>CM022303.1:685582171-686130740 GCA_011799875.1 Thinopyrum elongatum | reverse complement strand
GGGTGCTGACGATGACCTAATCCGATGATGGTGGCTGACTACGGGCAAGCGATGGTGTTTGCTGTACGATGTACCTAGTGATGGTGGGTGCCTGAAATGGCCTCGTGATTTGGTTGGGGTGGGGGTGGGTGCCTGACAATGACCTCGCTATGGTGGTGAGCCGGCGATCCCACTCTGGCGACCGGACCATGCCAATTTTGTTTGTAGAAGAGTACATCCCCTGGCTCTCCTCTCTAAAGCGCTCAGATGATAAGGGAATGAGACGAAGGAGGGTGAAATCATCACCTCCGTGATGCCGTAAGTTTTTTCTCTAGTGTTCTTGCTTATAATGCATAAAGACCTAACTTAGCTTTATTTCCTTCCTTCCAAAATGCTTGACAATAAATGACCTCGACCTTAGCTTATCTTCCTCCAAAATGACATAATATCTGACTTAGCTCCAAACTGATCTATACTTAGCTTTTTGTTTTCCCTCCTAAAACCTAAGTTAGCTCAAGATGGCTAAGTTATCTCTAATATGCTTAGTTCCTAGTTTGCTCAAAATGACAACAGCGTGTAGCTTACTTATGTAAAAAAATGGCATAATTAGCTTACTTAGGTTTGAAATTGCATAACATTCTTGGTAACCCATATATGCATCTAGTTAGCTTATTTTCCTCGAAAATGACATAATACGCATAATTATCTTCCACAAATGATCAATTTTACCTAAGTTTAAGCTCCAAAATGACTCAGTTAGCTCTAAGTTAGCTCCAAATGCTAATTAGCTCTAATATGCTTATTAGACTGGGTTAGCTCATAAATCACTATAATTAGCTTACTACTTATGTCAAAATGGCAAATCTTTCTTACTTATTACTAAAATGGCATAATTTGCTAGGTAGCTCTCCAAAATTTACCAGTTTTCTCTATGTTTTGCTTTACAATGGCTACTTAGCTTATTTTTCCTCCAAACTAAACAAGAAGAGAGAAGAAGAGGAGAGGAGAAAAAGAAAGAGAAGAAAAAAAAAAAAAAATCTTTCCTTGTCTCTTCTAACTATTCTTCGCTTCTTCTTTCTTCTTCTTCTTCTTCTAACTTTCATCTTTCCCAATTTGGCGATTTGCTTTACATGAGGAACTTGATTTCATGTAGTGTACTATTCTTGTGGTGCTTCCTTGTTTTATGAAAACTTGTTTGGATATGTATGTCTATATATGGATATGTGGTTGGAAACTTGTTTCTGGTTTATGTCTAGATGGATATGTTGACTGTTGTTTGAACTATGTTGTTTGGATTGGATGTAAATATGTTGTTGGACATGCTGTTTTATATGTAATGCATGTATATCTGTGGTGTTAAACGATGTCTAATTAATGGGAATTTAATAAAACAGGGGATAGAATAGCCCTTTGCGCCGTCCGCTAGCGGACGCAAAGAGGACAACGTGGCATCCACCTTTGCAAAGAAAACCTTATAGCCGTCCCGTGCTGCCTAGCTGGCTCTTTGCCTGTCCGCCAGCGGACGCAAAGATCTTTAACTCTTTTCCGTCCCTGGCGGACGCAAAGAGCGCCGTTACCCCCTAACTGCTTCTCACGCCACCGCACTGCCCGTCAGCTTCTTTGCCGTCTGCTGGCCTCTGATGCGGACGTCAAAGAAGAACCTTTGCTGGTATGCTTCCATCCGGCCATTTTGCCGTCCGCTAGCGGACGGCCAAAGCATTTTGCCGTCCCCGTATCTATGCCTTTGACAAGTCCCTGCCATGGCGGACGGCAACCGAAGCTGTTCCCATAGTGATTCCTTTTATGAGGCATGAGATGGATGAAATTAGAAGGCACAAACTCTCGTATCCTCTTTTACTATTCTGTTAGTTAGATTAAAATAAAGCAAAAAATAGTATTTTTTGTCTGTTTTCTTCTGAAATTATCCTTGAAAAAAAATGTCCAAAAATAAAATTTCTCCAAATGCCTAAAATTTAGTATGATTTGTTTTTATAGAATATTTGAGATTTCTTTCCGGGCACTGAACACAAAACAACACCATGGGCCTCACCAGTGGCCACAAGGTGGAGGGCACACCTACCCCCTTGGGCGCGCCCCCTATACCCTTGTTGGTCCCACGTGGGCCCCCCCTCCACTTTTCCCGCACCCAATCACTCCTTCTTCCTCCAGGAAAAAATCACTCCATAGCTCAAAAACTCGTGTTTCTGCTCATTTGCTGCCATTTTCGATCTCCTTCTCCAAAGCTTCCCTTCACACGCTAACTGATTTGGGGAATTGTTCTTCGGTAATTTGACTCCTCCAATGGTCCATTTAATTTTTTTGTTTCTAGTGCTTTATTTATTGCAAATTTTTGCTGCTGTGGTACCTTGTTTTTAGTTTGCATGTCAAATTTATATGGTCCCAATTAGTTTTGATGCATGATATAGCCTCTTAGGCACTTGGTGGAGTAGTTGCGATCAATTATTGAGTTTTGTTCACTTTTATTTTGCAGTCACTAAAAATTTCAGACATTTCAGAGGACAAAAAATGTCTGGAGGAATTTACCAAGGTGGTTTCCTCTAGACGCAAGCACTGAGGCTCGCGATACACGAACCGGCCTTGAACCCACCAAGGAGCTCAAGGTAAGCCTTGGTGAAATTGCCACTCGGATGGAATTTGTGGTTCGTGGCAGTTTCAAGGATGAATTCTATGCGTACGTACAAAAATGCCGGCCTTGAGGACTTCTTATCAGCATTGCCTACAATATTATATCCACCGATTCCTTTGTGCAGGTTGAGTTTCATCTAAGGCGTAATACTCATACTGGTCCTGTTTGACCTTTATGACGAGTCTTTCACCATGGACCTAGAAGATTTTTTGTGATTCCGCAAAATTCCCCAATGGGCTTCTTAAGTGAGCCTCCCAAATCTGAATAATTATTTCCTTGCTACATCCCCGTTGGAAGAACTAGAAATATCCCACAGCTCACCATAGGGAGCAGTACTTGTCCTGCCATAACATTACTTTGACTCTCTTTATAGGAAGATGCATTATGGTAACATGATCATAAGCCACCTTTTCGTACCAGATCTTATGTCCTCAAATGTGTGGTGTTAGGTGATAATCGTAATTAACTTGGGGGCTATATTGCAAGGAGGTTACATGCTTAAATGCTAAGATGGAGATTTATTTGGTGGGATTTATTGCAACTCGTTTATCTAATTATTTGGGTGTAATCCATACTAAGGTTGACATTGAGCTGCCACCTCCGGTTCTAGATTGGTGAGGCTATGGTACGCTACTAGCTTCTTGAAGGAACGAAAACAGTTCCTCCAGTAAATCGACTAATCTTTGACAGACTGCGTGCCGTCTATGTTGCCCTTCCGCTCCTGCCATCTTTAAGTTTCAGGCAATGGGAGATATTTTATAACTAGAGAGGAAGACAACGAGTATGCGAGAGCACGGAGGCGGCCGCTCGTCTTCAGGAGCACTCGCCAAGCGTAGCTGGCCGCAGCATAGTACGACCCCCCTATATTCCGGATATCATCCGGACGTGGTGGCCCGAGACCACTTAGGCCAGAAGCCTAAGCTTGGTGAAGTATGTATTTCTCGCCACACCGACATTCAAATTCATTCACATATTCATTTCAGTTGTCGTTGTTTCATACTTTTTCATTGTATTATTCATGTTAGTTTATTTTCCCTTTTTTTTGATTTTCTTTCTTCGCGTTGTTGAAAAACCTAAGAAAAAAAAATTAGTTGTAAGTTAGTTTATTCTATGCATGCTTAGTGTAAATTAAAAATAAAACCCGAAAATATTTCTCGTTCTTCTTTGCTTGTTTGGGAGCTTTCCCTTGTAAATAGTTTTCTCGTTCTTGTTTCTCTTTCTTCTTGTTTCTCTTTCTTCATAAAAACAAAAACTGCGAAACATTCAATGTGTTTATTTGAATTCTTTTTCTTTTCTTTTCTTTGGGGTCGAAGGAGAAGACCACGATGAAAAATGTTAGTGCCTCCATATGCATTATTATTGATCAACAAAGAGCCCATATTACCCTTGTCCCTTTCCTTGGATAAATTTTGCAGATTCCGGTTAGTCCAATTCGCGCAACTATTTATTATTATCCCCACCGTTCGGAGCGGTTCGTTCAAGTGAAGGCAATAATGCGATATTGATGAAATGATTGAGAATGAGAAAAAGAAGCTGGTATGAAATCGACTATCTTGGTTTTTGATAAATATGATTAGTTCATCATTCCTGATTCAGCTATTTGAATGAAACATGTTTGCATGACAATTAATATTATAGTTACTCATGACATGCTTAATTTAGCTAGGAGGTCAATAATGGTTTAACTTGCGTGCCAACATGGAATTAAAATGTTTGTTGAATTTATTATGATGGATGGTCCCTCTTTGAATGATTGAGTGTCTTACTTGGCACATGTTTCACATATTAGTTTGAAACAAAATCAACATACCTCCCACGATATTTATATGTTCCTGGTGGATTTTATCCCTACCATCTTGCATTCCATGTTGGTTTTATCTCCAATGCATGTGTTTATTGACTGTGGTCGCTCCTCTATTTGGTCCTTCCCAGTCTTTTTTCTAGCCTTCACTTGTACTAAGCGGGAATACGCTGGTGCACCACTTCCATAAACCAAATTCTTCCATATGAGTCCCACCATAATCTTCCTATATGCGGTAATTTACCTGCCTTTCAGAGTAAATTTTGCAATCTGCCCAACTCTACCCTTCAAATGTAATCTGTTTTTGTATGCTCAAATTGCTCATATTGCACTAGAGCTATCAATTCTTCCATGCTAGGTGGGTATTCTCACATGATGGACTCCGCCATCCTTCACGAAAAATGGCTGGTGAGACCGGGATGCCCAAGTCCCATGCTCAATCAAATCAAAATAATTGCAAACAAAACCCCCAGGACTGTTGTTGTTTGGACGGTCACCTCGTTGTTTTGGGACTCAGCCGTGGAGTGGTTCTTGTTTGTGGTGGGGGAGTATAACTTTACCATTCTGTTTGGGAACTGTGTCCTATAATGTATGTCGCATGAAAGATACCGAGATCTCTTGGTTTTGTTATGTTACAATGAAGGCAGCTCTCAAATATTATTACTCTATTTTAAACTCGGTCTGTCCCCTCTGCAAATCCCTGCTCTCCCTCCGCGAAGGGCCTATCCTATTTACTTTGATTGCTGAGTCATCATCCTCTTATAAACAGCCACCATGAGGGCACCCTATCATTTTTATGCATTGTATTAATTTTATATTGAGTATGACTGGACTGGATCTCTTTTAACCATGAAATTATATGTCTAGTCAGTCCTTGATCTCAGGGGTGCTCTGCATGTATTTTCTGCGGTCTCAGAAAGGGGCTACTGAATAACCATACTTGTTTATATCCTTCATATTGTTTTGGAAAATGTTTGCATCTGAGAATTTAATGATATTGCTCGCTATTTGATTATGGTGCCATTGTCTGTTAATGTGAGAACCTAATGTTATTGTGAATATGGTTAAGTTCATACTCTATGCTGACACTTGAATCTGGCTTACATATTTGCCAAACAAGATCAACAGAGTTTTTGTAATTTTTTCTTTTATTCACTTGCCCAGTTTGTCCCAACTGATTGCGTTAGGACAAGCAATGGGGTTAAGCTTGGGGGAGTTTTGATACGTCCTCATCGTATCTATTTTCCCAAAACCTCTTTTTGCCATTGTTTTAAACTCTTAAACTTGCATGATTTGAATAGGACTAACCCGAACTGACGCTGTTTTCACAGAATGGCCATGGTTGTTTATTTTTGTTGCAACAAAAAAAAAGAATCAAAGTTCCCTCGGAAAATGACCCCCTGAAACTTCAACGGAGATGTTTTTTGGAATTAATAAAAAATTGGCTAAAGACTCACCCAAAGGGGGCCCACACACCCTGGCCCACAAGGGTGGGGGGGGGGGCGCTCCCCCCCCCCTGGGGGCGCCCCCTCCTCTTGTTGGCCCCCCCTGGACCTCCCACCGCCCTCAAATCCACCTCCATATATTCACGTCGGGGGAAAGAATAGAAGAGAAGGATTCAATCTTCATCACGTTTTACGAGACTAGCCCCAGACCGCCAAACCCTTGTTCTCCCTCGGAGGGCAAGATCTGGAGTCCCGTTTCTGGGCTCCCGAGAGGGTAATCCTCGCCATTCGTCCCATCATCAAAACCCCTCCTCCACCATCACCAATTTCCATGATCTCACAACCCACCCGCCGTGCGTGTAAGCCCATCGTAGGCCTTGCTGGACGGTGATGGGTTTTGGGATGGCTGTTGCCATGTAATCGAGTTAGTTTTTTTTTTATGGTTTTTGATCCTAATAATCCCACTATGTTCTAAGATTGAATGTTTGCTATGAACTTGGCTATTCCTAATGCTTGTCACTATGCTAGGGGGCCCGAGTGCCATGAGTTCAGACATCTGAAACCTAGTATGTTTCATAATATTTTTGTGGTTTCTTGATCCATCTTCCAAGTTTATATCACCCTACTACGTGTTATGATCCGGCACCCCCCAGAGTTGACAATGTCTGGACACTTCCCGTGGATGACCGAGTTTTGAGGAGTTTCATGGTATTCAACCTAAGTGCCTAATGCTTTGACCGGTAAATCTAGTAAAAGGAGGGCCCTTAATAATATCTCTTTAGTTTTCCATTTAGGACCCCACTGCACTGGAGGGTCAGGACAAAAGATTTTCAGCAAGTTCTTTTCCAATAAGCAGCAACGTATGACTATATTCGGATAACATGCCACATTATATTGATGAATTGGAGCTAAGTTCTGTGGTCACCCCTTATTCTAACCGTTTCATGAACGAATGCAACCGACATAATTATCCATCATTGATCCATTTGCCTACGAGCCGCGTTTCATCTTTATCTTTGATCCGTACTTTTCGTTGCCCACTGTTACGATTGTGGTAACACCCCAGGTTACCACCCCCACTCGGTTAATACGCTACTTAAACCTGCCATTCATCATGATCACTCTAATAACAATTGCATTAGAAAAAATTTTTCAACTAAACAATTCAATTACAATTGGGAGTCAAATAAATTTTCTCTAACAATCCCACTAAAATAGTACTTGAATGTGCAAAATAATCCAGGACATTTATAAAATCAATCATCAATAAGGCCTGGAGTTAGAATAAGTGGACTCTAACAAGAGAAACAGCCCCAAATCGATATAAAATCCATTCAATTCATTCAACTCATGGCTTCCACTCCCTGGTCCCAAAACATTTTTTTTGAGAAGGGTAATATTGTATCACATTAATTGGACCCAAACTTAACTTTCACCACATTTTTACAAAAAGGCAAAAGAGACCCCCTAACCCTAATATTCAAACCAGAAAATTTTAATAAAAGAAAAGGAACATAATTTCAAAATCATTAAAGATAAAATGGGAACACTGTGCACTGGGCCTAGTGCACAGTGCCCCCGGACACGGCCCCCGCGCTGGCCCCACCCCACCTCCCTCACCTGCTCCCCTCCTCTTCGTGTCCCACCGCCGCCCATTGCCACGCTGCCTCACTCGCCTCAGCCTCTCGCGGCTCTCCACCCCGGATTGGCGCCCCAGTCTCCTATTCGCCCCATGAGGGCTGTATGGGATAAAGGGCGACCCCGACCCCACCCCCTGGTCCCTCCTCGACCACTCCCTCCCTTTCTCCCCTCGCTTTCTCCCCTCTCCCCATCGGAGTCCCGATCGTGGCTCGCCCGCCGTGCCTCGCCGATGGCGGCCACCGACGCCTGCTCCACTCTCCGAGGTGGTCCCGAGGAATTCCGCCGGGTGTCGACTCCTTCTGTTGGTGCCCTCAGTCGGAGCTGGGGAGCACTTTGCATCCCACCAAACACCGCTGCCCCCCCCTTTTCTTCTCTGTCTCCGTGCCCGCCGGCGACCTCGAGTCCTCTGCTTGCTACTATTGGGTCACTTGGCTTTCGTAGCCCCGCGCGCGTGAAGCCTCCACTCCTCGCCCTTTTCAACCCTCTCCCCCATGTGTTTTTCCCCGTCACCAGGTAGAGGACCCGCATACCCGAGGCGCTCGAGCCTTCCGCCCGCCGCCCCCCCCCCCCCCCCCCGACCCCCGATGCTCGTCCTGTAGCCATGTCCTCCCCTCGAGTCCGTCCGAGCTTCGGGCGTGTTTCTGCACGCGCGTAGGGCCCCCCGTAGAACTATCTAGCTCGCTCCACCGTTGCCTCCTGCCCGCGGCTGCACCTCGGCCGAACTCCGGCGTCCCCGCCCGGTCGTCGCTGTCGTTCCGATTTTAGTCACCTCCGAGTGAAACCATTAGCAACCACCACGCGACGCGCGAGCGCCAGTTTCGAACGCAAGTGGAAACCAACGCGCGATTTTGGGCTCGTGGCAACCCAATATACAGCCTCTCCGGCGAGACAGCCCGCCGCGGAGTCTCGCGAACGTAATTTCCGCGCGGCTTCTTTCTGATGAGCTTGGCGACGTGGGTGGGGGCCCCCCTTAGTCTCTTCCAGTTGGCCCCCGCCCACCGTTTGACCACGTTGACTTTAGTCAACGCTGATCACTGTGTCCACAGAGACACTGCACTTGTGTGGCCCCCCTCGTTAATTAAACAATTATGATTTTAAAAACTCATCTGCATAATTAGAATAGTCGCTGACATATGGGGGTCCACCCCTTATTAACTCGTTTTTGCTAAGTTAATCTGCTGTTGCCCCAACTGTCTAGGGCAGGTGGGACCCACTGTCAGTTTTGACCAGTCAGCTGGTCAGCTGAACTGCTGACGCAATGCTGACACTCACTGCTACCGCAATAATCTATTCTGTTATAAATAAATTTTTTTTCCAGAAAATCAAATAACTTGAAAATTAATAAGTTTTTTAAAAAAAAAAACCGATCTCGGATTTAAAGTAAACATGAAGTTGCTCAGAACGTACGATGACCAGTCCGAATACGGCACGACCGTTCGTCCCTTGTCACGCGTCCTACATAGTGAAACTGCAACCGTCTCCTCCGTTTCATCTGTCCGGATAAGGTCAGACTTCTGGGAAAACATCCCGATTTTCCTCCCTCTTCACCGTTGCGTGTACACCACGTTAGGACCACCCACTCTAGCATCGCGTTTCGTATTGTTCATGCATATGATGTCTATGTATTATATATTGTTTTTCTTCGTCCCCCCTTGTCTTTCCCGTGGTACTCCGCAAATGCTCCAGCGCTGATGAGGACCGGGAATCGACTACTAACAAACAAAACAGCCGGAGTTTGTTTTCCATCTGCCAAGCAAACAGTCAACCACCCCCTTTTGAAGCATGCCTAATCGCCTATTTCTCTTCTCTCTTATGCTTGCAATGACGCAACTCTTTGCTACTGCTACTGCTTACATTTTCCTATCATCTTCTGCATAGCTGCCGTTAATTGTTACCCTGTCCTTGTTTACCTTACTGGTTATCCTAACTGCTTAGTTAGCCTGGGGTAGAGACACGACCATGAGACCCCCACTTTGATCCCCGACTGCCCTGCTGGATATCAAAGACCCTCATCGGGATTGAAACCAATACCCTGTCATCCGGCACATCTAACTCTCCCCTCATGTTGCTCGACACTGCTGGTTACCATCAGTGGCGAGTGTACCATCTCCCGCCCTTCGATGTTAACCTTGTAGGTATTTTACTTCGGTCATGGTAAGCGAGGAGGTTGATTCCTCCTACCTAACCACACACCCCCCATAACGAACGATCGTCGTCGCCAACTCCTCGAGTGTGAACCTCGAGGGGTGGATTCCTCCTCCTCCGTTCACTCTTGAATGATAACATCGCGGGAATAGTCCATCGAGGTGGATTCCTCGGGTTTCCCTTTCGGTTGTCAGACACACATACGTTGGAGAGTTGGACTTGTGCACTAAAACCATGAATACTAAAGACGGGTCGGGGCCCGGAAGGGGTACCGTTCGCGAGCTTCAGTGCGAAAGATGTGGAGATCGGTTGACCTGGATATGGTGCCCTGCGAGATAACTACGAGGCTTGCCGTGCAATTCTTAGCCCTGTGCCGCAAACCTCGAGTACGGTGCCACGTGGTCACCTTGATCGTGAGTCTCTGCTCGTTTTCCCCGCCCGCCTCCCTAATCCACTACGGTTTTTGGATATTGATCCGAGGTGGCCTCTGGCCCTGATAGCACTAACCATCACGTGGGCATAGTAAATGGGCGTTCTGCGTGCGTATACTTCCGCCGAGCTTATGGACTCAGCGACTGAGCGGGCGCGCGCTGAAATTGGACTGGGAACGCATCGCGCTTGTATAGGGGTTTTGGCTATGTCTGCTTTCAGCGCCTACGCAACTGTGCACGGAGTTTCCCCTTCCGGGCGAAGGCCCCCCCCAAAACAAAGACCCCTGGGCGCATAGTTTTTAGCCGCGTGGCTGACCTCTCTGTTAGGTTTCGGTCCGGTTGCCGGCGTGTTGCTTCCGAGCCGGGCGGGCATATCTCAGAAAAGTGTCGGTCCGGCCAGAGTTAGCGAGCGTTGGTGGGTAAGTTTGGTGGCACCCTGCAGGGAAAAAACTTATCTCATAGCCTGTCCTAACGGTAACGGACACTCGGAGTTGTATCCGATCGGTAACAAGTAAACATATGATGAGACCGGATAGTACGCATCTGGGGATTGCTTTCTCGCTTGGTGAGTCAGAAAGGATCTCAGTGTCTAGCGGTTGATGTCGAACACTACTACTTTACATTATGTTCATCTTCTCTTTCCTTATGCTGGTCCAGACTGTCCGAAGATTGTTGAATGATGCTAGTCCTCTCGATAGGATAGCTTTCCCCCCTCTATTCTTGGCATTTCTGCAGCCCAGTCCACATATACAGCCATTTCCTTTGAAATGTTGCATAGTAAGTTTAGATCCTTGCTTGCTGAGTACTTCGGATAGTCTCACGTTTGCTTTATTTTCCTCTTTTTCTCCCTTTTTTTTTTCATTTTGATGCCAGCGCAACGGACAGCCCTGAGCCCGATGCCCCATTCCGCGACCAGTACTACTAACCGCCTGGCGAGACTACTACTACTAACGAGGAGCCGACTGACGACCAGGATTAGGATCGGAGGGACCAGGGCAGGAGGCCTACGCCTTTCGATCGTAGCTTTTATTTTACCCCCCGCCTCTTGTGAAGGCTTATCTCTCTCTCTCTCTCTGTAATATATCTGTACTCAGATATCTGATGCTTTCGCGACGCTTGTATGCCATCGAGCATGTATTCGAGCCCTCGGCCCTGGCTTGTAATATTAAGCTTGTATGAACTTTATTTTGTTTTTTGAGCTTGTGTTGGTGATATCTTCAGTGAGTCCTTAGGCTTGATCGTGCGCATTTTGCTGTGTATGGTTAGTGCAGATTGCCGGGTCCGTCACAATTGTTGTATCAGAGCCGACTAGCCTCTTGAGTCCCCCCTTCCCCAATTCCTTTGCCGAAGTTGAGTTCCTAGAAGTCAAAAAACTGATTTTAACTAACTTGGCTGTGGTGGCTTACGCTGGCCCACGTCCGCCAACTGGGTGTTATTAAGATCTTTTATCCCTCGTCTTTACTCTGGGACTCTGATTTCCTCTTCTCATTCGGGTTAAAAGATTTTACTACTCGGACATTAGGATCCTCGTGACACCCGTTTTCCTCCCGGGAGCCCCCTCATTCCATGAAGATGGCCGTGTCATCATCAGAAACCCGAAGATACTCCCGAAGTTTTCCGAGAACCCCCCCTTACCCACTCGTTTTTGCCAGTTGACTACACCCTGATATCTCCGTTGGTTAGTTTACACATCCTTGCCGTTATTATCATCATGGCCAGTCATCATGCCTGTACGAGGTACACGTAATCTCTCCTCGTAAATAAACCGGGAATCCTTTGAAACGTCTACTCGCTGTCCGCTTCTTTTCCGCACTGGCGGTAATTATCTCACATACCGGTGTGGAGACTGATCATCCCCCATTTGTTTTCCTGTTATCCCTAACACTTGAAATATCACTCTTAATCTTCCGAGATCTCCATGCATTCTACTACTACTGAATCTGTTCTTGCTAGCTTATATTAATGGTCTAGCTCCATATGTCCAAGTATTGTTGTTGATATCCCTTGTCATTATCATTTCGATCCCATTGATTCAACATGTGTGCAATTACTTGCAATCATCATTTCTTTCCCTACTAATTCATCCTTCTGGCTCAGCACTCATATCGAGATGAGCTGGAAACTCGGCCATTCAGTTTGCAAATGGTTGCCCATCTAGTTCTATCCAACTAACTCATCCTTTGATTAAGCTTCTGCTTCTGATCCTTACGTCTTGAGAATCGTAACCCCTTTGTGCTTAAGCGCCGAATTATTGTGTGTTTTCTATAATCCGTCACTTTGCATCCTTCTTCATCTGATTGATGCCGATACTCTCACAAATCTTGTCTTTTGCGGTCCGCCAGATCTTTTGGTGGAACATTATCTGATAGTGTCCCCCCATATTCCATAACCTTGATAGTTATCCCCCGGTTACCCAATACCTTCGAATACCTGTTATCACCCGCTTTGATTTCCGATACTCTGCTTTCAGTTCGCATCCCTTGCTTTTGGCATCTGTTTTGTATAGTTCGTTAAAATTTCCCGATGGGTTGAACCTATGCTTTCCCTAATTCGTGTGAACTCGAAGGTTATGCGAGTCATACTCTTCTGTGCTTCACCAGAAAATTCTGCAGCCACTACAATTTCTTTGAAAACAGAAGTGAATGAAAGGTTGTGCATTGAAGAGTGGGAGTCACCTTGAACCTTGTGTTCAATGCCCATGGAAACGATGTAGACTTATCATGGAAGCTGCTTCGTAAAATAATTATCCCCTGGTACAACGTTCACTTGTATCTAAGAATGATCCTTTGCAAACATGGTTCCAACCATATTTCCTCTTTGGGTTCATTTCCTAATAATTAAATACTTTGTCCTCTGTAGACATTTCACCCGTCCAACCTCTACCCGATTTACCTTCCGTGTTCCACCCCTAGTACTTGTTAACTGGAAGTTTAATACCCTATCACTCACCCTAGCCTGATGGCTTATATTTTTACGTGGCAACTTTCAACTGTGGCTACCTCCTGGTCCTTATGCCCGGAGCAACTTCCGACGATGAGCTAAGCTTTAGTCGATCTTTTCCCATCTTATCATTTCACCTCGACCCACAAGCTTGTATTCCGACTTGTGTTTATACGTGGTTTTCGTTGACCTCGAACGTACATCCAGCTCTTTTGATCATCTTACTGATTGATTCCATCTTCTAGAAAACCCCTCAACAAATGTGTGTCGTGATCGACGTCAACATATTGGCTTCTTCTTAGAGATGTCAACTGAAATTCATGGTTAGTAATACCATCTTTGCCCTCTGAATTGTATAATCATCGTGTCATCCTTGACTTTCGACCAACACAGACTGGTTGTGTTGGTTAATTCCTTGCGTTCCCGAGATACCCTTGTATGTTTTTCGGTACTCTGGATATCTTCGAACCCAATCTATTACTTGACACCATATCATTGCCGCAACGAAGCTGATGTGGGTATTCCGAATATCAACAAGAACGTTAAAGCCATTGCCAATTGTTTCTTAATCAATTATCCGGCACCATTGTGCGGGTAACGTCTTGATTCTCCTCGCCCTTTTATCTAAATGGTTTGTACCGGCTGAACTGTTCAGGTATATCGTGTTCTACTTTTCCCTGGAATGGATTACCCCTATTCTTGGGTAGGCACATCTATCCTTTTCATTGGTCTGTTGAATCCGATAATTTCATTTTCTTTCCATTGTTTTGTTTAACCTTTCCTGTAATCTAAATTGTCTGGGCAGAGTAATTCATGCTTATGAAAACATCTCGGTCTACCACCCCGCCAGTGACCCTGTTACTATTGTTGATAACATTTCGGTAACCCCCGATTGGATGAGAACTTTGCCTTTTGGTCCGCCTGTTTCACGAGCAGGAAAATGGTTCTCTTCGTCCCCTCCCTTGGTACCGAAGATGCCACCGACATAACGACAGGCTACCCTCCGACATACCTTGTTGACTTGACCGGTAAGATGTCACCGTTCTCCCTACTCTTGATCGACACCCCTCCACAGTTCCACAGGATCGGAACCTGACTCTTCTTTAACATACTTTATCTGAAGCATCCTTTTGCTCTTAGTTTTGTGTGTTATTCCAGCCACCCCTTGAGAGTTATCTACTCCCGATACCCTGAACCCCTGTTCACACTTTGTTCAGGTATCGATTGAATGTCCATTCGATTGAAACTTCTTATTGACCTTCATACTTGCTCTCGATATTCCTAAGTTTCAACTCGAGAAAAACTTTTGCCGCATTCCCTAAATGTCCACCAGCTAAACGGTCCTATGAGAATCAGTTCTTTCAAAGTTACTCTTTACTTCCCTACTTAAATCGGGACGAGATTTCTTGTAGTGGAGGAGACTTGTAACACCCCCAGTTACCCCACTCTGTTAAGCTACTTAACCTGCCATCATCATGATCACTCTAATAAAATTGCATTAGAAAATATTTCAACTAAAAATTCAAATTACAATTGGGAGTCAAATAATATTTCTTCTAACAACATCAAACTAAAATGTACATGATGTTGCAAATAACTCAGGAACATTATAAAATCATCATCAATAAGGCTGGGTTAGATAAGTGACTCTAACAAGAGGAAACAACCCCAAATCAGATTATTAAATCCATTCAAATTCATTTCAAATCTAATGGATTCCAACTCTGTCCAAAATAGTTTTTGGAGAAGGTAATATTGCATCACATTAATTGGACCAACTTTCACATTTTACAAAAAGGCAAAAGAGACCTAACTATTCAACAGAAAAGGTTAAAAGAAAAAGGAAACAAAATCAGTAAAGAATAAAAACGGGACACTGTGCACTGGGCCTTAGTGCACAGTGCCCCGGACACGGCCGCGCTGGCCCAGCCCACCTCCCTCACCTGCTCCCCTCCTCGTGTCACCGCCGCCATGGCCACGCTCGCCGCACCGCTCGCGGCTCGCCACCGCGACGAGGCAGGAGGCTGGAGGGGATAAGGGCCACCCCGAGCCATCCCCCTGTCTCCTCCGACCACTCCTCCTCTTCTCCCCTCGCTTTCTCCTCCTCTCCCCATCGGAGCCCGAGCTCTCGCCGCCGTGCCTCGCCGATTGCGCGCCACCGACCCTGCTCCACTCTCCGAGTGTCCAGAGGATTCGCCGGGGTCGACTCCTTCTTCTTGGTCCCGCAGTCGGAGCGGGGAGGCACTGCATCCACCAAACACCGCTGCCCCCTTTCTTCTTTCTGTCTCCGGTGCCCGCCGGCGACCTCGAGTCCTCTGCTACTAAGTTGTCACTGGCTTTTCGTAGCCGCGCGGTGAGCTCCACTCCGCCTTTCCCCTCTCCTCCCCATGTGTTTCCGTCACCGTAGAGGCCGCACCCGAGGCGCTCGAGCTCCGCGCCGCCGGCGAGCTCGTCATTGTAGCCATGTCCTCCCTCGAGCTCGTCCGAGCTCGTGGCTGTGTTCTGCACGCGCGTAGGGCCCCGTAGAACTATCTAGCTCGCTCCACCGTGCCTCCTGGCCGCGTGCTGCACCTCGGCCGAACTCCCGTCGCCGCGGTCGACGCTGTCGTCGATTTAGGTCACCTCCAGTGAAACCATTAGCACCACGCGCCGCGCGCGAGCGCAGCTTTCGAACGCAAGTGGAACCGCGTGATTTGGTGCCTGTGGCGAAATCCCTAGCCTCTCCGGCGAGACAGCCGCCGCGGGAGGCTCGCCGACGTAATTCCGGCGGCTCCGCTGAGCTGGCGACGTGTGGGGGTCCGCCCGGTCCTTGCCAGTGGGCCCCGCCCACCGTTTGACCACGTTGACTTTAGTCAACGCTGATCACTGTTCACACAGAGACACTGACGTGTGGGCCCCCTCGTTAATTAAACTAATTAGGATTTTTAAAACTATCTGATAATTAGAATAGTCGCTGACATATGGGGTCCACCCCTTAATTAACTCTGTTTTTGCTAAGTTAATCTGCTGTTGCCCCACTGTCTATGGCAGGTGGGACCCACTGGTCAGTTTGACCAGTCGCTGGTCAGCTGACTGCTGACGCAATGCTGACATCACTGCTGACGCAATAATCTATTTCTGTTAAATAAATAAATTCCAGAAAATCAAATAAACTTTGAAAATTATAAGTTTTAAACCGTAGCTCGGATTGAAAAAGTTAAAACATGAAAGTTGCTCAGAACGACGAGACGCATCCGAATACGCAGACCGTTCGTCTGTCACGTCCCTAGCATAGTGAATCTGCAACCGTCCTCCTCCGTTTCATCTGTCCGAAAGGTCAGACTTCGGGAAAACATTCCCGGATGTTCTCCTCCTTCACCGTTGCCGTGTAGCACCACGTTAGGCCACCTCTAGCATCGCGCTTTTCGTATTGTCATGCATATGATGCTATGTATTTATATTGTTTCTTCTCCCCCTTTCTTCCCGGTAGACCCCGAGGCCGCTGATGATGACCTGGAAATCGCTACCTACACCGTCGGAGTTTGTTTTTCCATCTGCCAAGCAAACAGGCAAGCACCCCCATTTTGAGCATGCCTATTCGCCTATTCTCTTCTCTCTATGCTGTATTAGAACTGCTACTGCTACTATTTCCTATATCTGCTGCATAGCCTGATTATTGTACCCTGCCTTGTTACCTTACTGGTTATCCTAGACTGCTTAGTTTAGGCTGGGTAGAGACACGACAGAGACCCCACTTGATCCCGACTGCCCTGCTGGATATCAGAAGACCCGATCATCGGGATTGAAGACCAGACCCTGTCACCGCACATCACTTCTCCCTATGTTGCTCGACACTGCTGGGTTACCATCGAGTGCCGAGGGTGATACCTCGTCAGCATTCTGATGTTAACCTTGTAGGTTAGTTACTTGGTCATGGTAAGCGAGGGTGATTCCTCCTACACCACCCCCGATAATGACATCGTCGCGCAATCCTCGAGTGTGGACCTCGAGGGTGATTCCTCCCTCGTTCACCTTGATGATAACATCGAGCGGGAATTCCATCGAGGGTGATCCCTCAGGGTTCCCTCGGTGTCACACACATTACTGTTGATGAGTGGACTTGCACTAAACCATGATACAAGACGGGTCGGCCCTGAGGGGTACCTGCGCGAGCTTAGTGCGAAATGATGTGGAGTCGGGTTGACCTGGATGGTGCCTCGAGATAACTACGAGGCGTGGCCGGCATTCTTAGCCCTGCCGCAAGACCTCGAGACGGGGCGACGGGGTCACATTGATCGTGAGTCTCTGCTCGTTTCCGCGCGCTCCTAATCCACTACGGTTTGGATATTTGATCCGAGGGGCCTCTGGCCCGATAGCACTAACCATCACGTGGGCATAGTATGGGCGTTCTGCGTCGTATACTCAGCCGGAGCTTAATGGACGTCAGCGACTGAGCGGCGCGCGCTGAATTGGACTGGGAACGCAATCGCGCTTGTATAAGGGGTTGCTAGGTCTGCTTTCAGCCGCGTACGCAACGTGCAGGAGTTCCCGGGGCGAAGGCCCAAGACCCCTGGGCGCTAGGTTTAGTCCAGCGTGCTGACCTCTCTGTTAGGTATTCGGTCGGGTTGCGGCGTGTTGCTTAGCCGAGGCCGGGCATGACTCAGAAAAGTGTGTCCGGCCAGAGTTAAGCGAGCGTGGTGGTGTAAGTTGTGCACCCTGCAGGAAAAAATTCTATCGATAGCGCTGTCCTACGGTAACGGACACTCAGAGTTGTATCCCGATCGTACAACTAGAACATGTGATGAGAACTGGATAGTACGGCTCTGGGATTGCTTTCTCGCTGGGAGTCGAGAAAGGATCTCAGGTCGAGGTTGATGATACTACACTACTTTACATTATGTTCTCTGCTCTTCCTGATGCTGCAAGACTGTCGAAGATTGTTGAAGATGCTAGTCTTCGATAGGACTAGGCTTTCCCTCCTATTCTGGCATTTCTGCAGCCCAGTCCACATATACAGCCATTCCTTTGACAATGTTGCATATGTAGTGTAGATCCTTGCTTGCTGAGTACTTCGGATGAGTACTCACTTTGCTTTATTTTCTTTTTCTCCCATTTTTTTTCCATTTGATGCCACAACGACGGAGCCCCTGAGCCCGACGCCCCAGTCGACGACCAGTACTACTACCCCCGCCTGGCGAGTACTACTACTACGAGGAGCCGACTGACGACCAGGAGATAGGATCGGAGGGACCAGGGCAGAGGCCTACGCCTTTCGATCGTAGCTTTTATTTTACCCGCCTCTGTGAAGCTTATCTCTCTCTCTCTCTGTAATATATCTGTACTCAGATTCTGATGCTTCCGCTGACACTTGTATGCCATCGAGCTAGTATTCGAGCCCTCGAGGCCCTGGCTTGTAATATTAAGCTTGTATAACTTTATTTTTGTTTTAGAGTTGTGTTGTGATCTTCAAGTGAGTCCTTAGGCTGGATCGTGCGCATTTGCGTGTATGATTAGTGCACGATTAAGCCGGGGTCGTCACAGATTGCTACAAAACTGCTACTGTATTTTCGCCACCGTTACCGTTACTTCCATACTACTTTGCTACTAAATATTTTGCTGCAGATATTAAGTCTTTCAGGTGGTGTTGAATTGACAACTCAGCTGCTAATACTCGAGAATATTTTTTGGCTCCCCTTATGTCGAATCAATAAATTTGGGTTGAATACTCTACCCTCGAAAACTGTTGCATCCCCTATACTTGTGTGTTATCAGGGAGCTGAGGACCTGGGGCTCGTGCTCGGGCAGACTAGCTGTGGTTCCAAGGTAGGTCAGAGACTTTGCACCGGGTAGGTAGGGTTGGCTGGGCTCGGTCTAGGTGGCGTTTGCGGGGGGCATGGTGGCCCCTCTCGTGGTCTACGGTAGTGGTCATAGCGTCGTGGTGTTCGTTGGATGGATCGGCGTCAATTATGACCACGGAGATGCGTCATGCAGTTTTCCTTGGCCATGGCTATGGTCTTGCTCGGCGGTGCAGTCGTAGTCACGGATTCATGTCGTCCCCAATCCACCAGATTGGCGGGGGACGCAGCGTGGGTGCCTCCTACGATGGAGGCGCTAACCCAAACTCAGTGGCCGATCCCGGGCTAGGAGAGAAGTGTCTCTACTCTCATCAACCATGGTTGGGTGCGCTGGGACGTGAGCGGTGTACGGTGTTTCGTGATAGGGATGCCGGGGCAGTGGTTTCGGATGGCGGGCTTCACTGTTGGCTTCCAGGTTGGTTCCTGGTAGCGGCGGTGACCCACCTCTTGGCCGTGTGGGCTAGGGATCTAGTGGCTGGAGGCTCTGGCTTGTCCAGACCCGGTGGGTTTGGGTCACCCTCGATGCGGTAGTGACTGAATCTTCTCTCGATGGGGCGGTGAGTGTCCGAGCAAAGCTTGCTTCTTGGCGCCGACAACGGTAGCGCCCTTAAGTGCGCTTGCTTCTTGAGACATCGTCGTGCGGCTTGCCCTTGTGCTAGGGCTCTGGATGAAACATTTGTCTGCTCGACTCGGCAACGTTGACACTTTGCGCCGTCACCCTCTTGGGGGCATTGTCGTGGAGTCGGGAGTCTTCAATCAGGCGGCGGCGAGGGTGTTGGCCCATCATATTGTGTTGTTCGGCGCGTGTGTACTTTGTTATGTTGCATTATATATATAAACGGACGAAAGCATGTTTCGAGAGCTCGGATTGCTGGCAATGCACCCCAAGAGCAATCAGCAGCGAGCTTCATCAAAGTATTCTGTTATACCACAATATAGTGATTATATGGAAAAGTACAAATAATACACTACACTTGTTCTGATTAACATACAAGTGAACCATTTATTAATAACAACGTTGCTAGCTACAATTGCCAAGCCTCCTTAAAAAGCGGTAGATACGTTTAAAAATAGTTTAAATAGTAGTGGCCGGCCTCCCTACGATAGCAGGCAAAAGTCCAGGGCGTACTTCAGCAGCCGCCTCCACGGGCATCGGTTGCCAGATATCACCGCAACGACGATACCCACAAAGTCACGGACGTATCGTGGAACAGCCAGACATCCTCGTCGTCCCTGTGGTCCTCCCCCTCTGCCTCCGCAACCTCCTGGCAAATCCCACAAAGTTCTGCGCATGGCTTCCGTTATTGGTGTGATTGCCAGCAGCACATCGAACTGCCTCTCGCAATGGTCTGCTACCACCCTCCTTTACAAGCCGATGTAGGTTCCATCCTCGCCGCCGTATTCTAAGCGGTAGCCCAGCTAGTTCTCCAGTGGTTCACCCCGCACAAGCCACATCGATTCCAACCTCTGGAGTGGAAAAATAGGCCGTATAGGACGATGCGCGCCGGTAGGAACGCGCAGCACGGGTGGAGGTAGACGCCACGCTTGTTTTCATACACGAAGCCGAGCAAAGCGCCGTCGCACAACTCGCACGCCTGTGCCGACGGGGTAGGAGGTTTGTGGAAGAGGGTGAAGGTACCTTTCCAGAACAGAGGGTGATCTAGGGTGGCCGGCAAAGGGCGCAACACGTGTGAAGGTTGAAGTTGCATGGCCCGCATCGGTACCTGCGCTTCGCCGGGCTCCATGCAGCCATCGCACTGACGGCTTGCCATCGCCGATCACCATCTTGAGTCCATGCAACGGGTGGAAGGAGTTGCAGGTTACTCGAGGAGGATCCTCGAAGAGGCTAGTCTGTTTATTTGCCTCTCTTGGTATCTAACTGTATGAAAAAGGAACGGCTGTTTATTAGAGATGACATCAAGTACCTAGAAGTGAAGTTGTCTACACACGACACAAAATTGCAGTTTCCAACAAGTAGAGCTGTCAAACGCGTCATCTATTTCTTAAAAATTCAAAAGGAGTTGTGTATACCATCTTTTTTCTCTAGTGTAGTCATTTGTAAAATATTAATCAAACAACATAATTTCTTAGGGTATATAGTGGGAAGACATGGTGTCGTGCTGTTAAGTTTGGTACTCCTATGCACAAAGCCTATGACTGTATTGAGTGGAAGTTTTCTAAAGGATGCCATGATTATATCGGGCTGTAGGAGATGGGTTAACTTGATGATTGAATCCTCGCTCCTCAGGTCAGCTAGTGTGAATAGGTCAAGTGTTTACATACAAAAGTTGATGGCTGTGCAGTCCTTAATATAATGATGGAAGTTATGTCTTCTATCAACCCAGATGGAAAGTTGCTTCAAGGGCCAAGATCAAATGGGTCATATTTCACTTGGCAAGGTTTCCTAGCAGGGCTCCAAATTTTTTTTTATTAAGTAATCGGCAGTAGCTCTGCCTGTTCATACAGAAAAATGAATGACCAGCTAATAAGGAAAATTGGCTAAAAACCCAATACGACTAAGCCACGCGCACGCCATCCCGAGTTATGCCCCAAGAGAGATTATGAGCCTGTCCCCAGAGCGACAAGAGACGAGACCCTACAACATGACCTAGAGCTGCATATTAGAGATATGCCTAAAGGCAATCATGTGATGATATTTTTCTTATGTATTCATGAGTTATTTGTATTGTTCTTGAACCATCATCACTAATATAATAGAATAAGTATGTGGCTTTTTTGTGAGACTATATATTGTATGATGATTATTCTAATGGTCCAATTGATAAGGTTATAAAGAACCATATCCTTTGACTAGTACACGACTCGGTTGAGATGACTAGGTTTCATAAGAAATGGGCATAAAGATGATAACCCGATAGCATGGACTCCGGATGGAAATCACCAAGTCAAATATACCCACTTTGAAACGCGGCGAGATATCGTCATTTGTATGATGTATATGCCATGTCCTAGATTTCAGTCTTCGCATGTACTGGGTGTGGATTGACTTACTTAAGGTGGTGCAAACTACTTTCGTAACATGCCATGAGATATGGTTGACCAAGACGGATTTGCCCTCCACTCCGAGATATTTTCTAGTCCCTCTCAAGTGATCCGATTCGAAAAACATGACCATGTGACTTGGGTCAAGAGTTCACCCTGTTTTGGAATATGTATCACAAATTTGAGAAGAGAGACCGAGCTACCAACGATGGTGGAGAACTCGCCTTGAGCTCAATAACATATATTGCGAGGCAAAATGGATGTTGGCTTATACATATTCTCAACGTTCGTCCATTAACTTTGTGCACACTTGGGAGTTGACTGTTCTGCTAGAAAAAACTACCAACTATCGACTCGGATCGTGTCCTGTTAATCTCAACCTAGGGTCACACACTTGAGAGATAGGAACTCTCTGGACCGGATCCGAGTGAACCACTTGGATTGGATTCGAGTGGAGCACTCTAACTCAGACCAGTTCCGGGTCCAAGCGAAGCCACGCCACCCCTGGCAGGCCGACGTGCCACCGTCGTCGCCAAGGTCGTCCCCGCCAGCAGCCGAGCACCGATGCACAGTTGCAACAGCTCCTACAAGCACCCGAGCCGATGCCTGCCTCGCACACAGTGCATCGAACATGTGTTATATAGTGGCGTGCAGGGGACTAGGGTGGAGGTTTATTTATATTTGGGAAGAGGTTACAGTTGGCAGTGAGGTGGTGTGGTCACCATTGAGCCGATGGGAATGGGGGAGCAGAAATGTATTACGGCATCTCCAACGTTGACGCCTAAACCGGCAGACACTGATGTGGGGCTGGCCATTCAACCATGCCGCATAAATTTCAAACTGTATTTCAACAAACCTAACAAATTACATGCAAACCGGATGATTTTCATATAAACCGTAGCACATTCATTACATTTTTGACATATTTCATTTAAAAAGCTACCAACTTAAACCTGGCCTACAACGGTGGCCATCCTCCATGTCCTTCTTGTTAGCTTCCGGTGACCACCTGGTCCGTCCCGCTGTCTTCATGACCGGCATGGATACACATGTGAAACGGAGTTGTGGTCACTGGCGAGAAGAGTAGAACATGGAAGATGCACCGGCCCACTTGGGGCTCCGCCCCGCCGCATCCCATGCACTACTCCTCTTCGCCAGACTCTATGCCTTGTCCGTCGTCGGTGGATGTGAGGTCGACGATGGACGTGAATGGACGACACTCTCCTTGTTCCACTGTCGCGCCGAAAGTTCGTCGGAGGTGCGTAGGACGCGCAGCTGACCGCATTCTCGTTAGCAATTGCCTGCGCCACCAGAGCCGCCTCCGTGTCAGGTTGCGCCGCCTCAGCGTTGCGAGCGGCAGTGTGAACGTGGGCGGCCTCATAAAGAAGTTAGGATTCACCGCGACCATGGCCGCAACGGCTTCTTCACTCGCGTGATCACTGTAGATTTGGCCATCTGCCAGCTGGTGCTGCTCGAGGAGAAAGATGGTGTCCCACTGCTCCTCCTGTGCTTGTCGGCACGCCGACGCAGGCTGCTCGTTCGGCAAGGCGGCGTTGAAGTGCGTCTGTGTCTGCTCCATGGTCAAGTCAGCATGGATAGGTGCGGGCGGCGAGGCCGAGTCGTCCTCGAAGCCCGTCTCCATCGTGGGGTCGTCATCATCGAGACCTCCGGGGAGCGGCTGGCATGTCGCCTCTATCTCCTGGCACCGCGGCTCCGCCAGGCGCCAACAGGACGTACACCTCATGCTTTTGTTCCGTCGAGAGGCTCTCCCACAACAGTTCCCTCTTCGGGCATGGCGGATGTGGTGCATGGGAGGAGGATGTGCAGTGGACGTGGTGTGGTTTCAACTGGGAGTGGCTTCCTTTAAATAGCGTATAAAAGTGTGGTCAAGTGTCCGGGTGTGTCAATGCACGTTCGTCGAAGTTGGTTTCTCGGCCGGCATGTCTGTTTAATGGCAGCTGACAGATGAACCGGCATTGAAAATGCGCAGTATATATCCATCCCGTCTCGTCCAATAAACGTCTCTCCGGCATTGAACAGGCATGGACATGGGGACGCGGCACGGGTGCTGCCCTCGGCAGATGAGCTACTTTTAATGCCCGACGTCTGTGAGAGGTCACATCTACTCTTGGCCGGCGTCAATGCGAAGCGGCCGCTCTAGAGTGGCATGAATGCGGGCAACTGGTTTCGGGCGGGAAAGGACGCGGGGCTAGGGTTTTTGGAAGCGTCCGTGGCAGTTGTCCGGACACCCGTAACCCTCTGGACTGCCAAACGGATGGATACAGAACCGCGTTGAACGGCATAACACGTTCGGACCGTGTGGTCCAGATATATGCGGCCAGTTTGATGGTCAACTTTGGAGATGCCCTTAGATGGATAAACAATTTGATGCCATGAAGGACTCTTGGGTTTGGGAGGATTGTCCACAAAGCGTGGCATCCCTAGTGTGTTATATTTCTAACGGGAATAAATACATGATTAACAGTTGCTAACCATACCATCATAGTATATGATATAGATATCAGATACAACAATATCTCTCCAATATGGGACAGGCAGAATATTTTGCTATAGTCAAATATATGCTGAAGAAGCAACAAAACTGAAAATGCACATGTACACAAGCTATAAAAAACGACATTAGAGGGAGATCACGTGACATGAGTAAACTTACCCGTTTTACTGATGAACTGCTCCCGTCAGTCTCAATGGACCAGTCTGCGCCTTCTGCTTCGTCGAGCCTGTTTATTATATGCTGTGTATCTGGTCTCCTCATTGGGGCAGAGGCAGTGCACTCTTTCCCTAGCACAGCACATACTCGTATTTGTTCTAATGATGTGTCTCGCTGTGATATCTCCAACCTATTCGTCCAACTTTCAAGTATCTACCAATGTGATGACAACGGTTAGTTAGACGAAAGTGAAAAGTATGTACTATATGCACAACCATGCAAATGTAATTCGCGAACCCATATATGCAAGCATCAAACACGACAAATATCTTTGATAATTTCTAGTTCTACTTAGATCTAATCATGCAAATTACATTTCGAAATAGGGTAGAAACGGAAGCAACGAAAATGCTAAATAAGTATAACACTTCATTTGCTGATATGCCATAAAATCTAGCGTTACACTACTCGCAGAAATAAGGCCGACTGACTCTTCCGCAGAAATTCTTACTCTACTTCCCATATGTGATTTGAAGAACGATTTATACAAAAACTACAAAAGAAATAGTTACACACGTCAAGATCACATATTTCTCTTACATCCTCAACATCAATATCGTCCTTCGTCCAGTCAGCATCTCCAAGATTATGACACCAAGACTATATATATCCGAACTGTATGTGATGTTGTACGTCATGTGTCCGCCCAAATCTCGGTGCTAGATACCCCCTGCATAATTTATGCAGTCTAGTTGATAAACGGGGAGAAATGAATGCAGTGTAATTAATCGTAATAAAAAAGGCTTTTAAGAGGCTTAGCAAACTTACATGTTCCAGCAATGTTTCTGGTAATAAAACGGCTTGTTTCTCGTTAAAGCACTTTGATAGTCCAAAGTCGGCAATCTTTGGTATCATATTATCATCCATAGTATATTCGCCGTTTCAAATCAAGGTGACAATATGTTGCTTTTGTGAAGATAATGTAACCCTCCACAAATACCTTTGATAACCTGATAGCACTTTCTCCATCCAGAAGACAGGTGCATCTTTGAAGGATGTAGAAGAATTGGGTTTTAGTACTGAATATAGTTTTCAAATTAACGTTGATATATTGGGCAATAGATAATTGTTTTCTTCAAAAGACCAAAGAAAGTAACGTGTATGAGGAACTACATATCTGACGTTAGTAATGTAAAATTGCCTCTAACTCCAAGATATGAGAAGTTGGATCTAGGCGTCGGGTAAGGGCAACTTAAGGGCACCTTAACCATCCCCTGAAAGTTAGTGGAGTATCCGGCTGAATAAAATAGTGGAGGAAAATTATCCTGCTCTATATGTGGCCGTACCTATTGATCCCTAAACTTAGTGGAGTAAAAAAATTGTATAGTTTTTTTGTTATAGCCGCAAGAACTTCAAACACTTCACAATACATATCATTAAAACATGAAATTCAAACATGCATAATATAACCGTCATAGCATATAGATTCATCTCGCGATTTTCAAAATAAAACATGCATAGTTCATCCGAAAGGCATCACTTCCACTACTGAGAAAGGGCTTATAGGTGAACCCAAATGAGTGGCTGGCGAGGCGGGGCACCCACCACAGCTATTTTGGAAAGTTTGCAGTAGCGGTAATAAGCAGCGCCTGCCACAACTAGTTGAAACAGTGGGCGGCGGTTATTTAGGCCCGCCACACGTAAAATATTTCGTATGGGCATTTTTGCATACTCAGCTGTGGTGGGTGCTTGTAGTGCCCGCCACAGATAAGTATCAGAGCAGTGGCGCGCATCTCCTAACAACCACCACTAGTTTGGCCCGATGTCCTCCATTGCCAGAATATAGCTGTGGCGGGTACCTAATGCCCCCCCCCCCCCCCTAGCTTAAGTCTTCCACGAAAGTTTTAGTTCCCCAAAACTACCACTCCCTCTCACGAAAAGGTAGTTTCAAATCTTGTCGATTCTCCACCGCCCTCGCCCCCAACCCCGTGTCGCGCCGCCGCCGCGCCCCTCCTCCGCCACTGCGCCACGCTCGTCACCACGGCCGTCCTCCTACGTCTCATCTGCCCTCGTCGCCGTGCGCCTCCCCCGCTGGTCCCCCCCCCCCACCCACCCCCACCAGTCGTTCTGTCGCCTGTCCTTCGGGCACAAAACGAAGGGGGAGGAGTGCGCACGGCGACGAGGGCGCAGATGAGACGTTGGAGGACGCCGACTGCACTGGTTGACGAGCGTGGCGACATGTGGCGGATAGGGAGGGGCCGACGCGGCGCGCAGACCACCGGGGTAATAGGGGTTTGGCAGTAGTTTTTTGCTGCCGCTTGGAGAATCCGCTAGTCGATCTCTCCTAAGATTTTGAATACTACTTCTTTTCGTGATGTAGTGGCTCTTCCTTTTCTTTGTGAGGTCGTGTTTTGTCTGGAACTAAAACTTTCGTGGACTTAGGAATAACATTCCTGGAGCACTCATAAGTCTTATATGGGGGGAGGTTGTGTTGGTTCCCCGTTCGATGGGTTGCCCCGACGGGGGCATTTTTATTTTGGCTATACCCTCGCCACAGCTATTATTTCTGGCCCACACAACTGTGCATGGCGAACATTTCGCCTCTGGCCATAACTAGATCCGTCTGTTGTAGTCTTTTTTGTATTTATGAGATTCCGATCGACGCCACGAGGGCAGATGAGACGTAGGAGGACGGCCGTGGTGACGAGCGTGGCGCAGTGGCGGAGGAGGGGCGCGGCGGCGGCGCGACACGGGGTTGGGGGCGAGGGCGGTGGAGAATCGACAAGATTTGAAACTACCTTTTCGTGAGAGGGAGTGGTAGTTTTGGGGAACTAAAACTTTCGTGGAAGACTTAAGCTAGGGGGGGGGGGGCATTTAGGTACCCGCCACAGCTATATTCTGGCAATGGAGGACATCGGGCCAAACTAGTGGTGGTTGTTAGGAGATGCGCGCCACTGCTCTGATACTTATCTGTGGCGGGCACCTACAAGCACCCACCACAGCTGAGTTATGCAAAAATGCCCATACGAAATATTTTACGTGTGGCGGGCCATAATAACCGCCCGCCACTGATGTTCAACTAGTTGTGGCAGGCGCTGCTTATTACCCGCTACTGCAAACTTTCCAAAATAGCTGTGGTGGGTGCCCCGCCTCGCCAGCCACTCATTTGGGTTCACCTATAAGCCCTTTCTCAGTAGTGGAAGTGATGCCTTTCGGATGAACTATGCATGTTTTTATTTGAAAATCGCGATGATGAATCTATATGCTATGACGGTTATATTATGCATGTTTGAATTTCTATGTTTTAATGATATGTATTGTGAAGTGTTTGAAGTTCTTGCGGCTATAACAAAAAAACTATACAATTTTTTTACTCCACTAAGTTTAGGGGATCAGATAGGTACGGCCACATATAGAGCAGGATAATTTTCCTCCACTAATTTTATTCAGCCGGATACTCCACTAACTTTCAGGGGATCGGTTAAGTTGCCCTTAAGTTGCCCTTACCAGACGCCTAGATCCAACTTCTCATATCTTGGAGTTAGAGGCAATTTCTTACATTACTAACGTCAGATATGTAGTTCCTCATACACGTTACTTTCTTTTAGGTCTTTTGAAGAAAACAATTATCTATTGCCCAATATATCAACGTTAATTTGAAAACTATATTCAGTACTAAAACCCAATTCTTCTACATCCTTCAAAGATGCACCTTGTCTTCTTGGATGGAGAAAGTGCTATCAGGTTATCAAAGGTATTTGTGAAGGGTTACATTATCTTCACAAAAAGCAACATATTGTTCACCTTGATTTGAAACCGGCGAATATACTATTGGATGATAATATGATACCAAAGATTGCCGACTTTGGACTATCAAAGTGCTTTAACGAGAAACAAAGCCGTTTTATTACCAGAAACATTGCTGGAACATTGTAAGTTTGCTAAGCCTCTTAAAAGCCTTTTTTTATTACGTATTAATTACACTGCATTCATTTCTCCCCGTTTATCAACTAGACTGCATAAATTTTCATGCAGGGGGTATCTAGCACCTGAGTATTTGGGCGGACACATGACGTACAACATCACATACAGTTCGGATATATATAGTCTTGGTGTCATAATCTTGGAGATGCTGACTGGACAGAAGGACGATATTGATGTTGAGGATGTAAGAGAACTATGTGATCTTGACGTGTGTAACTATTTTCTTTTGTAGTTTTTGTATAAATCGTTCTTCAAATCACATATGGGAAGTAGAGTACGAATTTCTGCGGAAGAGTCAGTCGGCCTTATTTCTGCGAGTAGTGTAACGCTAGATTTTATGGCATATCAGCAAATGAAGTGTTATACTTATTTTAGCATTTTCGTTGCCTTCCGTTTCTACCCTATTTCGAAATGTAATTTGCATGATGCTAGATCTAAGTAGAACTAGAAATTATCAAAAGATATTTGTCGTTAGTTTGATGCTTGCATATATGTGGTTCGCGAATTACATTTGCATGGTTGTGCATATAGTACATACTTTTCACTTTCCCGTCTAACTAACCGTTGTCATCAACCTTGGTAGATACTTGAAAGTTGGACGAATAGGTTGGAGATATCACAGCGAGACACATCATTAGAACAAATACGAGTATGTGCTGTGCTAGGGAAAGAGTGCACTGCCTCTGCCCCAATGAGGAGACCAGATACACAGCATATAATAAACAGGCTCGACGAAGCAGAAGGCGCAGACTGGTCCATTGAGACTGACGGGAGCAGTTCATCAGTAAAACGGGTAAGTTTACTCATGTCACGTGATCTCCCTCTAATGTCGTTTTTTATAGCTTGTGTACATGTGCATTTTCAGTTTTGTTGCTTCTTCAGCATATATTTGACTATAGCAAAATATCTGCCCTGTCCCATATTGGAGAGATATTGTTGTATCTTGTATATCTATATCATATACTATGATGGTATGGTTAGCAACTGTTAATCATGTATTTATTCCCGTTAGAAATATAACACACTAGGGATGCCACGCTTTGTGGACAATCCTCCCAAACCCAAGAGTCCTTCATGGCATCAAATTGTTTATCCATCTAAGGGCATCTCCAAAGTTGACCATCAAACTGGCCGCATATATCTGGACCACACGGTCCGAACGTGTTATGCCGTTCAACGCGGTTCTGTATCCATCCGTTTGGCAGTCCAGAGGGTTACGGGGTGTCCGCAACTGCCACGGACGTTCCAAAAACCCTAGCCCCGCGTCCTTCCCGCCCGAAACCAGTTGCCCGCATTCATGCCACTCTAAGCGGCGCTTCGCATTGACGCCGGCCAAGAGTAGATGTGACCTCTCACAGACGTCGGCATTAAAAGTAGCTCATCTGCCGAGGGCAGCACCCTGTCCCGTCCCAATGTCCATGCTGTTTTCAATGCCGGAGAGACGTTTATTGGACGAGACGGGATGGATATATACTGCGCATTTTCAATGCCGGTTCATCTGTCAGCTGCCATTAAACAGACATGCCGGCCGAGAAACCAACTTCGACGAACGTGCATTGACACACCCGGACACTTGACCACACTTTTATACGCTATTTAAAGGAAGCCACTCCCAGTTGAAACCACACCACGTCCACTGCACATCCTCCTCCCATGCACCACATCCGCCATGCCCGCAAGAGGGAACATGTTGTGGGAGAGCCTCTCGACGGAACAAAAGCATGAGGTGTACGTCCTTGTGGCCGCCTGGCGGAGCCGCGGTGCCAGGAGGATAGAGGCCGACATGCCAGCCAGCTCCCCGGAGGTCTCCGATGATGACGACCCCACGATGGAGACGGGCTTCGAGGACGACTCGGCCTCGCCGCCCGCACCTATCCATGCTGACTTGACCATGGAGCAGACACAGACGCACTTCAACGCCGCCTTGCCGAACGAGCAGCCTGCGTCGGCGTGCCGACAAGCACAGGAGGAGCAGTGGGACACCATCTTTCTCCTCGAGCAGCACCAGCTGGCAGATGGCCAAATCTACAGTGATCACGCGAGTGAAGAAGCCGTTGCGGCCATGGTCGCGGTGAATCCTAACTTCTTTATGAGGCCGCCCACGTTCACACTGCCGCTCGCAACGCTGAGGCGGCGCAACCTGACACGGAGGCGGCTCTGGTGGCGCAGGCAATTGCTAACGAGAATGCGGTCAGCTGCGCGTCCTACGCACCTCCGACGAACTTTCGGGCGCGACAGTGGAACAAGGAGAGTGTCGTCCCATTCACGTCCATCGTCGACCTCACATCCACCGACGACGGACAAGGCATAGAGTCTGGCGAAGAGGAGTAGTGCATGGGATGCGGCGGGGCGTCGAGCCCCAAGTGGGCCGGTGCATCTTCCATGTTCTACTCTTCCTCGCCAGTGACCACAACTCCGTTTCACATGTCGTATCCATGCCGGTCATGAAGACAGCGGGACGGACCAGGTGGTCACCGGAAGCTAACAAGAAGGACATGGAGGATGGCCACCGTTGTAGGCCAGGTTTAAGTCTGGTAGCTTTTTAAATGAAATATGTCAAAAATGTAATGAATGTGCTACGGTTTATATGAAAATCATCCGGTTTGCATGTAATTTGTTAGGTTTGTTGAAATACAGTTTGAAATTTATGCTGGCATGGTTGAATGGCCAGCTCCCACATCAGTGTCTGCCGGTTTAGGCGTCAACGTTGGAGATGCCGTAATACATTTCTGCTCCCCCATTCCCATCGGCTCAATGGTGACCACACCACCTCACTGCCAACTGTAACCTCTTCCCAAATATAAATAAACCTCCACCCCTAGTCCCCTGCACGCCACTATATAACACATGTTCGATGCACTGTGTGCGAGGCAGGCATCGGCTCGGGTGCTTGTAGGAGCTGTGTGCAACTGTGCATCGGTGCTCGGCTGCTGGCGGCGGACGACCTTGGCGACGACGGTGGCACGTCGGCCTGCCAGGGGTGGCGTGGCTTCGCTTGGACCCGGAACTGGTCTGAGTTAGAGTGCTCCACTCGAATCCAATCCAAGTGGTTCACTCGGATCCGGTCCAGAGAGTTCCTATCTCTCAAGTGTGTGACCCTAGGTTGAGATATACATGGACACGATCCGAGTCGATAGTTGGTAGTTTTTTCTAGCAGAACATGTCAACTCCCAAGTGTGCACAAAGTTAAATGGACGAACGTTGAGAATATGTAATACGCAACATCCATTTTGCCTCGCAATATATGTTATTGAGCTCAAGGCGAGTTCTTTCCACCATCGTTGGTAGCTCGGTCTCTCTTCTCAAATTTGTGATACATATTCCAAAACAGGGTGAACTCTTGACCCAAGTCACATGGTCATGTTTTTCGAATCGGATCACTTGAGAGGGACTAGAAAATATCTCGGAGTTGGAAGGGCAAATCCCGTCTTGGTCAACCATATCTCATGGCATGTTACGAAGTAGTGTTTGACACACCTTAAGTAAGTCAATCCACATCCCCAGTACATGCGAAGACCTGAAATCTAGGACATGGCATATACATCATACAAATGACGATATCTCGCCGCGTTTCAAAGTGGGTATATTTGACTTGGTGATTTCCATCCGGAGTCCATGCTATCGGGTTATCATCTTTATGCCCATTTCTTATGAAACCTAGTCATCTCAACCGAGTCGTGTACTAGTCAAAGGATATGTGTCTTTATAACCTTATCAATTAGTGACCATTAGAATAATCATCATACAATATATAGTCTCACAAAAAAGCCACATACTTATTCATATATATTAGTGATGATGTTCAAGAACAATACAAATAACTCATGAATACATAAGAAAATAATATCATCACATGATTGCCTTTAGAGCATATCTCTAATATGCAGCTCTAGGTCATGTTGTAGGGTCTCGTCTCTTGTCGCTCTGGGGACAGGCTCATAATCTCTCTTGGGGCATAACCTCGGGATGGCGTGCGCGTGGCTTAGTCGTATTGGGTTTTTAGCCAATTTTCCTTATTAGCTGGTCAATTCATTTTTCTGTATGAACAGGCAGAGCTACTGCCGATTACTTAATAAAAAAAAATTTGGAGCCCTGCTAGGAAACCTTGCCAAGTGAAATATGACCCACTTTGATCTTGGCCCTTGAAGCAACTTTCCATCTGGGTTGATAGAAGACATAACTTCCATCATTATATTAAGGACTGCACAGCCATCAACTTTTGTATGTAAACACTTGACCTATTATCACACTAGCTGACCTGAGGAAGCCGAGGACATTCAATCATCAAGTTAACCCATCTCCTACAGAACCCGATTATAATCATGGCATCCTTTAGAAACTTCCACTCAATACAGTCATAGGCTTTGTGCATAGGAGTACCAAACTTAACAGCACGACACCATGTCTTCCCACTATATACCCTAAGAAATTATGTTGTTTGATTTAATATTTTTACAAATGACTACACTAGAAGAAAAAAGATGGTATACACTACATCCTTTTGAATTTTTAAGAAATAGATGACGCGTTTGACAGCTCTACTTGTTGGAAACTGCAATTTTGTGTCGTGTGTAGACAACTTCACTTCTAGGTACTTGATGTCATCTTCTAATAAACAGCCGTTCCTTTTTCATACAGTTAGATACCAAGAGAGGCAAATTAACCATGACTAGCCTCTTCGAGGATCCTCCTCGAGTAACCTGCAACTCCTTCCACCCGTTGCATGGACTCAAGATGGTGATCGGCGATGGCAAGCCGTTCCAGTGCGATGGCTGCATGGAGCCCGGCGAAGGCCGCAGGTACCGATGCGGGCCATGCAACTTCAACCTTCACACGTGTTGCGCCCTCTTGCCGGCCACCCTAGATCACCCTCTGTTCTGGAAAGGTACCTTCACCCTCTTCCACAAACCTCCTACCCCTGTCGGCCACAGGCTGTGCGAGTTGTGCGACGGCGCTTTGCTCGGCTTCGTGTATGAAAACAAGCGTGGCGTCTACCTCCACCCGTGCTGCGCGTTCCTACCGGCGCGCATCGTCCTATACGGCCTATTTTTCCACCTCCAGAGGTCCTGGAATCGATGTGGCTTGTGCGGGGTGAACCACTGGAGAACTAGCTGGGCCTACCGCTTAGAATACGGCGGCGAGGATGTGAACCTACATCTGGCTTGCCTAAAGGAGGGTGGTAGGCAGACCATTGCGAGAGGCAGTTCGATGCTGCTGGCAATCACACCAATAACGGAAGCCATGCTGCAGAACTTTGTGGGATTTGCCAGGAGGTTGCGGAGGCAGAGGGGGAGGACCCACAGGGACGACGAGGATGTCTGGCTGTTCCACGATACCGTCCGTGACTTTGTGGGTATCGTCGTTGCGGTGATATCTGGCAACCCGATGCCCGTGGAGGCGGCTGCTGAAGTACGCCCTGGACTTTTGCCTGCTATCCGTAGGGAGGCCGGCCACTACTATTTAACTATTTTTAAACGTATCTACCGCTTATTAAGGAGGCTTTGGCAATTGTAGCTAGCAACGTTGTTATTAAATAAATGGTTCACTTGTATGTTAATCAGAACAAATGTGTAGTGTATATATTTGTACTATTTCCATATAATCACTATTATGTTTGGTATAACAGAATACTTTGATGAAGCTCGCTGCCTGATTGCTCTTGGGGTGCATTGCCAGCAATCCGAGCTCTCGAAACATGCTTTCGTCCCGCTTTATATATATAATGCAACATAACAAAGTACACGGCCGAACAACACAATATGATGGGCCTAACACCTCGCCGCCGCCTGATTGAAGACTCCCGACCTCCACGACAATGCCCCCAAGAGGGTGACGGCGCAAAGTGTCAACGTTGCCGAGTCCGAGCAGACAAATGTTTTCATCCAGAGCCCTAGCACAAGGGCAAGCCGCACGACGATGTCTCCAAGAAGCAAGCGACACTTACGGGCGCTACCGTTGTCGGCGCCAAAGACGCAAGCTTTCGCTCGGACACTCACCGCCCCCATCGAGAGAAGATTCAGTCACTACCGCATCGAGGGTCGACCCAAACCCACCGGGTCTGGACAAGCCAGAGCCTCCAGCCACTAGATCCCTAGCCGCCCACACGGCCAAGAGGTGGAGTCACCGCCGCTACCACGGAACCAACCTGGAAGCCAACAGTGAAGCCCGCCATCCGAAACCACTGCCCCGGCATCCCTATCACGAAACACCGTACACCGCTCACGTCCCAGCGCACCCAACCATGGTAGGATGAGTAGAGACACTTTCTACTCCTAGCCCGGGATCGGCCACTGAGTTTGGGTTAGCGCCTCCATCGTAGGAGGCACCCACGCCTGCGTCCCCCGCCAATCCTGGTGGATTGGGGACGACATGAATCCGTGACTACTGACTGCCACCGCCGAGCAAGACCATAGCCATGGCCAAGGAAAACTTGCATGACGCCATCTCCGTGGTCATTAATTGACGCCGATCCATCCAACGACACACCGACGCTATGACCACTACCGTAGACCACGAGAGGGGCCACCATGCCCCCCGCAAACGCCACCTAGACCGAGCCCAGCCAACCCTACCTACCCGGTGCAAAGTCTCTGACCTACCTTGGAACCACAGCTAGTCTGCCCGAGCACGAGCCCCAGGTCCTCAGCTCCCTGATAACCCACAAGTATAGGGGATCGCAACAGTTTTCGAGGGTAGAGTATTCAACCCAAATTTATTGATTCGACATAAGGGGAGCCAAAAAATATTCTCGAGTATTAGCAGCTGAGTTGTCAATTCAACCACACCTGAAAGACTTAATATCTGCAGCAAAATATTTAGTAGCAAAGTAGTATGGAAGTAACGGTAACGGTGGCGAAAATAACAGTAGCAGTTTTGTAGCAATCTGTGACGACCCCGGCTTAATCGTGCACTAATCATACACGCAAATGCGCACGATCCAGCCTAAGGACTCACTTGAAGATATCACAACACAACTCTAAAACAAAAATAAAGTTATACAAGCTTAATATTACAAGCCAGGGCCTCGAGGGCTCGAATACATAGCTCGATGGCATACAAGTGTCAGCGGAAGCATCAGATATCTGAGTACAGATATATTACAGAGAGAGAGAGAGATAAGCCTTCACAGAGGCGGGGTAAAATAAAAGCTACGATCGAAAGGCGTAGGCCTCCTGCCCTGGTCCCTCCGATCCTACTCCTGGTCGTCAGTCGGCTCCTCGTAGTAGTAGTACTCGCCAGGCGGGTAGTAGTACTGGTCGTCGACTGGGGCGTCGGGCTCAGGGGCTCCGTCGTCTGGGCATCAAATGGAAAAAAAATGGGAGAAAAAGAAAATAAAGCAAACGTGAGTACTCATCCGAAGTACTCAGCAAGCAAGGATCTACACTACATATGCAACATTGTCAAAGGAATGGCTGTATATGTGGACTGGGCTGCAGAAATGCCAGAATAGAGGGGAAAAGCCTAGTCCTATCGAAGACTAGCATCTTCAACAATCTTCGACAGTCTTGCAGCATCAGGAAAGAGCAGATGAACATAATGTAAAGTAGTAGTAGTATCATCAACCTCGACCTGAGATCCTTTCTCGACTCCCAGCGAGAAAGCAATCCCAGAGCCGTACTATCCAGTTCTCATCACATGTTCTAGTTGTACCGATCGGGATACAACTCTGAGTGTCCGTTACCGTAGGACAAGCTATCGATAGAACTTTTTTCCCTGCAGGGGTGCACCAACTTACCCACCACGCTCGCTTAACTCTGGCCGGACACACTTTTCTGAGTCATGCCCGGCCTCGGCTAAGCAACACGCCGCAACCCGACCGAATACCTAACAGAGAGGTCAGCACGCTGGACTAAACCTATGCGCCCAGGGGTCTTGGGCCTTCGCCCCGGGAACTCCTGCACGTTGCGTACGCGGCTGAAAGCAGACCTAGCAACCCCTTATACAAGCGCGATTGCGTTCCCAGTCCAATTCAGCGCGCGCCGCTCAGTCGCTGACGTCCATTAAGCTCCGGCTGAAGTATACGACGCAGAACGCCCATACTATGCCCACGTGATGGTTAGTGCTATCGGGCCAGAGGCCCCTCGGATCAAATATCCAAACCGTAGTGGATTAGGAGCGCGCGGAAACGAGCAGAGACTCACGATCAATGTGACCCCGTCGCCCCGTCTCGAGGTCTTGCGGCAAGGGCTAAGAATGCCCGGCCACGCCTCGTAGTTATCTCGCAGGCACCATCCAGGTCAACCCGACTCCACATCATTTCGCACTAAGCTCGCGCAGGTACCCCTCAGGGCCGACCCGTCTTTAGTATCATGGTTTAGTGCAAGTCCACTCATCAACAGTAACTGTGTGTCTGACACCGAAGGGAACCCTGAGGAATCACCCTCGATGGAATTCCCGCTCGATGTTATCATCAAGGTGAACGAGGGAGGAATCACCCTCGAGGTCCACACTCGAGGAGTTGCGCGACGATGTCATTATCGGGGGTGGTGTAGGAGGAATCACCCTCGCTTACCATGACCAAGTAACTAACCTACAAGGTTAACATCAGAAGTGCTGACGAGGTATCACCCTCGGCACTCGATGGTAACCCAGCAGTGTCGAGCAACATAGGGAGAAGTGATGTGCGGTGACAGGGTCTGGTCTTCAATCCCGATGATCGGGTCTTCTGATATCCAGCAGGGCAGTCGGGATCAAGTGGGGTCTCTGTCGTGTCTCTACCCAGCCTAAACTAAGCAGTCTAGGATAACCAGTAAGGTAACAAGGCAGGGTACAATAATCAGGCTATGCAGCAGATATAGGAAAATAGTAGCAGTAGCAGTTCTAATACAAGCATAAGAGAGAAGAGAATAGGCGATATAGGCATGCTCAAAATGGGGGTGCTTGCCTGTTTGCTTGGCAGATGGAAAAGAAACTCCGACGGTGTAGTAGTCGATTTCCAGGTCATCATCAGCGGCCTCGGGGTCTACCGGGAAGAAAGGGGGAGAAGAAACAATATAAATACATAGCATCATATGCATGACAATACGAAACGCGATGCTAGAGGTGGCCTAACGTGGTGCTACACGGCAACGGTGAAGGAGGAGAACATCCGGGAATGTTTTCCCGAAGTCTGACCTTTCCGGACAGATGAAACGGAGGAGGACGGTTGCAGATTCACTATGCTAGGGACGTGTGACAGACGAACGGTCTGCGTATTCGGATGCGTCTCGTCGTTCTGAGCAACTTTCATGTTTTAACTTTTTCAATCCGAGCTACGGTTTAAAACTTATTAATTTTCAAAGTTTATTTGATTTTCTGGAATTTATTTATTTAACAGAAATAGATTATTGCGTCAGCAGTGATGTCAGCATTGCGTCAGCAGTCAGCTGACCAGCTGACTGGTCAAACTGACCAGTGGGTCCCACCTGCCATAGACAGTGGGGCTAACAGCAGATTAACTTAGCAAAAACAGAGTTAATTAAGGGGTGGACCCCATATGTCAGCGACTATTCTAATTATCAGATTAGTTTTAAAAATCCTAATTAGTTTAATTAACGAGGGGGCCCACACGTCAGTGTCTCTGTGTGAACAGTGATCAGCGTTGACTAAAGTCAACGTGGTCAAACGGTGGGCGGGGCCCACTGGCAGCGACCTGGGCTGGACCCCACACGTCGCCAGCTCAGCGGAGCCGCCGGAATTACGTCGGCGAGCCTCCCGCGGCGGCTGTCTCGCCGGAGAGGCTAGGGATTTCGCCACAGCGCACCAAATCACGCGGTTCCACTTGCGTTCGAAAGCTGGCGCTCGCGCGCGTCGCGTGGTGCTAATGGTTTCACTGGAGGTGACCTAAATCGACGACAGCGTCGACCGCGGCGGACGCCGGAGTTCGGCCGAGGTGCAGCACGCGGCCAGCAGGCACGGTGGAGCGAGCTAGATAGTTCTACGGGGCCCTACGCGCGTGCAGAACACAGCCACGAGCTCGGACGAGCTCGAGGGAGGACATGGCTACAATGACGAGCTCGCCGGCGGCGCGGAGCTCGAGCGCCTCGGGTGCGGCCTCTACGGTGACGGAAACACATGGGGAGGAGAGGGGAAAGGCGGAGTGGAGCTCACCGCGCGGCTACGAAAAGCCAGTGACAACTTAGTAGCAGCAGAGGACTCGAGGTCGCCGGCGGGCACCGGAGACAGAGAAGAAAAGGGGGCAGCGGTGTTTGGTGGATGCAGTGCCTCCCCGCTCCGACTGCGGGCACCAGACGAAGGAGTCGACCCCGGCGAATCCTCTGGACACCTCGGAGAGTGGAGCAGGCGTCGGTGGCCGCAGCAATCGGCGAGGCACGGCGGCGAGAACGCTCGGGCTCCGATGGGGAGAGGAGGAGAAAGCGAGGGGAGAAGGGAGGAGTGGTCGAGGAGGACCAGGGGGATGGCTCGGGCGTCGCCCTTATCCCCTCCAGCCTCCTGCCTCGTCGCGGTGGCGAGCCGCGAGCGGTGCGGCGAGCGTGGCCATGGCGGCGGTGACACGCAGGAGGGGAGCAGGTGAGGGAGGTGGGCTGGGCCAGCGCGGCCGTGTCCGGGGCACTGTGCACTAAGGCCCAGTGCACAGTGTCCCGTTTTTATTCTTTACTGATTTCTGTTTCCTTTTTCTTTTAACCTTTTCTGTTTTGAATTAGTTAGGTCTCTTTTGCCTTTTTGTAAAATGTGAAAGTTGGTCCAATTAATGTGATGCAATATTACCCTTCTCCAAAAACTATTTTGGACAGAGTTGGAATCCATTAGAATTTGAAATGAATTTGAATGGATTTTAATAATCTGATTTGGGGTTGTTTCCTCTTGTTAGAGTCACTTATCTAACTCCAGCCTTATTGATGATGATTTTATAAATGTTCCTGGATTATTTGCAACATCATGTACATTTTAGTTTGATTGTTAGAAGAAATATTTATTTGACTCCCAATTGTAATTTGAATTTTTAGTTGAAATATTTTCTAATGCAATTTTATTAGAGTGATCATGATGACATGGCAGGTTAAGTAGCTTAACCAGAGTGGGGTAACCTGGGGATGTTACAAGTCTCCTCCACTACAAGAAATCTCGTCCCGAGATTTAAGTAGGGAAGTAAAGAGTAACTTTGAAAGAACTGATTCTCATAGGACCGTTTAGCTGGTGGACAATTTAGGGAATGCGGCAAAAGTTTTTCTCGAGTTGAAACTTAGGAAATATCGAGAGCAAGTATGAAGGTACAATAAGAAGTTTCAATCGAATGGACATTCAATCGATACCTGAACAAAGTGTGAACAGGGGTTCAGGGTATCGGGAGTAGATCAACTCTCAAGGGGTGGCTTGGAATAACACACAAAACTAAGAGCAAAAGGATGCTTCAGAATCAAGTATGTTAAAGGAGAGTCAGGTTCCGATCCTGTGGAACTGTGGAGGGGTGTCGATCAAGAGTAGGGAGAACGGTGACATCTTACCGGTCAAGTCAACAAGGTATGTCGGAGGGTAGCCTGTCAGTTATGTCGGTGGCATCTTCGGTACCAAGGGTGAGGGACGAAGAGAACCATTTTCCTGCTCGTGAAACAAGGCGGACCAAAAGGCAAAGTTCTCATCCATCGGGGGTTACCGAAATGTTATCAACAATAGTAACAGGGTCTCACTGGCGGGGTGGTAGACCGAGATGTTTTCATAAGCATAGAATTTACTCCTGCCCAGACAATTTAGATTACAGGAAAGGTTAAACAAAACAATGGAAAGGAAAATGAAATTATCGGATTCAACAGACCAATGAAAAGGATAGATGTGCCTATACCCAAGAATTAGGGGTATATCCATTCCAGGGAAAAGTAGAACACGATATACCTGAACAGTTCAGCCGGTACAAAACCATTTAGATAAAGGGCGAGGGAGAATCAAGACGTTACCCGCACAATGGTGTCCGGATAATTGATTAAGAAACAATTGGCAATGTGCTTTCAACGTTCTTGTTGATATTCGGAATACCACAATCATGCTTCGTTGCGGCAATGATATGGTGTCAAGTAATAGATTGGGTTCGAAGATATCCAGAAGTACCGAAAAACATTTACAAGGGTATCTCGGGACGCAAGGATTAACCAAACACAACCAAGTCTGTGTTGGTCGAAAGTCAAGGATGACATCGATGATATCACAATTCATCGAGGGCAAAGATGGTATTACTAACCATGAATTTCAGTTGACATCTCTGAAGAAGCCAATATGTTGACGTCGATCACGACACATTTGTTGAGGGGTTCTAAGAAGATGGAATCAATCAGTAAGATGATCAAAGTAGCTGGAATGTAGTTCGAGGTCAACGAAACCACGGATATAACACAAGCTCGGAATCAAGCTTGTGGGTCGAGGTGAAATGATAAGATGGGAAAGATCGACATAAGCTTAGCTCATCGTCGGAAGTTGCTCCGGGCATAAGGACCAGGTAGCACAGTTGAAAGTTGGCACGATAAAAATATAGCCGATCAGGCTAGGGATGATGTGATAGGGTATTAAACTTCCCAGTAACAAGTACTAGGGGTGATACCGGAAGGTAAATCAGGGTAGAGGTTGGACGGGTGAAATGATCTACAGAGGACAAGTATTTAACTTATCTAGGAAATGAACCCAAAGAGGAAATATGGTTGGAACCATGTTTGCAAAGGATCAATTCTTAGATACAAGATGAACTTGTACCAGGGGAATAATTATTTTTACGAGCAGCTTCCATGATAAGTTCTACATCGTTTCCATGGGCATGAACACAAAGGTTCAAGGTCGACTCCCACTTCTTCAATGCACAACCTTTCATTCACTTCTCGTTTTCAAAGAAATTGTAGTGCTGAGAATTTATCTGGTGAAGCACCAGAAGAGTATGACTCGCATAACCTTCGAGTTCACACGAATTAGGGAAAGCATAGGTTCAACCCATCGGGACATTTTACGAATCTATACAACCAGATGCCAAAGCAAGGGATGCGAACTGAAAGCAGAGTATCGGAATCAAAGCGGGTGATACAATGTATCGAAGGTATTGGGTAACGGGGGATAACTATCAAGGTTATGGAATATGGAGGACACTATCAGATAATGTTCCACCAAAAGATCTGGCGGACCGCAAAAGACAAGATTGTGAGTATCGGCAATCAATCAGATGAAGAAGGGATGCAAAGGCATCGGATTATAGAAACACCACAATAATTCGGCGCTTAAGCACAAAGGGGTTACGATTCTCAAGACGAAGGATCAGAAGCAGAAGCTTTAATCAAAGGATGAGTAAGTTGGATAGAACTAGATGGGCAACCATTTGCAACTTGACTGGCCGAGTTCCAGCTCATCTCCGATATGATGTCTGAGCCAGAAGGATGAATTAGTAGGGAAGAACTGATGATTGCAAGTATTTGCACACATGTTGAATCAATGGGATCGAAATGATAATGACAAGGGATATCAACAACAATTACTTGACATATGGAGCTAACCATAATATAAGCTAGCAAGAATTTCAGTAGTAGTAGAATGCATGGGATTCTCGGAAGATAAGATGATATTTCAAGTGTTCTAGGAATCACAGGAACAAATGGGGATGATCAGATCCCCGGTACTGTGAGTAATTAACCGCAGTGCGAAAGAAGCTGCACAGCAGTAGGTTCAAAGGATTCCCGGTTTAACGAGGAGTATTACGGGGTACCTCGTACAGGCATGATTGACTGGCCATGATGATATAACGGCAAGGATGTGTAAATAACCACGGAGATTATCGGTGTTAGTCAACTGCAAAAGCAGTGGGTAAAGGGGTCTCGGAAAACTTCGGGAAGTATCTTCGGTGTCTTCTGATGATGACACGCCATCTTCTGGAATGAGGGGGCTCTCCGGGAGAAAACGGTTACGAGATCCTAATGTCGGAGTTAGTAAAATCTTTAACCCGAATAGAAGAGAAATCAGAGTCCCAGAGTAAAGACGAGGAATAAAAGATCCTAATACCACCCAGTTGGCGACGTGGGCCCGTAAGCCACACAGCCAAGTTAGTAAAATCAGTTTTTGACTTCTAGACTCAACTTCGGCCAAGGAATTGGGAAGGGGGACTCCTAGAGGCAGTCGGCTCTGATACCAACCTGTGACGACCCCGGCTTAATCGTGCACTAATCATACACGCAAATGCGCACGATCAAGCCTAAGGACTCACTTGAAGATATCACAACACAACTCTAAAACAAAAATAAAGTCATACAAGCTTAATATTACAAGCCAGGGCCTCGAGGGCTCGAATACATAGCTCGATGGCATACAAGCGTCAGCGGAAGCATCAGATATCTGAGTACAGATATATTACAGAGAGAGAGAGAGAGATAAGCCTTCACAGAGGCGGGGTAAAATAAAAGCTACGATCGAAAGGCGTAGGCCTCCTGCCCTGGTCCCTCCGATCCTACTCCTGGTCGTCAGTCGGCTCCTCGTAGTAGTAGTAGTACTCGCCAGGCGGGTAGTAGTACTGGTCGTCGACTGGGGCATCGGGCTCAGGGGCTCCGTCGTCTGGTGGCATCAAATGGAAAAAAATGGGAGAAAAAGAAAATAAAGCAAACGTGAGTACTCATCCAAAGTACTCAGCAAGCAAGGATCTACACTACATATGCAACATTGTCAAAGGAATGGCTGTATATGTGGACTGGGCTGCAGAAATGCCAGAATAGAGGGGGAAAGCCTAGTCTTATCGAAGACTAGCATCTTCAACAATCTTCGACAGTCTTGCAGCATCAGGAAAGAGCAGATGAACATAATGTAAAGTAGTAGTAGTATCATCAACCTCGACCTGAGATCCTTTCTCGACTCCCAGCGAGAAAGCAATCCCAGAGCCGTACTATCCAGTTCTCATCACATGTTCTAGTTGTACCGATCGGGATACAACTCCGAGTGTCCGTTACCTTAGGACAGGCTATCGATAGAAGTTTTTTCCCTGCAGGGGTGCACCAACTTACCCACCACGCTCGCTTAACTCTGGCCGGAGACACTTTTCTGAGTCATGCCCGGCCTCGGCTAAGTAACACGCCGCAACCCGACCGAATACCTAACAGAGAGGTCAGCACGCCGGACTAAACCTATGCGCCCAGGGGTCTTGGGCCTTCGCCCCGGGAACTCCTGCACGTTGCGTACGCGGCTGAAAGCAGACCTAGCAACCCCTTATACAAGCGCGATTGCGTTCCCAGTCCAATTCAGCGCGCGCCGCTCAGTCGCTGACGTCCATTAAGCTCCGGCTGAAGTATACGACGCAGAACGCCCATACTATGCCCACGTGATGGTTAGTGCTATCGGGCCAGAGGCCCCTCGGATCAAATATCCAAACCGTAGTGGATTAGGAGCGCGCGGAAACGAGCAGAGACTCACGATCGATGTGACCCCGTCGCCCCGTCTCGAGGTCTTGCGGCAAGGGCTAAGAATGCCCGGCCACGCCTCGTAGTTATCTCGCGGGCACCATCCAGGTCAACCCGACTCCACATCATTTCGCACTAAGCTCGCGCGGGTACCCCTCAGGGCCGACCCGTCTTTAGTATCATGGTTTAGTGCAAGTCCACTCATCAACAGTAACTGTGTGTCTGACACCGAAGGGAACCCTGAGGAATCACCCTCGATGGAATTCCCGCTCGATGTTATCATCAAGGTGAACGAGGGAGGAATCACCCTCGAGGTCCACACTCGAGGAGTTGCGCGACGACGTCGTTATCGGGGGTGGTGTAGGAGGAATCACCCTCGCTTACCACGACCGAGTAACTAACCTACAAGGTTAACATCAGAAGTGCTGACGAGGTATCACCCTCACCACTCGATGGTAACCCAGCAGTGTCGAGCAACATAGGGAGAAGTAATGTGCGGTGACAGGGTCTGGTCTTCAATCCCGATGATCGGGTCTTCTGATATCCAGCAGGGCAGTCGGGATCAAGTGGGGTCTCTGTCGTGTCTCTACCCAGCCTAAACTAAGCAGTCTAGGATAACCAGTAAGGTAACAAGGCAGGGTACAATAATCAGGCTATGCAGCAGATATAGGAAAATAGTAGCAGTAGCAGTTCTAATGCAAGCATAAGAGAGAAGAGAATAGGCGATATAGGCATGCTCAAAATGGGGGTGCTTGCCTGTTTGCTTGGCAGATGGAAAAGAAACTCCGACGGTGTAGTAGTCGATTTCCAGGTCATCATCAGCGGCCTCGGAGTCTACCGGGAAGAAAGGGGGAGAAGAAACAATATAAATACATAGCATCATATGCATGACAATACGAAACGCGATGCTAGAGGTGGCCTAACGTGGTGCTACATGGCAACGGTGAAGGAGGAGAACATCCGGGAATGTTTTCCCGAAGTCTGACCTTTCCGGACAGATGAAACGGAGGAGGACGGTTGCAGGTTCACTATGCTAGGGACGCGTGACAGACGAACGGTTTGCGTATTCGGATGCGTCTCGACGTTCTGAGCAACTTTCATGTTTTAACTTTTTCAATCCGAGCTACGGTTTAAAACTTATTAATTTTCAAAGTTTATTTGATTTTCTGGAATTTATTTATTTAACAGAAATAGATTATTGCGTCAGCAGTGATGTCAGCATTGCGTCAGCAGTCAGCTGACCAGCTGACTGGTCAAACTGACCAGTGGGTCCCACCTGCCATAGACAGTGGGGCTAACAGCAGATTAACTTAGCAAAAACAGAGTTAATTAAGGGGTGGACCCCATATGTCAGCGACTATTCTAATTATCAGATTAGTTTTAAAAATCCTAATTAGTTTAATTAACGAGGGGGCCCACACGTCAGTGTCTCTGTGTGAACAGTGATCAGCGTTGACTAAAGTCAACGTGGTCAAACGGTGGGCGGGGCCCACTGGCAGCGACCTGGGGTGGACCCCACACGTCGCCAGCTCAGCGGAGCCGCCGGAATTACGTCGGCGAGCCTCCCGCGGCGGCTGTCTCGCCGGAGAGGCTCGGGATTTCGCCACAGCGCACCAAATTGCGCGGTTCCACTTGCGTTCGAAAGCTGGCGCTCGCGCGCGTCGCGTGGTGCTAATGGTTTCACCGGAGGTGACCTAAATCGACGACAGCATCGACTGCGGCGGACGCCGGAGTTCGGCCGAGGTGCAGCACGCGGCCAGGAGGCACGGTGGAGCGAGCTAGATAGTTCTACGGGGCCCTACGCGCGTGCAGAACACAGCCACGAGCTCGGACGAGCTCGAGGGAGGACATGGCTACGATGACGAGCTCGTCGGCGGCGCGGAGCTCGAGCGCCTCGGGTGCGGCCTCTACGGTGACGGAAACACATGGGGAGGAGAGGGGAAAGGCGGAGTGGAGCTCATCGCGCGGCTACGAAAAGCCAGTGACAACTTAGTAGCAGCAGAGGACTCGAGGTCGCCGGCGGGCACCGGAGACAGAGAAGAAAAGGGGGCAGCGGTGTTTGGTGGATGCAGTGCCTCCCCGCTCCGACTGCGGGCACCAAATGAAGGAGTCGACCCCGGCGAATCCTCTGGACACCTCGGAGAGTGGAGCAGGCGTCGGTGGCCGCAACAATCAGCGAGGCACGGCGGCGAGCACGCTCGGGCTCCGATGGGGAGAGGAGGAGAAAGCGAGGGGAGAAGGGAGGAGTGGTCGAGGAGGACCAGGGGGGATGGCTCGGGCGTCGCCCTTATCCCCTCCAGCCTCCTGCCTCGTCGCGGTGGCGAGCCGCGAGCGGTGCGGCGAGCGTGGCCATGGCGGCGGTGACACGCAGGAGGGGAGCAGGTGAGGGAGGTGGGCTGGGCCAGCGCGGCCGTGTCCGGGGCACTGTGCACTAAGGCCCAGTGCACAGTGTCCCATTTTTATTCTTTACTGATTTATGTTTCCTTTTTCTTTTAAACTTTTCTGTTTTGAATTAGTTAGGTCTCTTTTGCCTTTTTGTAAAATGTGAAAGTTGGTCCAATTAATGTGATACAATATTACCCTTCTCCAAAAACTGTTTTGGACAGAGTTGGAATCCATTAGAATTTGAAATGAATTTGAATGGATTTTAATAATCTGATTTGGGGCTGTTTCCTCTTGTTAGAGTCACTTATCTAACTCCAGCCTTATTGATGATGATTTTATAAATGTTCCTGGATTATTTGCAACATCATGTACATTTTAGTTTGATTGTTAGAAGAAATATTTATTTGACTCCCAATTGTAATTTGAATTTTTAGTTGAAATATTTTCTAATGCAATTTTATTAGAGTGATCATGATGACATGGCAGGTTAAGTAGCTTAACCAGAGTGGGGTAACCTGGGGATGTTACACAATCGTAACAGTGGCAACGAAAAAGTAACGGATCAAAGATAAATATGAAACGAGCTCGTAGGCAATGGATCAATGATGGATAATTATGTCGGATTGCATTCGTCATGCAACGGTTATAATATAGGGTGACACAGAACTAGCTCCAATTCATCAATATAATGTAGGCATGTATTCCGAATATAGTCATACGTGCTTATGGAAAAGAACTTGCATGACATCTTTTGTCCTACCCTCCCGTGGCAGTGGGGTCCTAATGGAAACTAAGAGATATTAAGGCCTCCTTTTAATAGATTACCGGCTCAAAGCATTAGCACTTAGTGAATACATGAACTCCTCAAACTACGGTCATCACCGGGAAGTGTCCCGACTATTGTCACTCTGGGGTTGCCGGATCATAACACGTAGTAGGTGACTATAACTTGCAAGATAGGATCAAGAACACAAATATATTCATGAAAACATAATAGGTTCAGATCTGAAATCATGGCACTCGGGCCCTAGTGACAAGCATTAGGCATAGCAAAGTCATAGCAACATCAATCTTAGAACATAGTGGATACTAGGGATCAAACCCTAAAAAACTAACTCGATTACATGGCAAATCTCATCCAACCCATCACCGTCCAGCAAGCCTACGATGGGATTACTCACGCACGGCGGTGAGCATCATGAAATTGGTGATGGAGGATGGTTGATGATGACGATGGCGACGGATTCCCCTCTCCGGAGCCCAGAACGGACTCCAGATCTGCCCTCCCGAGGAAGAACAGGGTTTGGCGGTGGCTCCGTATCGTAAAACGTGATGAATCCTTCTCTCTTATTTCTTCTCCCCGAACGTGAATATATGGAGTTGGATTTGAGGTCGGTGGAGGTCCAGGGGGCCCACAAGGACGGAGGGGGCGCCCCAGGGGGGTGGGCGCGCCCCCCACCCTTGTGGCCAGGGTGTGGGCCCCCTTTGGTTGATTCTTTCGCCAATATTTTTTATTAATTCCAAAAATCATCTCCGTGAAGTTTCAGGTCATTCCGAGAACTTTTATTTCTGCACAAAAATAACACCATGGCAATTCTGCTGAAAACAGCGTCAGTCCGGGTTAGTTCCTATTCAAATCATGCAAGTTAGAGTTCAAAACAATGGCAAAAGAGTTTGGAAAAGTAGATACGATGGAGACGTATCAACTCCCCCAAGCTTAACCCATTGCTTGTCCTCAAGCAATTCAGTTGACAAACTGAAAGTGATAAAGAAAAACTTTTACAAACTCTGTTTGATCTTGTTGTTGCAAATATGTAAAGCCAGCATTCAAGTTTTCAGCATAGATTATGAACTAACCATATTCACAATAACATTTAGGTCTCACATTTACTCATATCAATGGCATAATCAACTAGCGAGCAATAATAATAAATCTCAGATGACAACATTTTCCAAAACAATCATGATATGATATAACAAGATGGTATCTCAGTAGCCCTTTCTGAGACCGCAAAACATAAATGCAGAGCACCCCTGAAGATCAAGGACTGACTAGACATTATAATTCATGGTAAAAGAGATCCAGTCACAGTCATACTCAATATAAATTAATAACAATGCATAAAAATGATAGTGGTGCTCTCTAACTGGTGCTTTTTTATAAGAGGATGATGACTCAGCAATAAAAGTAAATAGATAGGCCCTTCGCGGAGGGAAGCAGGGATTTGCAGAGGTGCCAGAGCTCGAGTTTTTAAAATAGAGATAAATAATATTTTGAGCGGCATGCTTTCATTGTCAACATAACAACCAAGAGATCTCGGTATCTTTCATGCTACATACATTATAGGCAGTTCCCAAACAGAATGGTAAAGTTTATACTCCCCCACCACCAACAAGCACACTCCACGGCTGGTCCAAAACAACGGGTACCGTCCAACTAACAACAGTCCTGGGGGAGTTTTGTTTGCAATTATTTTGATTTGATTTGAGCATGGGACTGGGCATCCCGGTTACCAGCCATTTTTTCGTGAATGATGAGCGGAGTCCACTCATCGTGAGAATAACCCACCTAGCATGGAAGATATTGATAGCTCTAGTTGCAATATGAGCAATTTGAGCATACAAAACAGATTATCATTTGAAGGTTTAGAGTTTGGCAGATGCAAATTTACTCTGAACGGCAGGTAAATACCGCATATAGGAAGATATGGTGGACTCATATGGAACAACTTTGGGTTTATGGAAGTGGATGCACAAGCAGTATTCCCGCTTAGTACAAGTGAAGGCTAGAAAAAGACTGGGAAGCGACCAACTAGAGAGCGACAACAGTCATAAACATGCATTGAGATTAACCAACATTGAATGCAAGCATGAGTAGGATATAAATCACCATGAATATAAATATCGTGGAGGCTATGTTGATTTTGTTTCAACTACATATGTGAACATGTGCCAAGTCAAGCCACTCGAATCATTCAAAGGAGGATACCATCCTATCATACTACATCACAACCATTTTAATTTCCATGTTGGCACGCAAGGTAAACCATTATAAACTCCTAGCTAAATTAAGCATGTCATGAGTAACTATAATATCTAATTGTCATTGCAAACATGTTTCATTCATAATAGGCTGAATCAGGAATGATGAACTAATCATATTTACAAAAACAAGATAGGTCGATTTCATACCAGCTTTTTCTCATCTCAATCATTTCATCATATATCGTCATTATTGCCTTTCACTTGCACGACCGAACGGGGTGGATAATAATAATAGTGCACGCGCATTGGACTAACCTGGAATCTGCAAACATTTATTCCAAGGAGAAGACAAGGTAATATGGGCTCTTTGTTAGATCAATAATAATGCATATGAGAGGCACTCAACATTTTTATCGTGGTCTTCTCCTCTCGACCCCCAAAGAAAAGAAAAGAATTTCAAATAAACACACTGAAATGTTTTTCGAGTTTTTGTTTTTCTGAAGAAAGAGAAACAAGAAAGAGAAACAAGAACGAGAAAAACTATTTACACGGGAAAGCTCCCAACAAGCAAAAGAAGAACGAGAAATATTTTTGGGTTTTCTTTTAATTCTACAACTAAGCATGCATAGAAAATAAACTAACTACAACTAATTTTTTTTTCTTAAGGTTTTTCAAACACACGAGAAGAAAATGAAAAAAAAGGAAATAAACTAACATGAATAATACAATGAAAAAGTATGAACACCGACAACTGAAATGAATATGTGAACATGAATATAATGTCGGTGAGAAATACATACTTCACCAAGCTTAGGCTTCTGGCCTAAGTTGGTCTACGGCCACCACTGTCCTGGATGATATCCGGAATCATAGTTGGGGTCGTACTATGCTGCGGCAGCTACCGCTTGGCGAGCTGCCTCCTGAAGACGAGCGGCCTCCGCTGCTCTCTCATACTCGTTTGTCTCCTCTCTAGTTATAAAATATCTCCCATTTGCCTGAAACTTAAAGATGGCAGGAGCAGGAAGGGCAACATAGACGGCACGCCGTCTGTCAAAGATTAGTCGATACTGGAGGAACTGTTCGTTCCTCTCAAGAAGCTAGTAGCGTACCATAGCCTCACAATCTAGAAAGGTAGGTGGCAGCTCAATGTCATACCTTCTTATGGATACACCCAAATAATTAGCTAAACGAGTTGCATAAATCCCACCAAATAAATCTCCATCTTTAGCATTAAGATGTAACCTCCTTGCAATAATAGCCCCCAAGTTATATCGCTTATCACCTAACACCACACATTTGAGGACACTAAGATCTGGTACGCAAAGGTGGCTATGATCATGTTTACCATTAATGCATCTTCCTATAAAGAGAGCAAAGTAATGTATGGCAGGAAAGTGAATGCTCCCTATGGTAGCTTGTGTGATATTTCTAGTTTCTCCAACGGTGATGCTAGCAAGGAAATCATTATATTCAGATTTGTGAGGCTCACTAAGAAAGCCCCATTGTGGAATTTTGCATGCATCACAAAAATCTTCTAGGTCCATGGTGTAAGACTCATCATAAAGGTCAAACAGGACAGTATGAGTATTACGCTTAGATGAAAACTCAAACCTTCGCACAAAGGAATCGGTGAGATAATAATATTGTAGGCACTTGTCTGATAAGAAGTCCTCAAGGCCGGCATTTTGTACGTACGCATAGAATTCATCCTTGAAACCTGCACGAACCATAAATTCATCCGATGGCCATTCACAAGGCTTCACTTGAGCTTCCCTTGGTGGTTCAAGGTCCGGTTCGTGTATCGCGAGCCTCAGTGCTTGCTTTCTAGAGGAACCACCTTGGTACATTCTCCTAGACATTTTTCTTCCTCTGAAATTTTCTGAAATTTTTAGTGACTCAAAATAAAAGTGAACCAAAACTCAATAAAATTGATAGCAACTACTCCCACAAGTGCCTAGAGGCTATATCATGCATCAAAACTACTTTGGACCATATAAATTTGACATGCAAACTAAAAAACAAGGTCACCACAGCAGCAAAAATTTGCAATAAATAAAGCACTAGAACAAAAACTAAATGGACCATTGGAGGAGTCAAATACCGAAGAACAATTCCCCAAATCAGTTTCGTGAATGGAGCTTTGAGCAAGGAGATCGAAAATGGCAGCAAAATGAGCATGAACACGAGTTTGAGCTATGGAGTGATTTTTTCTGGAGGAAGAAGGAGTGGATGGGTGCTGGAATAAGTGGAGGGGGGCCACGTGGGACCCACAAGGTAGGGGGCGCGCCCAGGGGGTAGGGTGTGCCCTCCACCCTTGTGGCCCACTGGTGAGGCCCCCTGGTGTGTGTTCAGTGCCAGAAATTCTCAAATATTCTATAAAAAAATCATACTAAATTTTCAGGGCATTTGGAGAACTTTTATTTTTGGGACATTTTTTATTTCACGGATAATTCAGAAAACAGACAAAAAATACTATTTTTGCTTTATTTAATCTAAATAACAGAAAGTAAAAGATGGATACAGAGAGTTGTGCCTTCTAAATTCATCCATCTCATGCTCATCAAAAGGAATCACTACTGGAATCAGCTTCTTTGCCGTCCGCCATGGCGGACGGCAAAGGCATAGATCACGGACGGCAAAATGCTTTGCCGTCCGCTAGCGGACGGCAAACTGTCCGGATGAAAGCCTACCAGCAAAGGTCTTCTTTGCCGTCCGCCATCCGAGGCCAGCAGACGGCAAAGACAGCTGACGGCAGTGCGGTGGCGTGAGAGCCGTTAGGGGGTTAACGGCGCTCTTTGCCGTCCGCCAGCGGACGGCAAAGAGTTAAAGATCTTTGCCGTCCGCTGGCGGACAGCAAAGAGCCCAGCTAGGCAGCACTGGGACGGCTAAGGTCTTTGCACAGGTGACTGCCACGTGTCCTCTTTGCCGTCCGCTAGCGGACGGCAAAGAGGCTATATATCCCCTGTTTTTATTTAAATCCCATTAATTAGACATGGTTTCAAACACAGATATACATGCATACATATCCAACAGCATGTCCAACAACATATTTCATCCAATCCAACAACATAGTTCAACAAAGTCCAACATATCCATATATACATAACCAGAAACAAGTTTCCAACAACATATCCATATAGACATACATATCCAAACAAGTTTTCATAAACAACAAGGAAGCACCACAAGAATAGTACACTCCATGAATCCAAGCTTCCTCATGTAAAGCAAATCTGCAAATTGGGAAAGATGAAAGTTAGAAGAAGAAGAAGAAGAAGAAGAAGAAGACTAGTTAGAAGAAGAAGAAGATTTTTTTTCTTCTCTTTCTTTTTCTCCTCTCCTCTTCTTTATCTTCTTCTTGTTCATTTTGGAGGAAAATAAGCTAAGTATCCATTTGTAAAGCAAAACACTAGAGAAAACTTGGTCATTTTGGAGCTAACCTAGCAAATTATGCCATTTTTAGTTAAGTAAGAATATTATGCCATTTTTGACATAAGTAAGCTAATTATAGTTCTTTATTGAGCTAACCCAGGTAACTAAGCATATTAGAGCTAATTTAGCATTTTAGAGCTAACTTAGAGCTAACTTAGGTCATTTTGGAGCTAACTTAGGTAAAATTGATCATTTTGGAGCTAATTAGGCTTATTATGTCATTTTCGAGGAAAATAAGCTAACTATATGACATATATGAGGTTACCAAGACTGTTATGCCATTTCAAACCTAAGTAAGCTAATTATGCCATTTTTTACATAAGTAAGCTATGTGTATGTCATTATTGAGCAAACCTAGGTAACTAAGCATATTAGAGATAACTTAGCATATTAGAGCTAACTTAGGTCATTTCGGAGGAAACAAAGCTAAGTATAGATCATTTTGGAGCTAAGTAAGCTAATTATGTCATTTTGGAGGAAGATAAGCTAAGTCTAGGTCATTATGGTAAGCATTTTGGAGGAAATAAAGCTAAGTCTAGGTCTTTATGCATTTCATAAGCAAAACACTAGAGAAAACTTACCGTCATCACGGAGGTGAAGGATCTTCACTCCTCCTTCTTCTCCTTCTCCTTCATCATCCTGATGCGCTTAGAGCGGCGAGGCAGTGGGATGTACTCTTCTACCACAATTGGCATGGTCCTGTCGCCCAGCTGTGGGATCGCCGGCGCCACCACCATCGCGAGGTCATTGTCAGGCACCACCACCATCACGAGGCCATCTTCAGGCACCACCATCACTAGGTCATCGTCAGCCACCACCATCGCTTGCCCGTCGTCAGCCACCATCATCGGTAGGTCATCGTCAGCCACCACCATCGCTTGCCCATCGTCAGCCACCACCATCGCGAGGTCATCGTCAGACAGAATAGGCTGCACCTCCTCATCCCTACTCTGCTCCTCTTCTTCCCCACTCCGTTCCTCCTCATCATCTATGCTTTTTTTGCTCTAGCCAGAGTCGCTGCTGCTTTTGCTGTAGCTAGAGTCGCTACTGCTTTTGCTATAGCCCGAGTCGCTGCTGCTGCTCCCATTGCCTGACCAAATGCACCAAAGTTTTTTTAACTATCCCTGTGAGACAAAGCCAAATGGAGAGGAAGAAGCGGCAGAGCGTACTGGCATCGTCGTCGTCCTGATAGCGCATGCGGCACATAGTCGTGTTGAACACCTTCACGGTGAGCGTGGCGTTGCCGTCGTACCTGAGGACAAGGAAGTACCCGTGCCATAGGTCGTAGGCACGGATGAACTGCTCCCAGCCACGACACAGGTACATGTGGTCATACCTGAACACCACCTCCACGTCCCACAGCCTGCGAAGCCCACTGCCAGCCTGTCGCAGCTTCACATTCTTTGGCCGATGGCCGTCCAACATCTTCATAAAAGTGTCAGGCAGCCTCTGCAGCGTGGGTCAAGCAGTGATGTAGCAAACAACAGAGTTATGATAAAGAGATGGGTGAAGGGGAGATCTCTTCTTTTATATACCTGCCTCCTGGAGGAATTCTCAAGTATGATCGTGAAGAACTCGAAACCTTCCAAGTCAGGGGGGTCGGGGTGTCGTGCCGAGGTGTCGGGTGTCGGGGGTCGGGTCGGGGTCGGGGTATCTTTTTTCCTTTTCTTCTTTTCTTCTTCTTCTTCTTCTCCTCCTCTCCTCTTTCTTCTTCTTCTTCTTCTCCTCCACTTCTCTTTCTTCTTCTTCTTCTTCTTCTTTTTCTTCTTCTTCTTCTTCTTCTTCTTCTTTCTTCTCCTCCTCCTCCTCCTCTTCTTCTTCTTCTTCTTCTTCTTCTTCTTCTTCTTCTTCTTCTCCTTTTTCCTCTTCTTCTTCTTTTCTTCTTTCTTCTTCTCCCTCCTCCTGTTCCTCCCTCCTCCTTCTACTTCTTCTTCTAAACTAAAACTAAAACTAATCTAAAATAAACTAAACTAAACCTAAACCATAACTAAAACAGAAACTAAACTAAAAGAACACAAAATAAACTAATTAACAAAACAAAAGAGGAGCTCACCTGGTGGAGGGGCGGCCGGACGGCTGCGGCGGCCGCTGGAGGAGGCGGCGACCCGGTGGAGGGGGAGGCCGACGGCCGCGGCGGGACGGGGCGGGGACGGCGACGGGGCGGGGACGGCCGCGGCGCGGCTGCCCGATGTGGAAGAGGTGGCGGGGCCGCGGTGGAGGTCGGGGAGGGATGCGGGGCCGCGGGGCGGCCGCTCCGCCAGACGGGGTCGGCGGCAGCGGCGCGGGCCGGTGTGGGTGGGGGATGGCGACGGAGGGGAGGGGACGGGGGCGGGGGGCGGGGCGACGTGGAAGGGGCGGTGGGGGTGCGGTGGAGGTCGGGGGGCGCAGGGGAGGGGTGCGGGGCGGCGGCGGCGCGGGTGTGGGTGGGGAGGAATGAGAGAGTGGAGAGAAGAGAGGGGGCGGGACGGCCGTTAACGTACCCGCCTCTTTGCCGTCAGCCAACTGTCGGCAAAGTTTCTTTGCCGTCCGCTTGCGGACGGCAAAGAGGTGGGGCCGGTGGGCTTGAGTTGGTTAAACAATAACTGGACCCACTCACCTCTTTGCCGTCTGCTAGCGGACGGCAAAGATTCTTTGCCGTCAGCCAGCGGACGGCAAAGAACAGGCTGATGGCAAAGACTTTGTTTGCCATCAGCCACATCTTTGCTGTCCATTTTCTTGTGGCTGACGGCAAAGACCTTATTTGCTGTCAGCAAGCGGACGGCAAAGAATTAGCAGACGGCAAAGAAGTGGATTCCAGTAGTGAATCCATTAACAAGGTTGATCAAGTCTTATTAACAAACTTCTTCCGAATGACATGAAACCAGAGAATTTTCGAATAACACTAGGTTATCTCAACAGGGATATGCATGTCCCCAACAATAAGAATATCATATTTCTTTTTGACAGTAGGAAGAGGGAATTCAAAGCCTCCAATAGTAATAGTTGAAATTTTTCCGATAGAATTGATACTATGAACTTGACGTTGTTTCTTCAGAAAGTGTACCGTATGCTCATTACCATTAACATGAAAAGTGGCATTGCCTTTGTTGCAATCAATAACAGCCCCTGCAGTATTCAAAAAGGGTCTACCAAGGATGATCGACATACTGTCGTCCTCCGGAATATCAAGAATAACAAAGTCCGTTAAGATAGTAATTTTTGCAACCACAGCAGGCACATCCTCACAAATACCGATGGGTATAGCAGTTGATTTATCAGCCATTTGCAAAGAGATTTCAGTAGGTGTCAACTTATTCAATTCAAGTCTACGGTATAATAAGAGAAAGGCATAACACTAACATCGGCTCCAAGATCACATAAAGCAATTTTAACATAGTTTCTTTTAATGGAGCATGGTATAGTTGATACTCCTGGATCTCCTAGTTTCTTTGGTATTCCACCCTTAAAAGTATAATTAGCAAGCATGGTGGAAATTTCAGCTTCTGGTATCTTTCTTTTATTAGTAACAATATCTTTCATATACTTAGCATAAGGAGGCATTTTAAGCATATCAGTCAAATGCATACGCAAAAAGATAGGTCTAATCATTTCAGCAAAGCGCTCAAAATCCTCATCATCCTTTTTCTTGGATGGCTTAGGAGGAAAGGGAATGGGTTTCTGAACTCATGGTTCTCTTTCTTTACCATGTTTTCTAGCAACAAAATCTCTCTTATCATAACGTTGATTCTTTGATTGTGGGTTATCAAGATCAACAACAGGTTCAATCTCTACATCATTATCATTACTAGGTTGAGCATCAACATGAACATCATCATTAACATTATCACTAGGTTCATGTTCATCACCAGATTGTGTCTCAGCATCAGAAATAGAAATATCATTGGGATTCTCAGGTGTGTCTGTAGCAGGTTCACTAGCATGCAAGGTCCTATCAGTTTTTTTTCTTTTTATTAGAAGGACTAGGTGCATCAGTATTAATTCTCTGAGAATCTTGCTCAACTCTCTTAGGATGACCCTCAGGATACAAAGGTTCCTGGGTCATTTTACCACCTCTAATCATAACCCTAACAGCATTATCATTATTCTTACTATTCTTACCCTGATAACCCACAAGTATAGGGGATTGCAACAGTTTTCGAGGGTAGAGTATTCAACCCAAATTTATTGATTCGACACAAGGGGAGCCAAAGAATATTCTCGAGTATTAGCAGCTGAGTTGTCAATTCAACCACACCTGAAAGACTTAATATCTGCAGCAAAATATTTAGTAGCAAAGTAGTATGGAAGTAACGGTAGCGGTGGCGAAAGTAACAGTAGCAGTTTTGCAGCAATCGTAACAGTGGCAACGGAAAAGTAACGGAGCAAAGATCAATATGAAACGAGCTCGTAGGCAATGGATCAATGATGGATAATTATGTCGAATGGCATTCATCATGCAACAGTTATAACATAGGGTGACACAGAACTAGCTCCAATTCATCAATATAATGTAGGCATGTATTCCGAATATAGTCATACGTGCTTATGGAAAAGAACTTGCATGACATCTTTTGTCCTACCCTCCCGTGGCAGCGGGGTCCTAATGGAAACTAAGGGATATTAAGGCCTCCTTTTAATAGAGTACCGGCCCAAAGCATTAGCACTTAGTGAATACATGAACTCCTCAAACTGCGGTCATCACCGGGAAGTGTCCCGACTTCGGGGTTGCCGGATCATAACACGTAGTAGGTGACTATAACTTGCAAGATAGGATCAAGAACACAAATATATTCATGAAAACATAATAGGTTTAGATCTGAAATCATGGCACTCGGGCCCTAGTGACAGGCATTAGGCATAGCAAAGTCATAGCAACATCAATCTTAGAACATAGTGGATACTAGGGATCAAACCCTAACAAAACTAACTCGATTACATGGCAAATCTCGTCCAACTCATCACCGTCCAGCAAGTCTACGATGGGATTACTCACGCATGGCGGTGAGCATCATGAAATTGGTGATGGAGTATGGTTGATGATGACGATGGCGACAGATTCCCCTCTCCGGAGCCCAGAACGGACTCTAGATGTGCCCTCCCGAGGAAGAACAGGGCTTGGCGGCGGCTCCGTATCGTAAAACACGATGAATCCTTCTCTCTTATATTTTTCTCCCCGAACGTGAATATATGGAGTTGGAGTTGAGGTCGGTGGAGGTCCAGGGGGCCCACAAGGACGGAGGGCGCCCCCGAGGGGGGTGGGCGCGCCCCCCATCCTTGTGGCCAGGGTATGGGCCCCCTTCGGTTGATTCTTTTGCCAATATTTTTTATTAATTCCAAAAATCATCTCCGTGAAGTTTCAGGTCATTCCGAGAACTTTTATTTCTGCATAAAAATAACACCATAGCAATTCTGCTGAAAATAGCGTCAGTCCGGTTTTGTTCCTATTCAAATCATGCAAGTTAGAGTCCAAAATAAGGGCAAAAGAGTTTGGAAAAGTAGATATAATGGAGACGTATCACTCCCCCGTCGCGTGAACAACCGACATGCCGCCGGTCATACCCTGGAGAAGGATGGGCATTACCACCAACTGCACCCCACCACCGATCACAAACTACCGCCGCCAGGGTAGGCACGACCTCATCACCGACCCGTTCAACCACCTACGACCACCGATACGTCTCCAACGTATCTATAATTTATGAAGTATTTATGACATGTTTACAATAATTTTATATGGTTTTGGTATGATTTGAATGGAACTAACCCGGACTGACGCTGTTTTCAGCAGAACTATCGTGGTGTTATTTTTGTGTAGAAATCAAAGTTCTCCAAATGCAACGAAATTTTTTGATGATTTTTTTTTGGAACAAAAGAGGCACTAGAAGCTTCGTGGAAGGGGCAGAAGAGGCACGAGGTGGCCACAACACACCAGGGCGCGCCAGCCCCCTCTGGCGCGCCCTGGTGTCTTGTGGGCCCCTCGTGGCCCACCTTAGCGTGAGACCGAAGCCAAAAAAATCTATAAATACAGAAACCCCCAGAAATAACTCTAGATCAGAAGTTCCGCCGCCGCAAGCCTCTGTAGCCACGAAAAACCAATCTAGACCCCGTTCCGGCACCCTGCCGGAGAGGGAGATCATCATCGGTGGCCATCTTCATCATCCAGGCGGCCACCATGATGAGGAAGGAGTAGTCCACCCTTGGGGATGAGGGTTTGTACCAGTAGCTATGTGTTTAATCTCTCTCTCTTTCTCGTGTTCTTGAGTTGGCACGATCTTGATGTATCGCGAGCTTTGTTAATATAGTTGGATCGTATGGTGTTTCTCCTGCTCTATCTTGTTGTGATGAATTGAGTTTTTCCTTTGAGATTTTGTTTTATCGGATTGAATACTTTTATGAATTTGAGAGTACTTGATGTATGTCTTGCTATGAATACCCGTGGTGACAATGGGGTATCATATTGATTCACTTGATATATGTTTTGTCACTCAACTCGCGGATTTCCGAGGTGACATTGGGGTAATCTTTGCATAGGGGTTGAAGTACGTTTTCGTCCTTATTTCTCCGGTAGAAATCTTGGGGCACTCTTTGAGGTTCTTTGTGTTGGATTGAGTATGATGAATCTGAAATTATTTGATGCATATTGCATAATCAACTCACGGATACTCGCGGTGACATTGGAGTATCTAGGTGACATTCGAGTTGGTTGATGTGTATCATATGGTGTTATTTTAGTACGAACTCTTGGATAGATCGATCGAAAAGGATAACTTGGTGTTATTTTAGTACGAACTCTTAGATAGATCGATTGGAAAGGATAACTTTAAGGTGGTTTCGTACCCTACAAACAATTTCTTCTTATGTTCTCCGCTAGATAGGAACTTTGAAGTGATTCTTCGTCGTACGTTGAGGGATGGTGATATGATCCAATTATATTAGCATTGTTGAGAGATTGCACTAGCGAAGGTACGAACCCTAGGCATTGTTTCTAAGCAGTGCAATACCGTTTGTGCGCACTTTTGTTACTTGATACCTTGCTGTTTTTTATTGTTCCTATTACAAAAATCAATACCTACTATCATTATTACACTTGTATCACCATCTCTTCACCGAACTAGTGCACCTATACAATTTACCATTGTATTTGATGTGTTGGAGACACAAGAGACTTTTTATTATTTGGTTGCAGGGTTGTTTGAGAGAGACAATTTTCATCCTACGCCTCCCACAGATTGATAAATCTTAGGTCATCCACTTGAGAGAAAATTGCTACTGTCCTACAAAACTCTGCGCTTGGAGGCCCAACACAAGTCTACAAGAATAAAGTTGCATAGTAGACATCAAGCTCTTTTCTGGCGTCGTTGCCGGGAAGTTGAGTGCTTGAAGGTATATCTTTATATCTTGCAATTGAATCTTTTTGTTTTTTGTTTTATCACTAGTTTGGTTTATAGAAGAAAATTACAAAAAAAAATGGAATTGAGGTGGTCTCATATTATTCGTCTTTATCATGTCTTTCTTGAAAATGATGAAAAGAAAAATTGTGCTCAACTGATAGAATTTTTTTTTAATAAATTGTTTGGCATAAATTTTTCGAATGATGAGCATGATTGTAATCTTGATAGTATGGATTCTTTGAATATCCATGGTGTTAGTGATAAGCTTTGCATATGTGGTGGCTGGCACATGGACTGACGTCATATCTACTCTGCATGGAATGGAATGGACGAGATGGAGGCCGGTGTCAACAAGACCTGAATGGCTGCAAGCGTGCATGACGCCAAACAGTGTAACACTGTTCGGTTGCACATCTCGATCGTTTATCGCACTGAAAATAGTGAGTAAGCACCTCCCAAGACCGTACTTCGTCGTTGCAGAAAACCAACGGATGCCCATCGTGTCGAGCAACTTTCTCGAGTACTCAGAATCCACGCTTGGAGTACATGTCAACCAAAGCCACAACAATCACGTCATTGCACCCGTGCCCAGACCGAAGGACTGTCGTCCCACAGACTTGCCAACTCCAGTCTCCAAGCCTCCCAACGCCTACACACGCATGCACATCGCTTGACAGCATGAAGTGGTTCGGTGCCATGAAATTGCTTTTGGTTATGAACTCGGCGAAAAGTTGGATGGCCTCGCACCCAAGCGCATTCTGTGCGTATACAGACTGCATCTCGCGCCATGTGACCGCATTCCTTGCCGGAGCAGCCATACCATCAAACACTACGCGGGGACCCGCCACATTTCCGGCCTCGCCATACATGTCAACAACGCGCGGTGGCAACGACGGTATCAGACGCATGGCCATCGACCTCAGCATGGGCATGCACTTTCCGCCCCAGTCCGGCATCAGCAAGGTGTGTGCACGCGCTGGCGGCTGTCGACAAGGGTGAAGGCATTCAGTGGCACGCCGCTATAAGACATGGCTCAGAGGAGGGAAACAGCCAGGCAGTGTCAAGCGGCGCTCGAGTACCCAGACATGAGGGCCGTCCAGGAGACAACATCCCGCTCGGGCGTTCCGTCGAACAGGTCGTGTGCCTGTGCTTGGAGCTGGGGACGGAGAAGGCCGGGAAGCTGCGAGGGCCAGTGGGTGCGGCTTCGGACGGACGAGGAGCTGATCACGTGGCGACTCAGCGAGGTTGATCGCCGGAGGGCGGAGCGGCACCGCAGAGGCGTGGCGAAGCAGGGACGTTGAGCGCCGGACGGGCGAGCGGCGCGGGAGTGGTGGCGATGCAGCTACTCTGGAGCACCGGTTGTAGGTGAGCGCTCGCTCCCGTGCGCGTCTATACCGCGCTCTTTTTTTTTTGAGAATCACTATACCGCGCTCTTAGCGAGCGTTTTGCTCGCGTCGCCTGCAGCGGAGTAAGTTGGGCCGGACTTTGGGTGTGACCCATTAACAAGTATTTTTATTGTTTTTAATAAAACTCCATTTCCTCAAAAAAAAACTCCAAAATATATTTATCTCACTAATTTATATGTAATTTATTTAATAATAACATAGGTACAAAATTTCGTGTGTTATAAAAAAATAGCCATGTGCCAAATATCTCATGTACTTCTAAAAATATATTTCATGTGCTTTTGAAAAGTGATCACATATTAAAAGACGAATTACACATCTTAAAAAACATCCATGAAATTAACAAAAGGTGTTCATGCGTTTTTTAAAATCTTTTTTTATGAAGTGTTTCATGTAATTAAGAAAACTATTAACACAATTAAAGATATTCATGTCATTAAAAGGTGTCCATGTATTTTTTTAAATGTTTGTATAATTTTAGAAAATATTTGCACATTAGAACCATGAAATTAAACCATTGTTACAAAATTAAATTTTCATGTCGTTGCTGCTCATCTCTGAGCCTAAGAGCATCTCTAGCAGATCCCGTAAAAGGCCTCGGCCCTTATAATAATCGCCGGTTTATTGGTTTTGTCTGAAAAACTGACCCGAACATATCCCGCATATTCGCCCAAACCATAAAAAAAAAAATAGCGCTCCCCCTATATGAGAGCCCAACTACCTCATATCTTCAGTTTTTTAGGCCTTTTTTTGAGCTCCCATTGTACTATAAACGGTTCCCGGGGAGTTTGTTTCAGGAGCAACCACTCCCGCCCCTAGGCCTCTGCCGCCGCTAGCCTTACCGACAGCTCATCACCATGACCTCACCCCCTTCGCGCCATTCTCCCGCTCCGACAATCTAGGCCACATCGCCGAGTCAACACGCAAACCGGGCACGCACGGACGCCGCAATCTCCACGACTCTGTCTTCGACTTCTTCTCGCCGACAACTCCCTCGCCGTTGCCGCCGAGGACTCGTCCTTCAGCCTCATCGACGTCAAGAGCCGCCCAAGCACCCGCGCTTCCCCAAGTGGCGCTTCAACCAGTGCCTGCAGCTCCCCTAGCGCCGCGACGAGGGGGTCGAGACGAAGTGTTGCGAGGCTGAGAAGGAGCGTCATCGACTCGTGCGACCGCATCAACCCCAAAAAGGACTGCCGCCACGAGCGCTCAAGAACTGCCAGTTCTTCAAGAACACCACAACTCGACACCGTTGGCATGGAGGCGGCCAGGACCCAATTGCACTCTACATTTTGCTTTTAGGAGGCTTTATGCAATTTTTCAGGGACTCTATTGTAAATTTAACTACTAACAAGTGGGCTCCACATATGACCCGAAACAATTTTTACAGGATCTGTTATGGCAGAACACACGTCATACTGTAAAAACATTTTATAGTATACCCTAAAACGATTTTGCAGTATGTGATTTTATGGGATCTTCTATAGATGCTCTAACCCTCCTAAGGATTTTGTGCTAGTTCATCGGAGTGATCAAGCACATTTCACAGTGGGGTTTTTAGGTTCAACTGTGACGAATCTAGCATGAGTGGAGTGATGAGATAACTCTAGAAAGTAAGTGGGATAAGTCACCTAGGAGAGGTGATCAAAGATCAGTATTGGGGATAAATAAACAACAATAGATGAGAAATAAAATAAACTGCATGTAAAATTCAAATAAAAAGTGTGAAGCTTTCGGACAATATAGCTCAGCAATTAAACACAACCACATGATGGGCGCATTAAGTCATGATTCACACACATTTGTGCACTCACTGGTTCATCACACATGGCTTAAGCCCATTAAGTTAAAGATAAAGTCAACGTATCTCACTCCAGTTTGTTGGGTCTTCGTCACACCTCGATCTCGTGAAGCGGCGTCTTGGTATCTGACTGCACCATAATTCAGACGATATTGACATAATTCGAGTATGTGATATAGACTTGGATTAGATGTTCTAATTCACACTTTCACTTGTCTAGTAATATATAATCATCTATTCATACTAAACTTTTCTACTTTCCACCTATCTTTTCAATAAATATATATTGCTTTTGACGTACTATATTAATACTACTTTTGGTAGAACTGTCAACATTGAAAATGTAAACAAACTCATATATTTATTATAAAAATGCATACATTTCTAATATTTACCTTTAGAAATACATTTCTAGTGCTATGTGAAACGCGTCATTTTGCAACAAAAAAGGATGCTTAGGAAAGGTTTTTTTTTTGTTAGAATGGATTTCATCATAAATTTGGGCAATTCATATTATCACAATATTCAACAAATAAACTACACGTTTAATGATTATATTGTATTTGTATGTATCCTTTCCCATTGTATTCCTAAACATCAAGAGAATCGGGTAGAGTGTTTTATAGTGTATCAATCAAGTAACTTGATAGATACTGCTAAGGTCAAGACCATAAGTTTAGATGCGACTAAATAGATGATTCTAGCGTGTATGCAGTGTCTAACATGCACGAGTGTCTATAATACAAACTTTGGTAAGTTGTAATATTGACCTGTTGAATATTTTTTTGAATAGATTATCTCTACAAAAAGTCATACGACTTGTCTAAATAGTGTACGAGACATATCTTGATTATTTCTTGCTCCATGGTCAGCAACATGATTATGCCTTCCGTGCGTCTCCCTTGGAAATGACTTAGTTTTTTGGGGCTCTGCAATTTCCGCCATCTGTTATCCGCCGCACCCCTGTTATATCAGCTTGGTTCTGCTTCAGTTGCCTCAGCGTGCTCCTGCCAATTTAGAGGAACAAAATAAGAGGCAATTTTTGTAGAAATCATGCCAACATTAGGTTTTATTTGGTGGTCTAAGTAAAAGCGGTTTTGTCATTTCCCTCCTTTGGAGTCTTATGTGATGTTACGTAAAGATATATGTGACTTATTGTCAGAAATCAAGTCTCATGTTTTGTTAGGTAAAAATTATATATGTGACTTACTGTTGGAATTCAAGTTCTCGTCTATTTAAAAAAAATACATATACTCAAATTGGCAGTGTTGAAAGTTAAAATCATATGTGTTTTATTAATATAGATCATTCTTTTGGTGGAAGGCTACATTTTTGTCTGCTGCACTCCATTGCTACATTATCTACCGGACATACTTTCTTCATCCCAAAAATAAGTGTCGCTGATTTAGTACAAATTTATGGGACGGAGGGAGTATTATTAATACATATACAGTGATATGCCATGTATATCCACCTTGTAATGGTTGTTTTTTTAAGAGAAAAGATCAACATTTTTCTATTAGAATGTGTTCTAGTACTACGCTTTCTTTCTGTGCACTCGAGCAGAGAAATGGTTCCAAAACTCGTCAGCTTTCTAGTCAGTTCTAGTAGTACTACTACTACACAACGCTTACCCGCAGAAAAGAGTACAATACACAACAGTGGGCACCCCCACTTCTACTGCGTTGCAGAGCGTCGTCCAGAAGGGAGAGCAGAGTGGAGCAGCAGCCAGCGGGGATGGCCGGAGCCGGGGAAGACGAATCAGCTCCCCCTCCTCCTTCTCCACTAGATCAGAAGGTAAGCTGCGGTATCATCCTATCCCCTCTCCTTTTCCCGTAGGTGTTTCTGGCAGATCGACCGATTGCGGATGCGAAGTTCCTATTTCGCCATTAACCCGTGGATCCTCCCTCCCTGCAGCAGCCCATGGAAGAGGCGGCGGCGGCGGCGGGAAAGCTGGGCAGGTTGGACCACCACCACGGCGCCGCCGACCCGCCGTCCTTCCGGATGGAGGACCTTCCCGCGGTAACTTCCATTCCGTCAGTTCAGTTCCTCTGTTTCTCCCCTTCCATTACAGCAAGGGAAATAAAGTGTTTGCTGAAATAACTGATCTTTGGTGTGATGCTTGTGGTGTTCTCCACGGATCTGAACCTCTTGGGCAAAAAAGAAAAAAAGATTTGGTGTTCTATTTGAGTTGTTGCCTGGGAGCTTCAACTATTACCCACTTCATGATTTTTTTTTAAGTGAGGCTCGATGTTTTAGGTCATCTTGCTTAACTTGTTATCAGGATGAATAGGAACAACTTTCTGTAAAAGATCATGACGGACTGAGTGAAACTACAGCGAAAAATTGCAGTTTGCATCAGATTCCCTTCCAAAATATATGCACTTTCAGCTCATTGTGTCTACCACTGGCAGTTAGTTCAGCTCCTTTCTTGTTACAGGAGGTTCAACCTGTTATAATGTCACTGCTGCCACTGAAAGAGGCTGTGAGGACAAGCATTGTTTCAACAAGTTGGAGAATGCTCTGGACATTCCACTGTAATCTATGTTTTGATGGTCCCATTGATCCGGATTTTCACACCGATGACGAGTTCGCTGGTCAGGATAGTATCGAAATGAAACGAGCAAAGTTCATTGAGACTGTAAATTTGGTTATTCAACAGCATAGTGGGATAGGAATCAATAAGTTCAGTGTCAGGTGCAGCATGCACAAAGAGTACGCTGATCATCTTGACAGGTGGATTGGGTTTGCCGCTTCATCAAAGGCAAATATAATAGATTTTAATCTGAAGAAAAATTACCTGCCATTCGAATTTCACCACTTCCCTCTCGAGGCCTTAGATTCACAAGGTTGCTCATTTGTGCAGTCCTTATTTCTCGCCAGTGTTTCTATAAAGCCAAACTCAGGAATATCTGGCTTTACAATACTCAGAAGGCTTGTTCTGGAATTTGTTAAGATATTAGGAGATTTTCCAGGCTTGCTAGCAAAATGTTCAGGACTTGAGGACTTAGAGATCATCGGCTGCTATGATGTGGATGACTTAATCGTACCACACAAACTTGATAAACTTCAACGTTTGCTGATTGCCAGAATGAACGTCCAGATGGTTGAGTTTCATGCTACTAATCTTGCTTATTTTGAGTACAAAGGGCAAGTGATCCCTATAGTGCTTCATGGTTGCTCAAAACTAGAGAAGGCAACAATAAATTTTAATGACACCAAGGCACTGGCACATGCATTCACTGCAGTTCCAAGCATTTTGCCAGTGAAGACATTAAATGTGCAAGCTTTCATATCAGAATATGCACAGGTTAGCTGGTCTTTTTTTTTTTTTTGCTCACCTCATAGTTCTTCAAACTTGGTGTTACTGTCAGCAGCATCTTATTTGTTTGGGTCATGTTTCAGTTGCAGAAGCTGACAACAAGACAACAGGGAATGTTTTTGCATTTGAGGCATATGACTTGTGAATTAATTGTCAACTCTAACGAGCCAAATGGTGATAATGGAGTTCTTCAACTGGCCAATTGTTTGGATGTTGCACCCGGACTGGAGATGTTGCACTTGCATGTGAGTGCAATTTTATTTATTTAAAAAAGATTAATATATGGACCTTCAAGAAAAGAACTGAATTTTTATTAGTTTGATCAATGATTGCAAGCTTCCAATGCAGATGCTCTGTGCGATATCCAGTAGTTTCTCCAGCAGTGAGGTGGCAGGTATGCGCCGCCATGATCATCTCAAGACGGTCTTCATGAGCGGTTTTCGATGTTACAAGGCTCAGATTGAGCTGGCATGCTGTATCTTGAGAAATGCTTCTGTTCTTGAGCAGCTGATAATAGAACCAAGGATCATAGACAAAGTATGGATGGGTGATTCTTCCGAGTGGAATACTGACCTCGGTGAAATCTTTCCAGGGGTCTGTGAGTGGGCACAGGTCACCTCGGAGCGCTTCGGTAAGATGATCACCGTCTTAGGTGCCTCCCTTCACAGTGAGTAAACCAATCTTTTTCCCATTAATATTGAATAATCTTCGGTAGTTCAGTGTAGCTGGGAGAAGTTTATTCGTTGATGTATAATGCTTCTGTAGTGGCTGTTTTGGTTACTATTCATGGCTTCACACCTTTATTAGAGAGAAAAAAGAACAATCAATCTATGTGTGTCCAATGCATCTGTTCCTTTTCCTTCCTTTTTAATCATGTCTTGCTTCAACCTGTAAGAGGATTATTTGTCCTGGTGTGCTATTATTGGAGCTAATGAAAGAACCCGAGTCTGTGAAAATTCAAACAAACTTGCATCTCTATATGTACATTTGCCGAACTCTGGAAGCTAAAAATTCCTTTGAAGATCTTGGTTTTAACATGGCAGGTTGTCCATGATAGAATAGAATCCTTACAAGACAACAAATACTTCATAGACATTGGCCTACAGATAGCAATTACCCCCTGTGCTGGGAAACCGAAACAACTGATCATCTTTTGTTTTGCTGTCCCATTGCTATCTTTGTCTGCTCTTTTTGTTCGGGAGGTTTTGGGTTGGAATTGGCTCCCTCTATCAGTCCAAGACATGATTACATGGCTGAAATCTGAGTCGACTGGGAGCATTGATTATCTTCGGTTTGGGATTACAGCGGTTTGGTGGGCTCTTTGGAACATCCAATTGACTGACGTTATCTTTCATGTGTTGATTTTCCTGCAGCAACGGAGGCTTCTTTGGCCCAGCAAGACGCAGGATCTCTGCAGCTCCATCATTAACGAGTGTCGTCATTGCCTGCAGATCATTAGCAGATCGTAGTGGGATGCTATCTTGCTCAGAATCTGTAATCCTCTGGTGTCTGTTTAACCTCACTGTATCCTGATTCCTGATCCTGGAGTGGGTTAGTATGTTTCTCTGTTATAGGGAGTCTTGCACTATGTCCTCTTCACTGTGAGTCTTGCACTATGTTCTCTTCACTGTGATTATTCCTATGAACTAACTGGGAACACCACCCCCCCCCCCCCCCCCCCCCCCCCCCCCCCACCCCCCCCCCCCCCCCCCCCACCAAGTAAACTTTGTTACCTTTTTCTGTAATGATGAAAAGCTGGGAAGAAGTAAATCTTTCTTTTCGAGAAAGGATGGATTTTATTACTCAAAAGGGAAGTAAAGCTGTCTCTAGGTTCGCCCATCCGGGTGAAAAATGGAATACCTCTTCAAAGTAAAGCTATCAAATGTAGCCATACAAAACGTCTGCATAAATTTTGCTACATGCCATCTTAACCCAGTTTGGTTTAGCATCGTGACAAATTTGTTGTTTGTTTGGGCAAATACCAACCGAAATCCTGCGGTTGCCCCGCAGCATATTTTCTGATCACCAGGTTCAGTGTGTCGACAACACCTGAAAGATGAGGAGGATGAGGGTGATGACGGTGGGCCTGGTCGTAGACGGATCTGTGCTCCCTGATGAGAACACCATTGTTGGGTATGCTGCACTGCTCGGCGGCGGCACCGTTTCTGCAAATGCAAAGGAAAGTCACTGACACTGTCATGTTCAGAAGGTGAGGCACCAAAATCAAACCAAACGATCTAAAATTAACTGTAAACCAGGGCCTTTTTTTTTGTCTGTGACAACCAATATTTGAAGAAATTTGAGGTTATATCGGAGGCCTTTCTTGTCCGTGTGTGGTTCAATTTCTTCAGTCCAGTTTAATTTGTTTATTTAACTAATAAAGTCAGGTCATTTCGCCAAAAGAAGTTATGAGCCCTGGTGCTACAGCCTACAAGTCCATTCCGAACGAATTGACTTCCCCAGTTATTTAAAAAACACTATGTCATAGGAACATATAGTCAGAAGTATTTTTGTGCCAAAAATAAAAACATATGTACTGATAGACCATGAGTGATGGAAGCTCAAACCCTCTCTGTTCGTATACATTTGCCAGGTCTTGAAAGATGAAGTAAAATGGTTCGGCGTCGAGATGAATTTGTTGTTAGTTTGCGCGGTACAGCAATGAATTAGAGCAGAGGCTAGAATCGAAGAATCTCGATAACTCCAATTCTGAAGAGGTTGAATTAAACAGAGTTTTGTTCATATAATCGCCAGCGTTCTTGATGCAACAAAGCTTGTTCAGTACAGAGGAGGACACGGAACAGCTCCGGCGCCTTACTGACGCACACACGGCCGATATCATGTGCAACTTTGATTACAAACACGGTTTACATGGATAAAACTAAAAGAAAACGAACTCCAAGTTTCAGCGTTCAGTTGATGCCATAGACTAGTACCCCAATCCTAATCCTAACAGACGTTCTGTCCAGCAACGATGAGTCCAGCTTGTGAACCGAAAGAAAGACAGTCTGAAGCTAAGATGACCCTGTCAAATCCTGAATGTTTCGCAAAAAGTAGAGCATAGCTTACCGCCCCGGCTTCAGCATGCCCGTCCCAAAATTTTCGCCGTGATCGCACACAACAACACCTTCACCAATATGGCAGAGACCCAATTGTTTTTCCGGAATACGCAAGAGCTTTGCGTGTTGATCATTAAGATCGGATAGAACAAACAGAGTTTAAGTTACATGATGTTAAAGAAGAAAGGCTCTAGCAATCCGCATCCACCCCAAGTAAATGAGAATTTCATGTCTCTATTTCTCCCACTATCTCTACTCCACTCCTCTTCATATGCCAGGCTAGTTTCCATAGCCTCCACTCCGCAAGGATTTTGTTTGCCACCACACTGTCCGAGGTTGAGATGTTATCAAAAGTTCGCCGATTCCTCTCTTTCCAGATGGAGAACATCACCAGAGTGATTATCACGCTGGCTTCCTTTTTGTTTGCCCTCGGGTAATTGGCGAGTACCTCCTCCTCGAGACCGCGCCACAGAAAGTCTCTACAATTCTTCTCAAGCTTCTTGATGACCCATGGCGGCAGATCAAATGATACCATCTGGTACCCTGAAGTAGCCATAAGCACTGTTTTTATCCAAATGATACACCCTCCTGTTAGAATTAATGGGCTAGGCCCATAGCAATTTCTGAAATCTCAAAGCCCATGTGTAAAATGGCAAGTAGTGGTGCTAAAGTTTAGTCCCATCCCGGAAGTTGAAAAAGAGTTGGACCTCTTTATATAGTGGGTTCTCTCCACCACTCTAAGTGGTGTGTGAGAAAAGAAAGGAAAGACCACACGCGCTCGCTCGCCTGGGCGGGGCGGGGCGGGGCGTACGTGCGACATGCGCGTGAATGGTCCGCTGAAATCCGATCCGTCTCCTTGCAGGGGCGCAGCTTCCTTTTGCCGTTTTATTTTTTATGTCTTGGCAGACAAGTTTTTTATTTCTTGTCCGGTAAGTATACGAATTAGAAACCGAGTCGGTTAGGGATTGTGATCGCGACACAATACCGCCTCTGGTCCTAATATATATACAGCTACCGGCTGCGGCCAAAGACACACCGAAAAACACCTAGGGTTTTGCCTCATCTCGCAACTTGCGCCGCTGTCGTAGTCTACTTCATCCCAAACGCCGGCGTGCATCGGCGCGTGGGAGAGCAGGTCTCCGGAACCGTTCGTCCTTGTGATCCTGCACCGGGAGAGGACGAATTAGGTTTTTGGGAAGCGCTCTGCGCGACTGCTCAAATTCATCATCACGGGTCGTCTTCCGTCCAAGTCGGGCGGTGCTACTCATCGTCGTCTTCATCGCCGTCAGCAGCAGATCATCACCAACATCGTCATCAACACCGTCGCACCCACAATAGCTAACAAACAGTACGTCCAACATCATTTGTTCATGTCTGTCTCTACAGCTATTGTTTCGTGTTCGCTGCTGTTATACATGTCTTGTTGTTCTTCTAGTTTGCTAGATTGTTGCATGCTAGTATCTGTTCTAGTCATGAATTATTTACTGGAATTAATCATGAACTTGCCTAATTTTCCAACACCTCCTTCGAAGAGAAGTCTGCCTTTCTAGGATGGCAAGTGATTTGCAACAGCATCCACCATCTTCATTAGCTCTTCCTTACTCAGGTTCCGTGGCCCGAGCGGCAGTCCTAGATACGAGCATGGGAATGAACCCAACGCGCATGGCAAATCAGCAAGGAAGGCGCGGTCAATCTCAGGACCGCATCTGATGGGAATGATCGTACTCTTCCCCAGATTTACATGCAGACCAGACCCGTCGCCGAAAAGCTGAAGAATTTCCATGACCACCTTGAGCTCAATCTGGTTGGGCTTGATGAACATGACCATATCGTCCGCAAATAGAGACATCCTGTGCTTAATCCCCATGTCCGAGAAGGATTCCAAAAGACCCATATTTTCCACAAAGCACACAAGAGCACTGAGCACGTCGATCACAATGATGAATAGCATGGGCGAGATCAGATCGCCTTGTCTGAGACCACAAGCATGCCAAATCGTGTTGCCGGGGCAGCCATTGAGTAAAACTTGCGTGGAGGATGAGGACAGTAAAGATGTAATCCAGTACATCCATCTTCGACCGAACCCCCTCCTCGCAAGGATTTCCAAAAGGACTTGCCACGCCACGGAATCAAAGGCTTTGACACATCCAGCTTAAGGAAAAGGGCTGGCTTCTTCCTTCCGTGCAGTGGCGAATCTTGAAAGAAAATGAAGGGGAGGCTGGATGTTAACGGTGTGAAGAAAAAGCCACTAACTCTCAATTTTTTAGTTCAAATACGGTTAAAATTTTAATACGAGGCTGGGCTGAATATTAGTTTTTTTTCAAATTTTTGAGGGGGCCTCGAGCCCGTCGAAGACCCCCCCCCCCCCCCCCCCCCCAGATACGCCACTGCTTCCGTGGAGAGATTTAATTGCGAGTTGAACAAAGCGAAGTTATCTTGTATGCATCGGACAAAAATAAAGGCACTTTGGTTGCGCGAGATCACCTCCTCGAGCCTGGGTGCCTGCTTGTTTGCGAGTCGAAGCGGAAAATTGCGCGGTTCTGTCTCATACCGGCAGATCTCCTACCGTCCATTGCGTTTTAAGGATTGGTGCTGCACTGTGTAGTATAAAAAACAAAGCATTCTGTTCCCGAGAATACATAGCTATACAACATGCAAACAGGATACACAGGTCCCATCAAAGTCAGCTTTTGGTCAGATGACACAGCGTCTTGCATGCATGTGCTATCCATTCCCTCTTTCTCTCTCTCTCAAACTAATGCATACATTTATTTCACCTTTGCTAACTTAAAATCATTCATATCTCTTAAACCAAACTTCCGATTTCAAAACTTTTTATATATTTGAAATCATGTCGCAAAGATCTTTAAAACAAGACCGATTTTGGATACATTTTAAATAAGTTAAAATTCATGAAACACATTTCACATATTTCACCCACTTAAAACCTTATGAATAAAATGATTTCAATCAGTTTCACAAATTCACATTTCAGTTTTGTGTTGTTTTTCACATTCAGAACTTACATTTCACTTTTCACCAGCTTGTTTCAGATAAATCACATATATTTCAATTGCACATTTGGAAATGACCGGTTTCACAAGTTGACATTTCAGTTCATATAATCGGTTTCACAAGTTGACACTTTTGAAATAAATTGTTGGACATTTTGAAATAATCGGTTTCACAAATTAACATTATAGTTTCATATTGTTTCACTTTCAGAACATGAATTTCACTTTCCACAGGCTTGTTTCAGAAAAAAGACATACATTTCAATTGCACATGTTTGAAATAACATGTTTCACTCTTCTGAAATAAACTGTTACACATTTAGAAATAATCAGTTTCACAAGTTAACTTTTCGGTTTCATATTATTTTTCACTTTCAGAACATACATTTCACTTTCCACTGACTTGATTCATAAAAACACATATATTTCAATTGCACATTTTTTAAAAAGATGATGTTTCACTTTTTTGAAATAAATTGTTACACATTTCAAAAAAATGTTATGAAAATAACTTATTTTACTCTTTTGAAATAAAAATGTTACATACTTCCAAATAATTAGTTTCTCAAGGTGTCATTTGAGTTTAATAGGTTTATGTGAAAAGTGTTATTTTCACATTTTTTAGTGAAATAGGTTTGTTTTAGATTTTTATAGTGAAATGTGTTTATTTCACATATGAAATGTGAAACGTCGAAAATTAAATGTGTTTGAAATGTAACCAAAATTGGTCTAGTTTCAAAGTTCTTGACGCCAGGAGTCTAAATATATAAAAAGTTTCAAAAACGAGTCTATAGTTTAAAAGATATGGTTGATTTAAATTCTCTAAGAGGAAATAAAGTCTATGGATTTGTTCTGCAGGTAGAGTGAGAGGAGAAACTTGCATGTGTATCGTCCCTGACGAAAGGTGTACTTTGGGGTCCATTATGCTGCCACTGATTTGACTAAAGATACAAGAAATATACTAGTGCTATACATTTAGATGAGCCATACATTTTTACGAATCTCAGAACAAGTGGATGTCCCCAGATCTACCGGCACATCACGGAAACGCTCAAAATGACTTTTCGGTTTGCGAGTGCCTTGACCGAGATTTTGGCAAACCTGTGATTCACACTTATCGGCCGGAAGTATGCGATCTGCATCGTGTCATCTCTCTTGGGGAGGAGAGTAATGAAATCCCTGTTTACTAGAACTACGTAGTGGACCCATCGGGGCCCTATGCTTTATCCAGCGGCAGCGATTTGATTGCAGTCCATATGTTCTCTTCAGTAAGGGAATTCTTCCAGCTCGCTGAGGTCCGCGACCAGCAGCTCCAAGACATCTAGATTGATCATAGAATTGCATATAGCCGGGGTGCCAAGCATGTGACGGAAGTGGTCAAAAGCTACAGAGGCCATGCCTTCATGGTAAGAGATGATTTCATTGTTTCGCTGTAATTAAACGATCATGTTCCTCTTCTATTGCCCCTGTCGAAGAATCCAGAGTTGGCGTCTCCTTGGTTAATCCACATGATCCTTGACTTGGGGCAACCGGGGAATTATCGGAAGGAGATTGCGATTTGGGGCAGAAACTATTTGTAGTGAGATAAAATGTATGTTACTCACGAACTTCATGAACATCTCGAACGAGGAGGACAAGTAGTATAGTTTGTAGTAGTTCATACGTAAATCATGCCGTTTCATACTTTTGTATGTAAATGCAAATCGTGATATGATACTATGGTTGTGTGAGGTGCATGACCGGTCATCGTTTGCAGACACATCCGGCCGCGCACATTCGCAGATGTTTGGTAACTCAAATCAGCTATTTGTGATTCTTGATGCTCTTAGAAAGCCTGACTGTAGATACCCTTAGGCCAACTCTAACCGACCTCCTATAAAATAGAGGAGAATTGATACGTCTTCATCGTATCTACTTTTTTTTAAATGATTTTGCTCTTGTTTTGGACTCTAATTTGCATGATTTGGATGAAACTAACCCGGACTGACGATGTTTTCAGCAGACCTATCATGGTGTTGTTTTTGTGCAGAAATAAAAGTTCTCGGATTTGGACGAAACTTTTTGGAGAATTATTTTACAATAAATAAAAAATACTGGAACCAAGACCCACTGGAGGGGGGCCCTGGCTGCCCACAAGACACCAGGGCGCCCCCCCCTCAGGCGTGCCCTAGCGGGTGGTGGGGCCCTCGAGGCCTCTCTGACCCTAATTCCGACGCTATAAAATCCTATTTTTCCAGAAAAAAATAGAAGAGAAAGTTTCATCGCGTTTTACGATACGGAGCTGCCGCCACCTCCTGTTCTTAATCGGGAGGCCAGATCTGGAGCCCGTTCGGTGCTTCGGAGAGGGGAATCTTCGGTCTTCGTCATCACCAACCCTCCTTCATCACCAATTCCATGATGCTCCCCACTGGAAGTGAGTAATTCCTTCGTAGGCTCGCTGGTCGGTAAGGAGTTGGATGAGATTCATCATGTAATCGAGTTAGTTTTGTTAGGGCTTGATCCCTAGTATCTACTATGTTCTGAGATTGATGTTGCTATGACTTTGCTATGCTTAATGCTTGTCACTAGGGCCCGAGTTCCATAATTTCATATCTGAACCGTTTATGTTTTCACCATTATATCCATGTTCTAGATCCGATCTTGCAAGCCATATGGACCTGGTACGTGTTATGATCCGTAAACCCCAGTGTGACAGTAATTGGGATACTTTCCGGTGATGACCGTAGTTTGAGGAGTTCATGTATTCACTATGTGTTAATGCTTTGTTCCGGTTCTCTATTAAAAGGATGCCTTAATATCCCTTAGTTTGCTTATGGACCCGGCTGCCACGGGAGGGTAGGGCAAAAGATGTCATGCAAGTTCTTTTCCATAAGCACTTATGACTATTTACGGAATACATGCCTACATTATATTTATGAACTGGAGCTAGTTCTGTGTCGTCCTAGGTTATTTATGTTATATGATGAATATTATCCAATGAATTCACAGATCCAATGCCTACGAGTTTTCCACATATTGCTCTTACTAAGTTACTATTGCTATTGCTACTGTTACAACTGCTACAAAATTGTTATTGTTGTTACCACTTCTATCAAAACTATCATATTACTGTGCTACTGATCACTTTGCTGCAGATATTTAATCTTCAGGTGTGTTTGAATTGACAACTCAACTGCTAATGCGTGAAGGTATTCCATTTCTAAGAAGGAAGTTCTATATATTCGAACTAGAGAGAAGCTCTAAAATGGAAATCGAAAAGGAACCCCTTGTCCGTCCAGGTACTCACCCCACCGGAACTCGCAATCAAACATAGGGTTGGCAAACTAGGAAGGCAATTCTTTGGCTCCCCTTGTGTCGAATCTATAAATTTGGGTTGAATACTATACCCTCGAAAACTGTTGCGGTCCCATATACTTGTGGGTTATCAAGACCTTTTTCTGGCGCCGTTGCCGGGGGGAATAGCTATATTTGTTAAGTCACTTGGATTATTATCTATTTAGCACTATGAAGAATCTGAAGGATACAAAAATCAAGATCGTTCCCCCTAAGACGAGGGGAGGTAAGGATTTGCTATCACACTCTGCACTTGATTCACCTTCTGTTTTGAGTAGACTTGCAACACCACCACATGCTATTAATCCTGATATGTCGCAAGTTATTGATGATGTTATTTCTGCTATGAATGATGCTTATGATGATGCTAGTACCTTGCCTGATGATAATGTGCCACTAGGTGAATTTCTTGATGAACAACTTGCTAAAGCTAAAGAGAATGAAATTGCTAAAACTGATGAAATTATTGAAACTGATGAAGTCTTTGAAACTGAAAACTATGAAACACCTATTAGATCTAGCTCTCCTAGATTTGAATTGCCTAAGATACCTAAGGGTTATGTTATGGATGAGGAGGTAGCTAGAGACTTTCTTGCTTGCAAGGATAGAGATGATTTTAAGAAATTATTATGCAAACTAAAAGAAAAATCTTTGAATGCTAGAATGAAATGTGATCCTAAGTTTGCTACTTCACCTATCTTTGTTATCGATAAGGATTATGAATTCTCTGTCGACCCAGAGTTAATTACTTTGGTTGAATCTGATCCTTTCCATGGCTATGAAACTGAAACTGTAGTGGCACATCTTACTAAATTAAATGATATAGCCACCATATTTGCTCATGATGAGAAAATTCGCTATTACTATATCCTCAAATTATTTCCGTTCTCATTAAAGGGTGACGCTAAGATATGGTACAATACTCTTACTCCTGGTTGTGTGCGTAGTCCCCAGGATATGATTTACTACTTCTCTGAAAAATATTTTCCTGCTCATAAGAAACAAGCCGCCTTACAGGAAATATTTAACTTTGTGCAAATTGAATAAGAGAGTCTCCCACAAGTTTGGGGGAGGCTTCTCCAATTTCTTAATGCTTTGCCTGATCACCCTCTTAAGAAAAATAAAATACTTGATATCTTCTATAATGGACTAACCGACGCTTCTAAGGACTTCTGATACGTCTCCAATGTATCTATAATTTTTGATTGTTCCATGCTATTATATTATATGTTTTGGATGTTTTATATGCATTAATATGCTATTTTATATTATTTTTGGGACTAACTTATTAACCCATAGCCCAGTGTCAGTTTCTGTTTTTTTCCTTGTTTTTGACTTTTACAAAAAAGGAATGTCAAACGGAGTCCAAACGGAATAAAACTTTACGATGATTTTTCTTGGACGAGAAGACACCTACGTGACTAGGATAGAGGGCCAGAAGAGTCCCGAGGAGGCCACAAGCCCTTAGGGCGCGCCCCCTGGCTTGTGGGCCCCTCGAGGGTCCTCTAACCCTAGTTCCACCTCTATAAATTCTCAAATATTCCCCAAACATCAGAAGCGTCCACAAAAATACTTTTCCGCCGCCGCAAGCTTCTGTTCTCGTGAGATCCCATCTTGGGGCCTTTTCCGGCGATCTGCCCGAGGGGTTTCGATCACGGAAGGCCTTTACATCAACCTTGCTGCCCTTCCGATGGTGCGTGAGTAGTTTACCACAGACCTACGGGTCCATAGCTAGTAGCTAGATGGCTTCTTCTCTCTCTTTGATCTTCAATACAATTTTCTCCTCGATGTTCATGGAGTTCTTTTCGATGTAATCTTCTTTTGCGGTGCGTTTGTTGAGATCGATGAATTGTGGATTTATGATCAGATTATCTATGAATATTATTTGAGTCTTCTCTGAACTCTTTTATGCATGATTAAGATATCTTTGTATTTCTCTTTGAACTATCGGTTTGGTTTGGCCAACTAGGTTGGTTTTTCTTGCAATGGGAGAGGTGCTTAGTTTTGGGTTCAATCTTGCGGTGTCCTCACCCAGTGACAAAGTAGGGGTAGCGAGGCACGTATTGCATTGTTGCCATCAAGGATAAAAAGATGGGGTTTATATCATATTGCTTGAATTTATCCCTCTACATCATGTCATCTTACTTAAGGCGTTACTCCGTTCTTATGAACTTAATACTCTAGATGCATGCTAGCTAGCGGTCGATGTGTGAAGTAATAGTAGTAGATGCAGGCAGGAGTCGGTCTACTTGTCATGGACGTGATGCCTATATTCATGATCATTGCCTTGGATATCGTCATAATTATGTGCTTTTTTATCAATTGCTCAACAGTAATTTGTTTACCCACCGTATGTTATCTTCAAGAGAGAAGCCTCTAGTGAAACATATGGCCCCGGGGTCTATTTTCCATCATATATTTTCAGATCTATAAACCAAAAAACCCAAAAATACCTTGCTGCAATTTATTTATATTTACTTTACTTTGCTTTTTTATTTATCTTTTATTCCTATCTCTATTAGATCTCACTCTTGTTCGTGACCGTGAAGGGATTGACAACCCCTTTTTCGCGTTGTGTGCAAGTGTTTGTTAGTTTGTGCAGGTGCATATATTGGAGACTTGCTTGTGCCTCCTACTGGATTGATACCTTGGTTCTTAACTGAAGGAAATACTTATCTCTACTTTTCTGCATCACCCTTTCCTTTTCAAGGGAAAAATCTGTGGCGCCCCCGTGCTCGATCGTACACTAATCATGCACGCAAACGTGTACGATCAAGATCAGGGACTCACGGGAAGATATCACAACACAACTCTAAAACATAAATAAGTCATACAAGCATCATAATACAAGCCAGGGGCCACGAGGGCTCGAATACAAATGCTCGATCATAGACGAGTCAGCGGAAGCAACAATATCTGAGTACAGACATAAGTTAAACAAGGTGCCATAAGATGGCTAGCACAAACAGGGATACAACAGATCGAACAGGCGCAGGGCCTCCTGCCTGGGATCCTCCTAACTACTCCTGGTCGTCGGCGTCCTGGACGTAGTAGTAGTCTCCGCCCTGGTGGTAGTAGTCGTCGTAGGTGGCGTCTGGCTCCTGGGCTCCAACATCTGGTTGCGACAACCAGCAAGAAGGGAAAGGGGGGGAAAAGAGGGGGAAAGCAACCGTGAGTACTCATCCAAAGTACTCGCAAGCAAGGATCTATACTACATATGCATGGTATATGTGTAAAGAGGCAATATCGGTGGACTGAACTGCAGAATGCCAGAATAAGAGGGGGATAGCTAGTCCTGTCGAAGACTACGCTTCTGGCAGCCTCCATCTTGAAGCAATAGAAGAGAGTAGTTGGAAGTTAACCAAGCAACAACGTATAGCATAATCCTACCCGTCGATCCTCTCGTCGCCACCATGCGAGAGAGCGACCACCGGGTTATATCTGTCACTTGTAAGGGTGTGTTTTATTAAGTATCCATTTCTAGTTGTCATGAGGTCGGAATACAACTCCGGGTCGTCCTTTTACCGAGGGACACGGCTATTCGAATAGATAAACTTCCCTGCAGGGGTGCACCACATATTCCCCAACACGCTCGATCCCCTTTGGCCGGACACACTTTCCTGGGTCATGCCCGGCCTCGGAAGATCCACACGTCGCAGGCCCACCTAGGCTCAACAGAGAGGTCAGCACGCCGGACTAATCCTAGGCACTCTGGGGTCTGGGCCCATCGCCCAGTGCGCTCCTGCACGTTGCGTACGCGGCCGCGAGCAGACCTAGCAACCCACACGATCACGGCGGTTACGTTATCGCGGTCCAACACGGCGCGCGCCGCTCAGTCGCTGACGTCAAGAAGGCTTCAGCTGATACCACGACGCCGGGATACCCATAACTACTCCCGCGTAGTTGGTTAGTGCGTATAGGCCAGTGGCCAGACTCAGATCAAATATCCAATCTCGTTAAACGTGTTATTATGAGATCACCGCGGACGACGACCAGGGCCAGGCCCACCTCTCTCCTAGGTGGTCACAACCTGCCCTGCCGCTCCACAAGAAAGAGTCACTTAGGGGGCCATCGAGGAGGCCAATCCTTTCAGCCCCCATTCGTGAATCACCTGCGGGTGCTCCTCGAGCCGACCCGACTTTAGTATCCATCTGATGTCACATGTAATAAGTAGTATACATATCCGCAATCGCCACCCGTGGCGAGCACGGCCCAATAATGTAGCATAGCAGACAGACGAGAATGTAGGGCCACTGATGACAAACTAGCATCCTACACTAGGCATTTAGGATTGCAGGTAAGGTATCAACAACAGTAGCAACAATGACAGGCTATGCAGCAGAATAGGATTAACCGAAAGCAGTAACAGGCTACACTACTCTAATGCAAGCAGTATAGAGAAGAATAGGCGATATCTGGTGATCAAGGGGGGGGCTTGCCTGGTTGCTCTGGCAAGTAGGGGTCGTCAACAACGTAGTCGGTCGGGGCACCAGCAGCTGCGTCGGTCTCGTAGTCTACCGAAGAGAAGAGGGGGAAGAAACAGTAAACACATGGCAATAATGCAACAGGGATGCATGACATGTCTAAACGCAGGGCCAGGGTGATATATAGCCTAACTAAGCGATTTAGTTAATTTAGGAATTTATTCGGATTTATTTAATTAGGGTTGGACACTATTCATTTATCGAAATCGGTCTAATTGTTCAACGTTCTTATAGCTGCGGGCATCTGACGGGAATACGGAGGATGTATTCGGGTTCGTATCGTCGTTCTGAGCAAGTTTCATGTATAAAATATTTTCATCGGAGTTACGGTTTAAAAGATATGATTTTCTAAAGTTTTTATTATTTTCTGAAATCTTAATTAATTATTTAATTCAACATTATCCGAAACAGTGGTTGATGACGTCAGCATGACATCATGCTGACGTCAGCAGTTAATTAAGTTAATTACTAATTACTGTTTAATTAACACTAATTAGTTAATTAGATTAACCTAATCAGGATTAATTAACTAATTAATTAATTAATTATTTTAATTATTTTAACTATTTATTTTTATTTCTTTCCTTTTCTTTTTTTATTAAAACGTTCTGGGGGGGCCCACTGGACAGTGGCACAGCCGGACTCGTCCGCGCTGTGCCGTTCCAGAGCGGACGTGTCCGCGCGGTGGGGGGGTCAACGCGCGCGCGCGCGCACGCACTGGCCGAGGCCAGGGTGCGGTGGCCGGCCGGGGGTGGCGGCGAGGGCCAGAGGCCGGAGCGGGGCGCGCCGGCCGTGGCCGGTGGAGAGGTGGCCGCGGGGAGGAGCGCTGGGGGCCGGCGCCGGCGTGCGGCGTGCGGGCGGGCGGCGTGCTCGGCGAGGGCGCGCGGAGGCGAGGCAGGGGCCGGAGCGCGTGCGCGTGCACGGGGCAGGGGAGGGGGAGGCCTGGGGCCTCACCGAGATTCGCAGGGACGGGGCAGCGGGCTCGAGCTCGTGGAGTGGGGGGTCGGCGACGGGGTCGAGGCGGGGCGTCGGCGTCGAGCGCGAGGAGGGGCTCGGGGTGGAGGCTGGAGACGACGGGTCGACGGGGAGGCCGGCGTCGGTGGAGTCCGGCGAGGCGGCGAGGTCCAAGGGCGATGGCGGTCCGCGACGGCGTCGGAGACGAGGCGGAGACGGGGCGCGTCGGGGCGAGCGCGCTGGGCTCGGGCCCGAGCGAGGGCACGTCGGGGACGAGGTCGTCGGCGACGACGGCGACAGAGACGAGTTCAGGCCGGCGGGGAGGCGCGGGCTCCGGCGGCGGCGTCGGCAACGGGGCGACGGGATCGGGGATCGCCCCGTCCAATCCGCCGAGGGAGGGGGGGCGGACAGGGGGGGGGAATGTGGATCGGGAGGGGGCTAGGGTTCGGCCGGGGGGCCTTATAGGCCAGGGGCCACGCAGGTGGGCCGGCCGGCTGGGCTTCGGCCAGTTGGGCCGTGGGGGGGGGGGGGGTTGCTCCTTTATCCTTTTCTGTTTCTTTTTCCTTTTCTTTATTCTCTTTTCTCCACTGTCAAATGTTTAGGCCCCAAATGGTTTTTGTAAAAAGTGTGACCTATTTCATAATTACCAGTGCATTATTCCTTAACACCTAAAATTAGTTTGGACAAAACATAATTCCATATTTATTTCAGATTTAATAAATGGTTACTAAATATTATCTTTATCCACTGTTTGAGGTTGTTCGAGTCACTTATCCAATTCCAATGATGTTGGTTTCAATTTTAGAATAGCCTCTGGAATATTTGTTATTTATCTGACATTTTAGTTTCTATGTTGGACAACTTTTATATTCCACTTTCATTTAAATTTGAATTTGACTTAGGAGTTGAAATGCAATATGATGCTAATGATGATTATGCACTATTAATCATGATGACATGGCCTCATAAAAAGGGTGATCACTGTAGCTTAATACAGGGGGTGTTACAAAATCAACGTAAGCTCAAGAAGTAGCAGGAAGAATTTCTGGCGCCGTTGCCGGGGAGGATACACATCAAGCCTACCAAGTACCTATCATAAACTCTCATCTATTGCATTTATATTATTTTCCATTTGCCTCTCGTTTTCCTCTCCCCCACTTCTAAAACGTCTTCAGAAAAACACAAAAATATTTGCCTTTTTTTATTTGCCCTTCTTTCCATTTGCCTTTATGTCTTACTTGGCTTGTTTGCTTGTTTGCTTGGAATAATTGTGTATTTATTGAAAATCAGAAACAAAAATTTTATGGATCCTCATCCACTTGCTAATCTTTTTAAGAGATCCAATTATGATGAACCAATTGCTAGTGAGTTGTGTGCACTAGATTATCTTTATAAAGTTTTGCTTGAAATTCGTGAATCTAAAAATTGTGATGAAGTGTCAAAAGAAGAAATTTATGAAGTGATTCACGATAGCTCCTTGAATAAAAAGCATGATTGCAATGATGTTGTTATAAATTCTATTAATGTCAATTGTGCTAATAATATGCAAAACCCTAAGCTTGGGGATGCTAATTTTGCTATGTCCACTACTTATTGTAATGATCATGATTGGGGTGATAATGCTTCTTATGATCTTGAAAAATTATTTAAGCCTCATGATGAATATGTTTGTGATAATATTGAAAGTGGGTTTGGAAGAGTGTCAACTCTAGGTAATAATGATCCCACTACTTTGGAGTATGATCAATCTTATGAAATTTTTGATAAAAGTGGGCTTGGAGAGGTCATGACTTTATTTGATGATAATCCCACTATTTTGGAAGAGTGTCAACTTTGCATGCATGTGGATCATGAAGGGAATATTTTATGTGATAGTTATATTGTTGAATTCGAATATGATCCCACATGTAATTATTATAGAGGGAAACATGGTTGTAGAAATTTTCATGTTACTAAGTTACCTCTCGCTATGTTGAAATCGTCAATGCTTTATTCTTCTCCTTTGCATATGCTAGTTTTTGCTTGTCTTGTAAATCTTTTCGCTATAAAATGCCTATGCATAGGAAGTATGTTTGACTTAAACTTGTTTTTCACATCCTATATGATGCTCTCTTTCTGCTTCAATTTTTTGTCTTTCATGTGAGCATCATTAAAATTATCAATGCCTAGCTAAAAGGCTTTAAAGAAAAGCGCTTGTTGGGAGACAACCCAATATTTTTATTTTCTATTTTTATGAAAATACACATTATTACTTCTGTAGTAATTATGTTTTAGTGTTTTAATTAGTGTTTGAGCCAAGTAAGGCCTTTGGGATGGTCTACGGTGATAGTTGATTTGATTTTGCTGAAAAACAGAAACTTTTATGTCCAGTACCAGAATTTTGAAAATTCACAGAAGCGATGAAAAATTCTGAATGTTTTACAAAAGATTTATATACAAATTCCCCAGGTTTTCCTAAATTTTCAGAATTTTTAGAGTTACAGAAGTATGAGTAATATTCAAATCTTCGCAGACTGTTCTGTTTTTGATAGATTCTGTTTTCTATGCATTGTTCTCTTATTTTGATGAATCTATGGGTAGTATCGGGGGGTATGAACCATGGAGAAGTTGGACTACAGTAGATATAATGCTAATATGAATTTAGAATGAGTTCATAATAGTACCTAAGGTGGTGGTTTGTTTTTATTATACTAACGAAGCTCACGAGTTTTTTTGTTAAGTTTTGTGTTGTGAAGTTTTCAAGTTTTGGGTAAAGTTTTGATGGACAATGGAATAAGGAGTGGCAAGAGCCTAAGCTTGGGGATGCCCAAGGCACCCCAAGGTAAAATTCATGGAGAACCAAGCATCTAAGCTTGGGGATGCCCCGGATGGCATCCCCTCTTTTGTCTTCAATCCATCGGTAAATTTACTTGAGACTATATTTTTATTCACCACATGATATGTGTTTTGCTTGGAGCGTCTTGTATGATATGAGTCTTTGCTTTTTAGTTTTCCACAATCATCCTTGCTGTACACACCTTTTGAGAGGGACACGCATAAATCGTGGATTTATTAGAATACTCTATGTGCTTCACTTATATCTTTTGAGCTAGGCAGTTTGCTCTAGTGCTTCACTTATATATTTTTAGAGCACGGCGGTGGCTTTATTTTATAGAAATTGATGAACTCTCATGCTTCACTTATATTATTTTGAGAGTCTTAAACAGCATGGTAATTTGCTTAGGTTATGAATTTAGTCCTAATATGATGGGCATCCAAGAGGGATATAATAAAAACTTTCATATAAAGAGCATTGAATATATGAGAAGTTTGATTCCTTGCATTTGTTTTGAGATATAAAGATGGTGATATTAGAGTCATGCTAGTGAGTAATTGTGGATTGGTAGAAATACTTGTGTTAAAGTTTGTGATTCCCGTAGCATGCACGTATGATGAACCGTTATGTGATGAAGTCGGAGCATGATTTTTTTTATTGTCTTCCTTATGAGTAGCGGCCAGGGACGAGCGATGGTCTTTTCCTACCAATCTATCCCCCTAGGAGCATGCATGTAGTACTTTTTTTCGATGGCTAATAAAATTTTGCAATAAGTATATGAGTTCTTTATGACTAATGATGAGTCCATGGATTATACGCACTCTCACCCTTCCACCATTGCTAGCCTCTCTAGTACCGCGCAACTTTCGCCGGTGCATTAAACCCACCATATACACTTCCTCAAAACAACCACCATACCTACCTATTATGGCATTTCCATAGCCATTCTGAGATATATTGCCATGCAACTTCCACCGTTCCGTTTATTATGACACGTACCATCATTGTCATATTGCTTTGCATGATCATGTAGTTGGCATAGTATTTGTGGCAAAGCCACCATTCATATTTTTTATACATGTCACTCTTGATCATTGCACATCCTAGTACACCGCCGGAGGCATTCATATAGAGTCATATCTTGTTCTAGTATCGAGTTGTAATTCTTGAGTTGTAAGTAAATACTAGCACATATGCCCGTGAGTTGCAACGGGAAAAATTGATGTGTTGTGCAAGCACAATGTCTCACAGCACAGGATTCACTATGAAGAACATATCGCAACGCAGCATCCTTCTACAAAATGAACATAAAAAAATACGATGCAATTTAGCCGTGTTATATTTTCTTTGCCGGTCATAATCTCCCACTGATTCCATTTAAGTATAATATATTTTTTAATTACCATGACGTCCTCACCCGTTTTAGTCGGGAATCAAATCCTTCCTTTTCTAATTTAGTAGCCCCAACACATTGAAGCCTACAGAACATTTCTTTTAATTATCCTACCTTTTTACCTCAAGTCCTTCCTTTAATTAGTCTCATCTATTTGAATATTCTATTTATTAAGACTACAATCTTTCTTTTAATTATTACACCGGTTTACCCATAATCCTTTCTTCAATTAGCCACATCCGTTTAAATATTTTATTTAAGCCCATAATCCTTCCTTTAATTAGCTCATTCGCTTAATTAGCTCGTCCTAAACATAAGGACTGCCACTCGTATATTTAGAGCAAGTTGGGATTAGTAAATGTGAATGGCGCATAGGTCGTTGGTTGTTACATCGAAGATCCAGACAGGAGGTCCTGTGATCAATTCCCACAATATTGATTTATTTTCACCCAAATATTTTTCGCGGTCTCTATGAAAGCCCATAAAAGGACTATCAACACACAAGTACCTGGCCCAGATCGCTTAGCCTGTGTACGAGCCAACATTACGAAATTTTAGCGTGCACTCAAACCAAACGAAAAGGACTAAACCAAACCAAGAATACCTATTCCCTTTAATAGTAGGTATAGAAAAGTGTGATGATCATCATCATTAGAGCATTGTCCCATGTGAGTAAAGGATGATGGAAGCTATGATTCCCTCACAAGTTGGGATGACACTAGTAGAAAAACGACCTTACGTGAGCCCCATTAGTCCCGGTTTGGAAACAGATCGGTACTAATGTGACCATTAGTCCCGGTTCCAACGGCTAGGGGGGTGGGCATCATTAGTCCCGGTTCGTGTTGAACCTCTAGTACCTGTTCGTGACACGAACCGGGACTAAAGGGGTGGTGGCAGGCTGGGGCCCCACGAGCACATTTAGTCCCGGTTCGTGTCACAAACCGGGACTAGAGGTGCACCTTTAGTCTCGGTTTGTATAATCAACCGGGACTACAGATGCTCCTATATAAACACTTCGTCCAGCCCGAGCTCTCTGTTCTTCCCTTTTCATCTCCTCTGTTCTTCCCCTCTTGCTCAAGCTCATCCTCCATTTTTGCCAAAGTTTGTCAAGATTTGAAGGCACCCCATCCATCCAAGTGTTCACAAAGGTTAGCAACTTTGTCCTTTCATCTCTCATTGCTAGATTAGCTCTTGCAATGCTCTATAAGTATAGTGATTTATGGGTTTTAGTTTGGGAGTATTTATATGTGGTAGTTTATTTGATTTATATGCAATTTGAGCTCAAATTAACTTCTTAGTTTGCATGTTTAGGTGTGGTTTACTTAGTGCCTTCCCGTCCCCGTCCTAACCACCATCGATCGCCCGCACCGTCCCGTCGCCGGCACCACCTTGGTGAGCCTCTTGTTCTTATCCTTTTTATAAAAAGAAAATCATGTTTGTGTGATTTAGATAGTTACTTGTATAATTTTCTTACCCGTACGTTGTTTGTTATACATAGTGGCATGGTTTTGATATCCGTCCCCGTCGGCCCTCATCCGGTTTATGATTCCGATGTTGTATATTCTCTTTTATAACTATTTGTTGCATTTCGTGTTTATGATAATTATGCCCATCAAGTTGACATAGATATTTTTATCTAGGAGGTATGTGAACCGGAAATTGCAACTGACCCTCTTGTCGAGAAGTTAAATTTAGTTGAAAAAGAAAACGAGTATTTGAAAGAAAAATTGAAAAGAATTGAAGAAGAGAAGATGAAATTGGAGTTGTATGTTGCCGATGTCATCGATGATCACAAGATCAAGATGGATGCAATGCGCTTGAAGATTAGAAAATTTAAAAAATATGCCGTTAATCAAGAGGCTTGGTATCGCTATGCTGTTGGATCAATTGTTACCTTAGTTGCGATCTTGATCGCATTTGTTGTTGCATTTAAATGCTTTAGCTAGAGAGTTTGTATGTTGTTTTATGAGAATAAGTGTGTATGAACTTGTATTAATTTGATCTTTTCGGTGTTGTGTAATGAAGATGAGCCGGCAATGGATGTACGATGACCGATACTCTCCCCAGTTCATTAATGGCGTGCGTACTTTTCTGCTTGCGGCTGAGGCTAACAAGCGGGCGGATGGTTTTATGTATTGTCCATGTGCTAGCTGTAAGAATGATCGAAATTACTATAACTCAAGCACCATTCATGTCCACCTGTTTGAGTCCGGTTTCATGTCCGGCTATAACTGTTGGACCAAGCACGGAGAAAGAGGGGTCCTAATGGAAGAAAATGAAGAAGAAGAGGATGACGACAGCTATCCTGGCCATGGGTTCCCTGAATACGATGGTACAACAATGGGGGAAGAAGCTGAGCCGGCAATGCGGGAAGAAGCTGAAGAAGAGGCATCAGATGAGCCCGCTGATGATCTTGGTCGGGCCATTGCCGATGCAAAGAGAAACTGCGCAAGTGAAAAGGAGAAGCTGAAGTTGCAGCGCATGTTAGAGGATCACAAGAAATTGTTGTACCCAAATTGCGAAGATGACAAGAAAAAGCTGGGCATCACATTGGAATTGCTACAATGGAAGGCAGAGAATGGTGTATCTGACAAGGGATTTGAAAAGTTGTTGATAATGTTAAAGAAGATGCTTCCAAAGGACAACGAATTGCCCAGCAGTACGTACGAAGCAAAGAAGGTTGTCTGCCCTCTAGGATTAGAGGTGCAGAAGATACATGCATGACCTAATGATTGCATCCTCTACCGTGGTGAGTATGAGGATTTGAATGCATGCTCGGTATGCGGTGCATTGCACTATAAGATCAGCCGCGATGACCCTGGTGATGTTGAGGGCGAGCGCCCCAGGAAGAAGATTCCTGCCAAGGTGATGTGGTATGCTCCTATAATACCACGATTGAAACGTTTGTTCCAAAACAAAGAGCATGCCGAGTTGATGCGATGGCACAAAGAAGACCGTAAGAAAGACGGGAAGTTGAGAGTACCCGCTGACGGGTCGCAGTGGAGAAAAATCAAGAGGAAGTGGGACGACTTTGCAGATGACGCAAGGAACGTATGGTTTGGTCTAAGTGCAGATGGCATTAATCCTTTTGGGGAGCAGAGCAGCAATCATAGCACCTGGCCGGTGACTCTATGTATCTATAACCTTCCTCCTTGGTTGTGCAAGAAGCGGAAGTTCATTATGATGCCAGTGCTCATCCAAGGCCCTAAGCAACCCGGCAATGACATTGATGTGTACATAAGGCCATTAGTTGAAGAACTCTTACAGCTGTGGAATGAAAAAGGTGTACGTGCGTGGGATGAGCACAAACAGGAGGAATTTGACCTACATGCGTTGCTGTTTGTAACCATCAATGATTGGCCTGCTCTCAGTAACCTTTTAGGACAGACAAACAAGGGATACCGCGCATGCACGCACTATTTAGATGATACCGACAGTATATATTTGGATAAATGTAAGAAGAATGTGTACCTGGGACATCGTCGATTTCTTCCGAGCAGGCATCCCGTAAGAAAGAAAGGCAAGCATTTCAAAGGTGAGGCAGATCACCGGAAGAAGCCTCGCCACCGTACTGGTGATGATGTACTTGATATGGTCAAGGATTTAAAAGTAATCTTTGGAAAGGGTCCTGGCAGACAATCTGTTCCGAATGACGCTGACGGACATGCACCCATGTGGAAGAAGAAATCTATATTTTGGGACCTACCCTATTGGAAAGACCTAGAGGTCCGCTCTGCAATCGATGTGATGCACATGACGAAGAATCTTTGCGTGAACCTGCTAGGCTTCTTGGGCGTGTATGGGAAGACAAAAGATACACCGGAGGCACGGGAGGACCAGCAACGTATGCACGGAAAAGACGGCATACATCAGGGTCATGCCAGCTACGCTCTTACCAAAGAAGAGAATGAAATCTTCTTTGAATGCCTTCTCAGTATGAAGGTCCCGTCTGGCTTCTCATCGAATATAAAGGGAATAATAAATATGGCAGAGAAAAAGTTCCAGAACCTAAAGTCTCATGACTGCCACGTGATTATGATACAACTGCTTTCGGTTGCATTGAGGGGGCTTCTACCGAAAAATGTTCGATTAGCCATTGTGAACCTATGTGCATTCCTCAATGCAATCTCTCAGAAGGTAATCGATCCAGAAATCATACCAAGGTTAGAAAATGATTTGGTGCAATGTCTTGTCAGTTTCGAGTTAGTGTTCCCACCATCCTTTTTCAATATCATGACGCACGTCCTAGTTCACCTAGTCGAAGAGATTGCCATTCTGGGTCCTGTATTTCTACACAATATGTTCCCCTTTGAGAGGTTCATGGGAGTCTTAAAGAAATATGTTCATAACCATGCTAGGCCAGAAGTAAGCATCTCAAAGGGCCATGAAAATGAGGAGGTCATTGAGTTTTGTGTTGACTTTATTCCTGACCTTAAGCCGATTGGTGTTCCTGAATCACGGCATGAGGGCAGACTGGGTGGAAAAGGCACGCTAGGACCGAAAGCAATAATATGTATGGACGGGTATTCTTGGGCGCAAGCACACTACATAGTTCTACAAAATTCCTCCTTGGTGGCTCCGTATATCGAGGAACACAAGAATATTCTACACTCCAAACACTCGGAGCAGTCTGACGACTGGATTACACGTGAACAAACGGGGACTTTCGCGGGTTGGTTGCAGACACATCTCATGCATGACAACGCTGTTGAAGATGAGATGTACTTGCTGTCCCAGTTACCATCTTCGAATATATTGACTTTCAAAGGGTACGAGATAAATGGAAATACATTTTACACGATCGCCCAAGATAAAAAGAGCACCAACCAAAACAATGGTGTCCGCTTTGATGCAGCAAACACCAATAGGCCAAAGGACACATATTATGGTTACATAGAGGAGATATGGGAACTTGACTATGGACGTGGTTTGAAGGTCCCTTTGTTTCGGTGCAAATGGGTCAATCTGACAGGAGGCGGGGTAACGGAAGACCCGCAGTACGGAATGACAACAATGGATCTCAACAATCTTGCGTACGCAGACGGACCATTCGTCCTAGGCAATGATGTGGCGCAGATTTTCTATGTGAAGGACATGTCTACCAAGCCGAGAAAAAGAAAAGATAAGGAAGCGAATACATCATACGATGAGCCAAAGCGCCACATAGTTCTTTCAGGGAAAAGAAACATCATGGGAGTGGAGGACAAGACAGACATGTCAGAAGATTATGAAAAGTTTCATGAAATTGCTCCCTTCACAGTGAATATTGATCCGAGCATCCAGTTAAATCATGAAGATTGTCCATGGTTACGGCGCAAAGGGACACACGCGAAGAAAAAGTTTTATACCCAAAGATCCCACTCTGGGATGTGACCGGCTTCACTGTCATCACTTTCTTCTCTAGTGAGTTTCCGGAGTTATATATCTGGAAAGTCCCACTTCGGACAAACCGGAGGGAATCTTTGTAATAGTTAGGGTACTTATGTGTTTTGGCATTTGAAACGCGAAGAAATATTATGTACAAACAAATTATTTCATGCATTATGTAGGACTTCGTTCGCTATTTTTTTGAGCTAAATGACCCTGAAATTCATCTATTACAAAGGCATTTCATTTTCTAAAACTTATTTCAACTCCAGACTTTTTGTGCGTTCAGTATGCACCATTCAAAGCCACGTCATCAATTTTCAACCCTTTCTGACTTCATTTGCTATTTTTCATGCATTTACTGATTTTTTGAGCTAAACGACCTTGAAATTGAAAAGCACTACAAATGAACTCTGAAAAGGTTGAAAGTTGGCATGGTATCATCATTTCACCCACATAGCATGGGCTAAAAAGTTGAGAGGGTTACGGCAAAAACTGGATGCACTTCGTGTACAAAATGGTTGAGGAATTTTGACATTTTTTTCAGAGGAACTTTGACATTTTTTACTAGATGATTAGATGTATAGAAAATAGTTGAGGAATTTTGACATTTGAGGAATTAATTAGTATAATGTATGTATAGAAATTTTGAGGAATTTTGACATTTGAGGAATTTTGACATTTTGATCCAATGTATAGAAATTAGTATATATATATATATGTATGTATACAATGTATAGAAAAAATTTAAGGAATTTTGACATTTGATCCAATGTATAGAAATTAGCAGGGGCGGATCTGGGCCCCAGGCCCCCAGGGCCAGGCCCGGGGCGTGGCTTTTTTTTAGTTATTACCTAGGTATGTTTTTGAATTGGGCCCAGGGCTTAGCCCAACTAACAGCCAGGGCCCAGCCCAACACACTCACACACAGGAGACCCCAGCTCGCCCGATGTCCAGAGCCCCAGTTCGGTAGTTCCCAATCCCAGACCTAGCCAGCAACCACGCACCGACGCACGCGCAGGTGAGGCAGCCGCCGCCGCCCGCCCCAGTCCTCCCGGCCGCCCGTGACTCCTCTCCCTCTCCGCTCCGGCGCTTGCGCTCCCCGACCTCCACCGCTCACCCCGTCGCCCGTCCCCTGTTGGCTGGCCGCTGGCGCCTGGCGGCTTGCTGCTCCGCCGCTCGCCGGCTCACTGCGCCCGTCCCCTTGCTGGCCTGGCCCTGCTGCTCCGATGCTCGCCGTCGCCGGCAAGGACTGCTCGCCGCCTCGCCCGTCCCCTTGCTGGCCCTGCTGCTCCGGTGCTTGCCGGCTCACCGCCTCACCTGTCCCCTTGCTGGCCCTACTGCTCCGGTCAGTCCTGGCTCCGGTGCTCGCCAGCTCGCCGCCACGCCGTCTGCTACCCAGGATTGCTGGATTGGTAATGGCTGCTGCCTGTTGATAGAAATTTTAAAGATTGAACATTTTTGATCTGCTGCCTGCTGTATTTGAATGGGAATGTTGTTGTTGCTACTGTTAATATCAATTTCATAGCTAGTTCTTTGTGAATGTTGTTGTTGCTACTCTTAATATCAACTGAGTATCAATTTCATTTCATTTTGTAGAACAAAAGATGAAGAGATATTTTTCATCCGTGGCAGCAACTGAAGTGTCTACACCCGGGGTTTTAGCTGGAGGAAATGAAGGGGCTGAGAGGACTGAAGCAACTCCAGAAAATGAAACCAATGCAGAAATGGGACCACCGCCTTTGACTTCAAACAACCCGCCTTCAATCTCAACTCGAGAAAGTTTTATTCCTGATTCTGCTCGTGGTCAACTGAGGGAAGGTGATATTCAACCTGATCCTGGTCTTAGGAAACCTATTGAAAGCTTAGATCCGGACATTAGAGATGTCGCTAGAAGAATGTATGTAAATATGGGTCCATGCCAACCAACTGGACATAAATTTAAAAAAGAAACTAGAGGAAATTCTTTGAAAAAGAGATCCTTTCAAGCTAAATGGTTCGGGAAGCATTCCGATTGGTTGGAATATAGTGTTGATAAGGAGACAGCCTTTTGTTTCTATTGCTTTCTTTTTAAGCAACCTAGAGCAGAAAACTATGGTGTTGAGGCATTCACAACAGTAGGGTTTAAAAATTGGAAGGATGGACTTAGTATTATTGATACACATGTTGGTAAACATGATAGTGCTCACAATAAAGCTAGACAACAATATGTGGCATTCAAAAATCAAAGGCAATCCATGGTAAATGTGCTCGATCGTGGCACCAAAAAGAGTGAAGAAGAATATAGAGCTCGTCTTGTCATTATTTTGGGTGTTATCAGACTTCTTCTATTACAAGCTCTTGCTTTTCGTGGTCATGATGAGAGCTCAAGCTCAAAGAATAGGGGGAATTTCTTGGAGATGATGAGTTGGTACAGGGAGAAGGATTCAAATGCTAAGACATTGCTTGATAGTGCGGGCGGGAACCATTTGATGACTTCACATGCGATACAATTGCAACTGTGTCAAGCTTGTGCAGAAGAGACCACCAAAGCAATTATTGATGATATTGGAGATAGAAATTTTTCTTTACTTGTTGATGAGTCCAGAGATGCATCAATAAAGGAGCAAATGGCTATGGTTTTAAGGTTAGTAACTTTGTATCTTTTATGTTAGTTGTTGTTTTGTTCCTTACTAATAGTAGTACTGTAGTATCTAATTGTTGGTTTCTCGTGCTTCTTTTTGTTATGTAGGTATGTCGATAAACATGGGTATGTGATTGAGAGGTTCATTGGGATTAAGCATGTTGGTGACACAAGGGCGGCTTCTCTAAAAGCAGCTTTGGATGGTATGTTTCTTAAACATGGGTTGTCTATGTCTAAATTGAGAGGGCAAGGGTATGATGGAGCTTCTAACATGAGAGGACAATTTCATGGGTTGCAAAGGTTGATACTAGATGAAAATCCTTATGCATTTTATATTCATTGCTTTGCCCATCAGTTGCAGTTAGTGGTTGTTGCTGCTGCCAAGTGTTGTTCCTCTGTATTGGATTTCTTTAACCACATAACTTTGATTGTCAACACCGTCAATGCTTCTTGTAAGAGACATGATGAACAAGCCCAAGAACAACATGATAGTATTGTGAGTCAATTGGAGTCTGGGGAAATTTTTTCAGGAAGAGGGAAAAACCAAGCAACCAACCTTGTAAGACCTGGGGATACACGGTGGGGCACACATCATAAAACTTTGTGTCGGTTTATTGAGATGTGGACATCTGTTTTTCATGTATTAGAGAACATTCATGATGATGCAGAAAATTTAACACAAAGAACCACAGCAGGTGGCTTGATATCTCAGATGGAAAGTTTTGAATTTGTTTTCATATTGCATGTTATGATCAAACTATTGGGCAAGACTAATGTGTTGTCACAATGTTTGCAAAGGAAAGATCAAAACATAGTTCTAGCAGTGAGTTTGATTGGAATCACATTGCAGCAACTTCAAAATATAAGAGAAAATGGTTGGGATCAGCTCTTGAAGGACACAACTGACTTTTGTGTTAAACATAACATTATATTGCCTAACATGGATGATACAATACCCGCTCGGGGTCGTTCAAGGGGGCGTGATGGTCAAATGGTAACTTTCTATCAATGCTTCAGATATGAAATATTCAATGTTCTGCTTGACCAAATAATTACTGAGTTAAATAACCACTTTGCTGAAAGATCTACTCAATTGTTGAGGTGCATTGCTTGTCTTGATCCAAGGAACTCATTTGCTAATCTTGATGAAGACAAACTTGTTCAACTTTCTCAGATGTATGCTGATGACTTCTCCATATATGAGATTTCTTTTGTCCTTAGAAACCAACTTGAAAACTTCATTGCTGATGTGAGAGCTGATTCAAGTTTTGTTAGTTGTAATGACCTTGGTAGTCTTGCTGTGAAGATGGTTCAAACTGATAGACACATAGTCTTTCCTTTGGTATATCGTCTTATTGAGTTGGCATTGATTTTGCCTGTTGCAACCGCATCAGTGGAAAGAGCTTTCTCAGCTATGAGTATTATCAAGACTGAGTTAAGGAATAAGATGGGTGATGATTGGTTGAATTATTCCATGGTGTGCAATATTGAGCGAGAAATATTTGCAAAGGTTGATGATGATGCTATTATATATCGCTTTCAAGCCTATATATTTCGCAAAGGAACTTTACGTCGTCGTAGTAGTAAGTGTTCAACTTTGTACAATGTTAATTGTTTCACTTGATGTTTATGTCTTCTCTCATGAAATTTTGCTTCTGATTTCTCTAAGGTGTTGGCTCTTCTTCCACCATTGATCAAGTTATGGAAGACACTGATGAAGCAAACCATTGATTTGGTACTCTTTTTACTGCACGTACTGTTCGTAGTTCTTGTCATCTTTTTTATCTATTTTGTTGTATCTTTAAACATTGAGTTTAAATTCTAAATTTTTGGTGCAATTGAGCTATATTTGAGGTATTCTTTTGAGGTAGCTGTAGCCTGATGGATTTTAAGTTTTTCTCTGGTGACAATTTTTTTTTGGCCCGGGGCTTGCTCCAATCCTGGATCCGCCACTGGAAATTAGTATATGTATGTATACAATGTATAGAAAACATTTGAGGAATTTTGACCAAGCATAGAAAAAATGTTAAATTTGCATAGAATTTGTTCTCGACGTCAATGATGCCCGGCCCGCATCCTCGTCGTCGAGTCGTTCGCGACGACGTCCTGCTTCAGAGGCGCCATGTCCGGGACTGGGCTCCGCCGGGCTGGCACTGGGAGGTGCTACCTTCAGGGGCGCGCATCTTGGTGAGGAACCCGCCTCCCGTCGTTGACCCGGAGCTTCTTTGGTGGCGGGCGTGTGGGCCACATTCGGTGCGGAGGCTGGCATCCTCGGCGGAGGTGGTACGTCACCGTGTCAGGGAGGAGGACAAGCACGTCCGTCGCTACATGGTTGCGTTGGACGTCATGTTCTCCAATACCTGGCAGGTTCTTCAGGGATCTCACCTGAGCTATGATCCCATGATCGTTCCTTCTCTTTGGGTGTCCACCGCGAGTGATGTTATATATATGATAATATTCGAGATGTATTAGTGATAATACTCGAGATTATATTCGATAATATTCGAGACGATGTATTCAAGATTATATTATTCGATAATATTCGAGACAATGTATTCGAGATTATATTCGATGATGCATATTATCTGGATTATTCGAGATGTATATTATCTACTATGATTCAGTTTTTCCTTATTGATTGCATGCATTCTAATTTGAATACTAAATTGTTTTATCTTTCTTCTGGATTAGTTAAGTAAAAGTTATGGACAATAACGGCAGAGAAGGAGAAGAGACTATGTTCGACATCATACGCTCCCCGAGCCCAGATGAGAATGAAGAAGATGACGGCTCGCAATATCTGAACAATACCGGTGAGGGTATGATATTTGATAAAGACGAACGAATAGATGAAGTCCACAACAATGATGACGAAGGAAATGTTGTTCTTCAAATAACAAAGACCGACGAGGTATATTTATATAAGGCATCTGGTGTTCATCACATGTTTTAATTGATTTGTATATATATTAACGAATCGATCTTTCTTCTTTTAGCCCTCTGGATCAAGCAAATCTTCTACAAGCAGCAGGACAGTTCGAGGCCTGGCGAAAAAGTTACAGGCTGGCGTAAAGTACAACATCGATGCCATCAAACCAAATGGTGAACCGCTTGAACCTAAGAAGAATGCGAACAAGTTCATTCGTCAATGTGGAGTTATTGTCAGGGACCAAATCCCGATCTCCGTTCAAGAATGGAAAAAAGCCAGCAAAGGGAGATCCGGATGTTACTTTTGTCTCCAAAAGAGCAAAAGATATGCTTTGGGAATCGCTCATGTCATATTTCACCCTACTAGATCGTTTAACGGATGCAGATCTGGAGAAAGTCAAGAAGAGTGCTCTTAAGAAGATGGCGATAGCATTGAACAACCACAAGAAAAATATATGGGCCGCGTACGTCAAAGCAGGAAAGCAGACTCCAGGGGAACACTGGAGAAGTCAAGAGATCACTGGGACGCTTTCGTGAAGTTCAAGGAATCGGAAACAGCTCAGGAACGGTCGAGAAAAAACAAGATTAATGCTGCGAAAAAGAAGTGGCACCATAATCTGTGGCCAGGTGGCTACGAGGTGGCCCGGCCTAAGTGGGATATCGCTGAGCAAGAGATGATTGCTGCAGGGGTCACTCTAGTTACATTGAGCTGGCCCCCCAGGTGCAGGACTTGGTTTTATGCGCATGGGGGGAAGTTGGACCCAAAGACAGGGCTGGTTTTGGAGCGGGCAAGTCTTAAAGAAGCCTCCGATGGTTTACTTGTTGCAATAGAAGAGGCTCGAACGGGGGTGTTCACGCCCAACAGAGAGAACGACGAGCTTATGCACGCCCTGAAGAATCCTGAACACCCGGGAAGAACACAAGGCAAAAGCGTTGTTCCGTGGTTTGAGGGGCTTGCGGATTGGAACGCCGATTACAGAAGCCGTGCGAGAAAGAGGCAGCAGGAGGAGGAGAAGAGGAAGCTGGAGGAGGAGAAGAGGAAGGAGGAAGCAGACCACCTTCAACCGGTAGAATCAAAGCACGCGGAGTTGGAACGGGCTTTCAGGCGACAGCAGGAGCAGATCGACTCACTTAGCCAGGAAAGGGCGTCTCAGCTGCAGCAGCAAGCAGATCCAGCATTGGATAGCACCGTCCCATCTATGCCGAGAAGCAGCATGGGTTCCACCCAAGCCGATGATGCACTGCTGGCTAGATACCCTGTGGATGATATCAAAGATAGGACTACTTGTGAGCTACACATGAAAGTGAAGAACATATCCATGAAGGTGGTGGACGGCTATGCTTTAACAAATCCCCCTAAAGCAACCTTCCTTGGCAATCCGATTCCAGCTGGCTATGCTCGTGTCGGGGTTGATGAAGTGATGTCAGGATATTACGAGCTAGAGCTTGACATTTCTGGAGGTGACGAGGAGAGCAAACTGGGAGAGGCCATACATCGTATCATTCTATGGAAAAAGGATTGCATCATCTTTCCAAGGCCACCGACTCTTGCTGCAACAAGTCCGCCACCGCATAAGCCGACTCCTGCTCCTCCAAGTCCGGCGCCGCGTCAGTCGACTCCTGCTCCTCCAAGTCCAGCGCCGCGTCAGTTGACTCCTCCTCCTCCAAGTCTGGCACCGCATCAGCCGAGTCCTCCTCCTCCAAGTCCGGCACCGCGTCAGCCGACTCCTCCTCCTCCAAGTCAGCATCGCGTCAGCTGTCTCCGCCACCTCAGCGGGCTTTGCCGCCTCAGCAACAGCGGAAGAGAGGCGCAGCTACAGCGGCTAGCGGTACAACAAGCAAGAAATTAAAATACGGTCCAAGCCTCAAGCCTCTTTCGAAGTTGCCTTGCCACCTGACTGACGAGGAAAACGACACCGAAGTGACTGTCCAAGTGATGACCCATTTCGCACCGAACCCCCCCCCCCCCCGCCGCCAAAGGAGAAAGTACCTGAGAAAGTCATACAACACTTTATTGATAATGCTCAACCGGCTGTGAAGCATAGGGACTCAGACTATGAGCGCTCTACCAAGAAGTCATATCGTGCACAAAAAGAGAAGGAGTCGAGCTCGAGCTCGAGCCAAGCAGTTGGCAAAAAAAGCGGGAAAATTGTTCCCCAGCTGGGAGAATAGGCAGTGCAATCGATCCCCCCGCTCATTGTCCAACCACATGGGAGTACCGGCGTTCAGATGGTAATAACCGACGATCATAGAAGGCAGGCTAAAGAGGCCGGTGTCACTGTTCAACAACTCCTAGGCATCGCGGAATTCCAAACGTTTACAGGGGAGGAATTAAAATGGAAATTTGTCCGTGGGCAACCTCTGGTCAAGCCTGAGGAGATCCCGCTTCTATCAATGAGAATGTATCAATTGCATGAGTGGTACCTGAGAGAAGTAAAGAACGGGCAAGAGTCCCTCATGGTGAAAGTCAAGGAAGAGCAGTACTTCCATGCAAAAGATTTGTGGGTTGAGTTTGAAGAAATGTTTCAGTTATTCAATCAAGACGCACTCGACAAATCTATCATCAGTTGCTATTGTCTGTAAGTGATTTCTTTCTGTAATTTAAGTCTCTAGCTAGCTGTGCTCGTTCATTACCTATAATTATCCTCACTATATTCTTTTCTGTGGTATTATGCAGAATGAAGATGTATGAAATGAAAAGAGGTGGACGCTATGTCATTGGCTTCATTGACCCAAATTCCATTAATCAAGAGACATGGTTACAAGAATGGTCGAGAAAAGACACAGAGAAAAGCTTGCTACAGTTTTTGAAGCGACTAAACACCCAACCAGAAATACTACTTCCTTACAACTTTGGGTGAGTGACACTGTCTTGTACTACAAATTCTGTTTTTGCATACTAGATGTTGATAAGTAGTGTAGTTGATGAGTTATGCACATGCCCGCTTAATTATACAAATGTGTGCGCATGCAGTTTCCACTGGATCCTGCTAATCATTGAAGTTGATGAGGGAAAAGTTCAAGTACTGGACTCACTATATAAAGAAACATCCGAATACGCAATCGTGAGGGGGATGGTCGACAGGTAATTTCAATAATTATCGCACTATGTCGGCCTCTTTAGTTCATTTCCTGATATCAACTAATTAATACCACCTTTATTCATCAAAGAAGTTGAATGCGAATGGAAACAACAGCTGAAATGGGTGCGACCCAAGGTAATTAAGTAGTACTAGCTAGCTACGTCCGTGCATCTTTTTAATTCTAGTTTCAATACCATTATCATGCTTGATTAATTATTATTTGATTGAATTTTATTCTCGTAAAGTGCCTGAGGCAGGCGCCGGGGAATAATTTATGCGCATACTACGTTTGCGAGAACATTCGCATTATGACGTCCGAAAGGAGCAAAGATGATAGACAACTTTGGGTACGTTTGGCAGAACACTATTCACATTTTTTATATCATTATCTAATATATATACACACAACTAATACATTCATATTGATCTCCTTCCTTTAAAGATGTCGGAGATGCGGGATAGGCTCCTACCAACGGATCGCGTACGAGCAATTCAAGAGGAAATAGCGGGATTTTTGCTCGACCAGATCATAAATCCCAAAGGAGAATATCATTACACCTAATGCCTCCATGTAATGATCCGCAAATTGTAGGAGAAATTGTATATACCAAATTGTATATATATATATATGTGTATGTGAATGGTCGTACGAGAAATCCGATGATATATATATGATCGGTTCTACGAGAAATTCTATATATATATATATGCATAACGTGTACAGTATGTAGTAGTGTAAAATATGTTTGAAATGAAAAAGAATTAAATAGAAAACACAAAATTAAAAGGAAAAATAAACCATAATTCATAAACCCCTAATCCTTTTAGTCCCGGTTGGTGTTACCAACCGGGACTAAAGGTCCCCCAGCCCCCGGTGCCGGCTCGTGCCACGTGGTGGGCCTTTGGTCCCGGGCCGTGTTGAACTAGGACTAAAGGGGGGGGCCTTTAGTCCCCACCCTTTAGTGCCGGTTGCTGAACCGGCACTAAAGCCTGATTCTGCATTAGTGTGAGTCTCCGGACTTTAAAAAAGAGAGGCCAAAGAAGCCCAAACAAAAAAAAAGAGAGAAATGAGAGAAGGGACAATGTTACTATCCTTTTTCCACACTTGTGCTTCAAAGTAGCACCATGATCTTCATGATAGAGAGTCTCCTATTTTGTCACTTTCATATACTAGTGGAAAATTTTCATTATAGAACTTGGCTTGTATATTCCAATGATGGGCTTCCTCAAATTGCCTAGGTCTTCATGAGAAAGCAAGTTGGATGCACACCCACTTAGTTTCTTTTTGAGCTTTCATACACTTATAGCTCTAGTGCATCCATTGCATGGCAATCCCTACTCACTTGCATCAATATCAATTGATGGGCATCTTCATAGTCCATTAATTTGCCTAGTTGATGTGAGACTTTTTCCTTCTTTTTGTCTTCTCCACAACCACCATATTCTATTCCACTTATAGTGCTATATCCATGGCTCACGCTCATGTATTGCGTGAAAGTTGAAAAAGTTTGAGAACACTAAAAGTATGAAACAATTGCTTGGCTTCTCATCGGGGTTGTGCATGATAAAATACTTTGTGTGATGAAGATGGAGCATAGCCAGACTATATGGTTTTATAGGGATAACTTTCTTTGGCCATGATATTTTGAGAAGACATGATTGCCTTATTAGTATGCTTGAAGTATTATTGTTTTTATGTCAATATTAAACTTTTGTTTTGAATCTTATGGATCTCAATATTCTTGCCACAATAAAGAAGATTGCATTGATAAATATGTTAGGTAGCATTCCACATCAAAAATTCTGTTTTTTATCATTTACCTACTCGAGGACGAGCAGGAATTAAGCCTGGGGATGCTTGATACGTCTCCAACGTATCTATAATTTTTTATTGTTCCATGCTATTATATTATCTATTTTTGATGTTTTATATGCTTTAATATGCTATTTTATATTATTTTTGGTACTAACTTATTAACTCAGAGCCCAGTGCCAGTTTCTGTTTTTTTCCTTGTTTTTGACTTTTACAGAAAAGGAATATCAAACGGAGTCCAAACGGAATAAAACTTTACGATGATTTTTCTTGGACCAGAAGACACCTACGTGACTTGGAGAGAGGGCCAGAAGAGTCCCGAGGAGGCCACAAGCCCTCCCCTGGCTTGTGGGCCCCTCGAGGGTCCTCTAACTCTAGTTCCACCTCTATAAATTCTCAAATATTTCCCAAACATCAGAAGCGTCCACAAAAATACTTTTCTGCCACCGCAAGCTTCTGTTATCATGAGATCCCTTCTTGGGGCCTTTTCCGGTGATCTGCCGGAGGGGGATTCGATCACGGAGGGCCTCTACATCAACCTTGTTGCCCTTCCAATGATGCGTGAGTAGTTTACCACAGACCTACGGGTCCATAGCTAGTAGCTAGATGGCTTCTTCTCTCTCTTTGATCTTCAATACAATGTTCTCCTCTATATTCTTGGAGTTCTATTCGATGTAAACTTCTTTTGCGGTGCATTTGTTGAGATCGATGAATTGTGGATTTATGATCAGATTATCTATGAATATTATTTGAGTCTTCTCTGAACTCTTTTATTCATGATTAAGATATCTTTGTATTTCTCTTCAAAATCGGTTTGGTTTGGCCAACTAGATTGGTTTTTCTTGCAATGGGAGAGGTGCTTAGTTTTGGGTTCAATCTTGCGGTGTCCTCACCCAGTGACAAAGTAGGGGTAGCGAGGCACATATTGCATTGTTGCCATCAAGGATAAAAAGATGGGGTTTATATCATATTGCTTGAGTTTATCCCTCCAAAACATGCCATCTTACTTAAGGCGTTACTCCGTTCTTATGAACTTAATACTCTAGATGCATGCTGGATAGCGGTCGATGTGTGGAGTAATAGTGGTAGATGCAGGCAGGAGTCGGTCTACTTGTCACGGACGTGATGCCTATATTCATGATCATTGCCTTGGATATCATCATAATTATGCTCTTTTCTATCAATTGCTCAACAGTAATTTGTTTACCCACCGTATATTATCTTCAAGGGAGAAGCCTCTAGTGAAACCTATGGCCCCCGGGTCTATTTTCCATCATATATTTTCAGATCTATAAACCAAAAAACACAAAAATACCTTGCTGCAATTTATTTATATTTACTTTTGTTTGCTCTTTTATTTATCTTTTATTACTATCTCTATTAGATATCACTCTTGTTCGTGACCGTGAAGGGATTGACAACCCCTTTTTCGCGTTGTGTGCAAGTGTTTGTTAGTTTGTGCAGGTGCATATATTGGAGATTTTCTTGTGCCTCCTACTAGATTGATACCTTGGTTCTTAACTGAGGGAAATAATTATCTCTACTTTGCTGCATCACCCTTTCCTCTTCAAGGGAAAAATCAACGCAAGCTCAAGAAGTAGCAACTTCCTAGATAGTTGTGCTGGTTGTGTTTTCAGGGAACAAACTGTTGAACAAGCTGAGGAATTATTGAATAATATATTGAAAAATTATGATGATTGGACTCTTCCTGAACCACCGCCTAAACCCACTCCAAATAAGAGGGGTATCTTATATCTCAGTCTTGAAGATATGCAAGAGGCAAAGAAATGTATGAAGGAAAAGGGTATTAAAGCTGAAGATGTTAAGAATTTACCACCTATTGAAGAAATACATTTACTTGATATGCCACCACCACAAGTGGTAGAGGTAAATTCTTTCATAAAGTTTGATGAAGGTGACATCCCCTATAATAAACATCCTAGTCAATGCCTATATGAATTTGATAATTACATTATCAACCAAGATCACTTCAATGCAAATGTTATGAAACAAAATTCTGATATGATTGCTTGCTTGAGTGACTTGTTATTTAGAATCACTAATGATGTTAGAGGTGTAGGAAAACATGCCTCTATGGTCCAAACTCAGTTAGAACAAGTCGCTAGATCTCAGAGAGAACTGCTTAATGAAATGAATAATAATATGAATGATTTTGCTGTTAGAGTAGCAACTAGAGGAGGAAAAATGACTCAGGAACCACTTTATCCAGAGAGACACCCTAAAAGAATTGAACAAGACTCTCAAAGAGTTAATGCTGATGCACCTATTCTTATATCTTATCTTATATTTACTAATCAGAGGCATCATACGAGCCTCCATGTTAATCCACATCATTAAAAATATCTTAACCGTTCAATCTAAATGATTGATCTGTCTTAACCTTACGATTTATGTTACTCTGATGTTAAAAAATAAGGACAATGTGACATGACCAGAAAAGACACAACTTCCCAACCTGTGCGTCATAGCAAAAGAAAAAGAAAAAAAAGTGCCACCTTCGTGACTAGATCCAATCTGTCCTACTAGGATGAAAAGGGTCCCATAAAAAAATGAACAGAGTCCTATCATGTTTTTCCACATGCACGTCTCCTTTCTTGACAGCCACGCTTACGTCTCATTGACTCTCCTCAATTGATTTCTAATCGAAAGAAATACATGCGCATGCTGCCACAAAGATCCTTCTTCAGTTCGCCGCCCGTCCCGACGGCGCATCATCTAGATTCCCTACCGACGCTCTTCCTAATCTTCCACCTCGCTGCGTTCGTCTGTTCTCCAAGCCATGGGTGCCGCCATTAGTGTACGATCAAGCCCTGGAATCAATCTGAAAAAGATGTATGATCCAATCCATCTTCTTCGGTTGTAATCATGTTTCTCTCAACTTGGAAAACATGATTGTCATCATCCATCAAACATAAGTGATTCTCTGTAAAAGGTTCAGATTTTTCACGGGCCAGTGTGTTGCTTACTACGAAAGGAGGAAATAACCTAAGTACATATGGTTCAGATTTTGCGCGGGCCATCAAGATACATCTATCGATGGGATAAAGGTAGCGGTGCTGCTTTAGCCTCCCTGCTCCACGCCTAGGTTCGCGATTGTAGCTCCTGAATTTTGCCTCTTGCAGTCCCCAATGGAGAGGTGCAGGTTAGCCATCAATGATTTGATACTTGGATTTGAAAACAAAGTACTAGGTAAAGAAGGATCCTTAGCAGCAAATGCGTTGGGAGGCCAAGGGATTGCTAGCTATGCTTTCTCATGTAAGTTCTCATGTGTCTTCTCTGACTTTGTTTATTTTGTTCTTTCCCTGCAAACTACAACGCCACTGTACCATGCAAATTTGATCCTCTGTATAAATGAAAGCCTTAAAAACCACTTCTCTTATCTAAATATCTTCATCAGACATACTGTTATGCTCTTCTGAATTAACAAAGATTTAGATGATAATTTGCAAGAATGCCAAAGTCAGTACCCTATATATGTTATAAAGGAATTTGTTTGAGCAGCTTATCTCTGCACAATTTTCTAGATAATTCATACAAGAGTTTAATTTTTCAAGTGCACTGCACAGTACACACAATGGTGCTAACTATGGCGCACATACTAGATTCACTGATTTACTTCTCTCCTGCTGCACTGATATTTGTAGGCTTAAGATTGCTCAAGGAATATTCACATTTTTAGAACGTCTAGCAATAATCACATTATTCGACAGCTCTTAGTATTCTTTCCCGTTAGTATCTGAGCTCCACTTTGGCTTTTTTTTCCTCACTTATTTCTTTGTTTGCGATCAAATGTATTGTCATCTCTTATGAAGATGAATGAATTGGACCTGTCGGCGCAGCTAATGAATATGGCAAAAGTACCCAATTTGCAAAAATAGAAAGACATAGTAAAACAAGGATTAATTGGACTCCTATTGACATAGGATGCCCATTGTTGACATGCCAGGATATTTTTGGGAGCGACCAATTGTAGCTCTAAATTTCTATATGTCACCGAGTGTTGAACAGTAGCCCTCCAAACTTGAAGATGTGCTCTTTGTTTTTAGTTTCTTGGAACAATGATCTGCTATGTTTCCGCTGGATTTCTTTTGATGCGAACATACAGATAAACACGTTCATTAGTTAGTGACAAATCCTTTTGCCTTGGGACACGATATGTATTTTTTGCTATTGCATGTGTTATATCTTTCTAAATAAGATGTTCAAATAAAGCAAATACGAGTCTATCTTATGGATTGTTAAATCTAACACATATGTCTCCAGTTCTGTTATAATATAATTTCGTTATCCTAACAAGTAAGGAGAACCACCTTACAAGATTCTCATGTTGAGGCGCTATAAGTAAACAGGTACATGTCAATGGTGTGTCCTGGAAGAAGAAACTAAATCCATCAAATCAATGCTTTTAGATTAAATTGTTGCATTGTGTTCGTGATGTCACGGCGTACCACCTTTCAGTGATTCCGCTTGGATAATACAGAATGAGTACCACGAAACTATGTGTTTATGATCTTAAGAAAACGCTAGCAACTCAAGGCCTCATGTTTGTTTAGTTGTTTGGTAGAATGACATGATTATATATACATCATGTTGTGGTCCCTGCCTTCAATAATTATGACCTATATTTGAGAATGTATTGTGCAGCTCAGTTTGCGTATAATTTTAAAATATTACAAACTATATGAATTTATTTTTCTGTAGAACACATTGCTATTTTTAATATAGTTGGGAGTGTTAACGAATGGAGAAACTTCTTCAAAAGTTTTTGAGAAGAAAATTTGGACATTTTGGTTTATGTCAAAGGAACTATCCATATTATCTGGAGTAACTATCGATATCATACCATTAAATAAATTGAAATATTATCTGGGTACATGGTTACTTGAACAATTTGTTGCGCTCTAATAATAAATTTTAAAGAGCTGAATACAAAGTATCTTACTACGTAGTTAGTTCCTTTTTAAATATGTATCTTACAAACCAATGCTTTTGAGATTGTTCTACTACCATCACAAAAAAGAAGAGATTGTTCTACTAAGTTGTAATCTAAATAACTAGCCCGTGTAGTCGCACGGGTTGATGACTAGTTTTTCTAAAAAGAAAAAGAAAAAGAAAAATTATAGGACTTTGCATACCTTTAGTGAACCTGAAATTGAAAAACCTCCTGAAGATAACAATGATGTCTCTATCTCAGATGCTGAAACTCAATCTGGTACTGAACATTCACCTAGTGATAATGAAAATGATAATGATGATGTTCATGAAGATACTTAACCAAACAATGATAAACAACCAGATAATGATGTTGAGATAGAACCTGCTGTTGATCTTGATAACCCACAACCTAAAAATAAACGATATGACTAAAGAGACTTTGTTGCTAGAAAACATGGTAAAGAAAGAGAACCATGGGTTCAGAAGCCCATGCCCTTTCCACCTAAACCATCTAAGAAAAAGGATGATGAAGAATTTGAACACTTTGCTGAAATGCTTAGGCCAATCTTTTTGCGCACTCGTTTGACTGATATTTTAAAGATGGCCCCTTATGCAAAATACATGAAAGAAATTGTCACTAATAAAAGGAAGATACCTGAAGCTGAAATCTCCACCATGCTTACTAATTATTCTTTTAAGGATAGAGTACCTAAAAAACTTGGAGATCCAGGATGCTCTATTAAAAGAAACTATGTCAAAACTGCTTTATATGATTTAGGAGCTGGTGTTAGTGTTATGCCTTTCCCTTTATATAAAAGACTTGATTTGAATAAACTCACACCTACTGAAATATCTTTGCAAATGGATGACAAATCAACTGCCATACCTATCGATATTTGTGAAGATGTGCTCGTTGTTGTTGCAAATGTTACTATCTTAACAGACTTTGTTATACTTGAGATGCCCGAGGACAACAACATGTCGATTATCCATGGTAGACCCTTTTGAAATAGTGCAAGGGCTGTTATTGATTGCAATAAAAGCAAAGTCACTTTTCATATCAATGGTAATGAGCATACGGTGCACTTTCCGAAGAAACAATTTCAAGTGAATAGTATTAATGTTATTGAAAAGTCTTTGACAATTACTATTGGAAGTTTTTGACTCCCTATACCTACTGCAAAAAAGAAATATGACATACTTATTGTTGGGGATATGCATATCCCCGTTGAGGTAACTTAGTGTTTTATGAAAGTTCTTCGGGTTCATGTTAATCAAAAGTGATTGTTAATAAGACTTGATCAACCTTATTAATGGATTGTTTTTGAGAGGCATGTGGTCGATGAATTTAGTAAGCACAACTTTTTGTCCCTACCTTTTGTTTTCTGTTTTTCTTAGTTAAATAAAATAAATTGCCATGTTCACTCTGTTTTCTGAATTTTCCGTGCAATAAAAAATGACCCAAAATAAAAGTGCTCAGAATGACCTGAAAATTTAACACGATTTTTTTCTGAATATTTGAGAATTTTTTACACGAATAACATCAGAGGGGGTGCCCCTGGTGCCCACAAGACACCAAGGCGCACCAGCCACCTCAGGCGCGCCCTGGTGGGTGGTGGGCCCCACGTGGCCCCTCTCACTTATCCATTTAGCCCATGTCATCACCTACCTCCAGAAAAAAAAATCACCATAGCTCTCTCTCTCTCATGTTCTTGCTCTCAAACCCTCGGATTTCGATCTCTTTGCTCGAAGCTCTGTTTCCGAAACTGTTTTGGGGGATTGCTACTTGGTATGTGACTCCTCCATTGCTCCAATTAGTTTTTGTTTTAGTGGTTTATATTTTGAATAATTAGCTACTCTTGGTGCTGCTGTAAATAGGCTTGCATGTTGAAATCTTAGAGGTCTATGTAGTTTGAATGCTTAATATGGCCTATAGGCATCCTTGTGAGTAGTTGCTATCAATCTTGCGAAGTTTTGTTGACAAAAATTTTGTGACACAAAAAGTTCAGAAATTTGTACGCAAATAAAATGTACCATTTTGGAAGGAGTTCTTCGAGGAGGAGGTCCTCGGAGGCATCATCGAGTAGTGGCTCGATACGACAGTCCTATGTTGAGCCAAGTGCAAGCTACACGCGGGACGCCGACACCAAATCGTGCCTATGACCGTTTAATGAGTTCATGGTTGGTGCAGGTATCAAGGAAGCGTTTGAGAAATATGTTCACAATGCTGAGCTCGCTCCCTTCATCGCAGATGAGTGCATTCAACATCTCAACCTTACAGAAACTTTCACTAAGAAATTTAAATATCATCCTCGTGAGTCTAGATTTTCATTTAGCCTTTATAATAATGCTTACACCATGCCTCTAGAAGCCTTCGATGTTGCATGTAAAATTCCATATTGGGGTTCGCTGGACGAACCACCAAAATCCGAGTACGAGTCATTTTTTATTAATCTTTGCTATGGTGAGGATAGAGGAGTGACACAAGGTAGAATAAAAAGTATTCATTTTCCATCAATTCATTACTTTCTACTCTTTAATGGCAAATGCATCGTGGGCAAGCAAGATTGCAGCACACTATGTGCCCCGGACTTGAGCTTCATACACACTGCTCTGACAGAAATTAAACGTTATAATCTTGGAGCGATCGTTGCACGAAAATTGCAACACAACGCTGTTAGTTGTCACTTTTATGGTGGGGTTTATGCCTCCCATGTAGCTAAGGAGCTGGGTGTGTCACCTTGGCGTAACGATCCCATTCTACCTACCCAGTACTTAGACTTTGAGGCCTTGAAGCACCATAGGTTCCTTAAAGGCACAATCACTAATTATACTTACAACTTGATGTTCAATAAACATCCCATTGTACCTGTTATTTTGCCTGCACCTGCTCTCTTTGATTATCACAGTAAAAGAAGATATTACGTTCTTGAGAGCGAGGCCCGCGAGTACAACGCGGCGGTCGAGGCTGCCAGACGTGCTGAGGAGGCTGCACCAAGAGCCTCCGTGAGCTATCACTCAGATTATTACACTACAAAAAAAAGACACATCCGTGACATTTTGGTCCGAACGAATTTTTTTCTGTCATGCTTATGACACTTCTATGATGATAATTATGACAAAACCCGGTATCATCATAGATGTGGTGGGCTCCTACTTCTATGACAAAAAATCATGACAGAAAATGGGCTTTTCATCCTGGGCGGGCCAGAGATGCACCTGCATGACATTATTTGGGCCGTCCATGATGGAAAAAATCATGGTAGAAGCAAGGGCGAGGAAAATTTCAAGGAGTTCCCGGTTACGGTGGGTGGTCGGGGTCGAGCGATGCACGGAGGGATTGCGCATTTCTCTCGTACGCGTGTGTGCGAGGCATTGGGCTCTAACTAAACCCGAGCGAGGCGTTCGCTTACTGAACCCGAGCGATTGCACTAGCTACGTTACTGAACCCGAGAGATCGATCCCTGGCTGTTAACTGAACCCGAGCGATTCCTTCGCTACTGCTGCTAACTGAAGCCGATCGAAGCTGCCTCTTGATGAACAGTCCCCGGTGGGGGTTGGATGAACAGGATCCCGTGGTAGTAGAGGCCGTTGCCGCTGGATGAACAGGACCCCGATCGAGGAGGTGGGGTGGATGAACAGTAGCCGGTGGAGGGACCCCGTGGAGGGCTGGTTGAACAGGACCCCGTGGAGGGCTAGTTGAACAGGACACCATGGAGGGCTGGTTGAACAGGACCCCATGGAGGGTTGGTTGAATAGTAGCCGGTGGAGGGCTGGTTGAACAGTAGCCGGTGGAGGCTGGATGAACAGGACCCTGTCGATCAACAGTAGCTGGTGGAGGCAGGAGGAAGTCGACGGTGGATGAACAGTAGCAGGTAGAGGCTGGAGGAAGTCGACGGTGGATGAACAGTAGCCCATGGAGGCTGGAGCGAGGCAGTAGACGGTGGATGAACAGTAGCCCGTGGAGTCCCGTTTTGCGGTACGCCACACCCCTCCCGATGAACAGGACCCTGTTTCGACCGTAGGCGCTCCAACACAAGTCCGTTTCCTCCGTTTTGCGGTACGCCACACCCCTCCCGATCAACAGCACCCCGCTTTGACCGTAGGAGCTCGAACACAAGTCCGTTTCCTCTGTTTTGCGGTACGCCAGACCCCGTTTCGGCTGTTCCGTCCAAGCCGGTTGGCTCCCGATGAACACGACGCATTCCGAAACAGTCTGTTGCCTCCCGATGAACACGGCGCTGTTTCTCCATTCCGACCCAGTCGGTTGGCTGCCGATGAACAGGACGCCATCGCTGTACGCGTTCGAGACCCCGCCCGTATACACGTACGTAGCCGTATTTACTTTCTTGTAGCGTGGCTGTATGTACATGTACACGATATAGACGGGACTACCTGAACAGTTATCGCTCCTTACTGGGCCACGGTTCATCGTGGCCGAAAGACTGATGGACCAGTATGTACGTACACGTTTGCGACCAGAATGACAACGCTACGTACGCTTCGACCGGGTGGGTCCCGGCTGTCAGGGAGGATAAGGAGGCACTTCCTTGCGTGCGAAGATATTGATGGTGGGTCTGAGCTGACAGGGGGAGGATTCTTTTTTTTTTGCACATAATAAGGAGGCACTTCCTTGCGTGCGAAGATGTAGCTGGTGGGTCCATCTGTCAGCTCACTGCGTACAGTCCTCTTTCGATGGCTGTCGTTCGTTGACCACGTTGACCACGCCGCGCGGACAACATCAGGCGGTGGATGACAGTGAGGCAGGGAACGTTGCGGATCCTGGGAACACGCGGAGGGTGGTACGAGGGTTGACTGGTTCGGCTGCGGTGTGAGGATGCCGTCGCCGCAGAATAACAGGGGGTGTGGGTGAGTAGAGGGATGGCATGGCCAGCGGTGGGAGTAGTAGGGGCGGTGAGGCTTGCGCGGCAGCACAGCCGGCCACGGGAGGCAGGTGCACGAGGTGGTTTGGACGGCTGGAGCAAGAAAATCTGAGGTTGAAGAAGCAGGACGACCGTTGGATGTTAACAATCCAACGGTCATTGGTGATAGAATCGTTTGTTGACTAAGTTGACAAAGCCCTGCGTACGCGTCAACTTAGTAGGGCCACAAGTCAGCCTCCATATCTGGTGGGCCCCAGCTATCATGGGGAGCACTCGTTATTTTTCGCTTAATAAGGAGGCACTTCCTTCCGTGCCAAGATATAGCTGGTGAGTCCCAGCTGTCATCGGGAGGATTCATTCGTTTTGGCGTAACAAGGAGGTACTTGCTTGCGTGCGGCCATGGACCATGTGGGTCCCAACTGTCAGCCTCTCCATGTACATCCCTCTTCCGATGTTGTCGTTTGTTGACAACGTTGACCACGCCGTGCCGAGAACACCAACGCGATGGACGACGGCGAGACCCAGGAAGGGAATGACCCGAAGGCGGTGAAACCACAGCAGTGGAGGGATGTGGGTGAGTAGAGGAATGGCCTGGCCAGCGGTGGGAGTAGTAGGGGCGGTGAGGCCTGCGCGGGAGCATAGCCGGCCATGGGAGGTGGGAGCAGGCGGTCCCGCCGGCGCTCGATTTGGCGGCTGGAGCAAGAATATCAGAGATTGAAGAAGCACGACGGCCGTTGGATTGACATCCAACGGTCATGTCTGCTAGAATCGTTTGTTGACGTATATAATATGTAAAAAAATCTTGCATACGCGTCAACTTAATAGGCCCACAAGTCAGACCATTCCCTATTTTTTAATAATTTACAGCTCATTGCAACTTCTTATGCAATTTATTGCAGTCGTTTTTTTTGTGGCCAGGGCCAGGGTTAAAAATTTAAACGAAATTTCGCAAATTTCGGTTGTGGGGTCTAAACTATTTTTAATACCGAAATGTCGAGCCAGATTTAAAGTACTTTGAAGATATATTTAAATTAGGTTAAAGCCCAGTGAAATTGGAATCTGAAAATGTGAAAAAATTCAGAAATTTGAAAGTAACTGCCAATTTGTCGTCTGTTTTTTATATTTACAGCCCATTTCATATTACATTCAAGATTTGCAGCCGTCTTGAAAGAGTTGCAGCTCAGCAGGGCATAGAAAAATAAGTAGGCCTAGATTGGGTATTCTTCAGGAAAAACAAACTGGGCTCATTTTCACAAAGAAAAAATAGCTGGGCTGGTCATGTGGTGAATGTAAAATAGAAGCCTGGGATAGACGGGCCACAGCCCAGTTGAAACCCTGCTCTGTCTCAACAATAAAAAAAATACTGCTCGAGCAGCTACGTCCTAGGTGTCAGCCGATCTTGTGCTCTTCTCTTGTCTATTGACTATACGCTGACAATGTTGTGGGTCCCAGATGTCAGCAAACCACTAGGAGGAAGCATTTTCTTTTTCTATACGCTGACAATGGAGTATATACCAAAAAATGAGGAACTTGCTTGCGTACGACCATGGACATGGTGGGCCCCTACTGTCATCCTCTCCACGTATAGTCCTCTCCCGATTCCTCTTGTTTGTTGACCATGTTGACAACGCGAGAGGGCGGCACTGCAGCAAGCGCACCAAAGCGCGCAGAGGACGACGGCGAGGCCTCAGACATCAGTGTTTGTGATTTAGATGATGATGGGGCGGCGATGCGTGCGCTGAGGCGCAGCGCAGCCAGCCGTGGGAGGCAGAAGCAGGCAGCCCCGCCGGCGCTGGGTTGATTTTGGCGGCTGGAGGAAGACAGGACCGAAGAAACACGACAGACTTTAAAAGCAACAAGAGTACTTAACAAACTTAACTGAAACCAGCAGGGGCACTTAACAACCATAGCTGAAAGCAGTATGAGTACTTATACAGGTTCAACCGTACAAAGCACGCCTCGAACAGTGCTACTTTGCCTACAGTTAACCAAGGGTGAGGCCACCAAGCCCCAGGACAAGGCCCAGGCACCACCCCGCGCATGCACAACCTTCTGAAAGCGGCTTCATCTCGCAATGTGGTCAATTAACAGGATATTCGCTTTAGAGCCATGGAAAAGCATGAGCATAACCTTCTGTCCTATTCTCCAAGTTGGACGGGCCTTCATTATTTGAGACCACCCATGAATAAGTATCTTTTCACCTCCAAGGGAAATGGAGTAGGTTGACATAAACATCATGTTGTGACCAAGCGCAAGTCTGACCCGACCATGGTCAGGCATCTGTATAGGAACAATAGAACTGGGCAGTTTCTGTTTCAAGAAGATCACAGCTGTAAAACTGTGTATAAGCAAGAGTTTATGAACAACATATATAACAGAAAACAGCTCGTACCATAAGTTTCTCGACACAGTTGGACCTGTTCAACGTGTGCAGCAGTGGCACACATATCCCATGTGGCCTTCCACCATTGAAATGCCCCACAAGGACCTTAAGACAATCAATAAAGTGTAGGAACTAGTGGATGTCATCCCAGTCAAGTTCAGTGCCATTAGTAACAGTCGAGTTCTTATAGAATAAAAAACAAGTAGTGTGCTTAACTTTGAAATAACCTACACGTTCCACCAATTATAAGAAATATTAGTTACAAGTAGCATCTTCGTGAGAGAAGGGAATCACAAATTGTTGCTACTTCTAAAGTTAAATTGTGATTAGTTAGACAGAATAGGTGGAATAAGAAGTAATCGAGGCAACATGCAAGAACCAGATACAAAACTAACATGGATGAACTACTGGAACGACGTCGGGGTGGAAGATCACAGTGAAGATGAGACCAGGTTGTGCTATTTCCATCAACATTCGTGCGCTAACTTTCAGTTCGTAACACTTGAGAAAGTTTATCCAAGTTCAGCCATAAAAAAAGCAGCGATCTTCTTGGTTCATGAACCCAACTCAGAACTTATATCCATGGCTTGTCTTCAATGTGACCATTAAACTGGTGTATTCAGTTATGGCAAGGCCGACCATCTTGAGTACATGTGTTCTGGCAGAGCAAGGAATGCACTGTAGGAAAAATAATATGAGAACACAATATATTCGCTATCCAAATCAAGAAATAATTTCCTCCTTCACGTCAGTGTTGACCATGGTACTAGTACCTTTTATCCAAATATAGCAATCCAAATTTCCAAATTAGTCGACCTCATGTTCAAAAATCCCCACCCTCCCGGATAGAAAAGAGGATTCTAGGAACAAACTGTGCGCGTTTTAAAATCCTGTGTTAGGATGAGAAGGAACAAGTGTGGCGTCTCACCGAGGGCGCAGAAACCTGTAGGGTCCTCGCACTTTGGGCACTGCAAATGAAACACACTAGATTCAGTAGGAAGAAAAATGCATCAACGGCGGCGGCTGCCATCCTAGGATTACCCGCGACCAAGGGACTAGGATTTATCGGGGATGGATGAAGAATTCGTACCTGGTTCTCCATGAGAAAACCCTACGCAATCGCCGAGAGGGGGTTTTCTATGAACAAGCAGACGAGGGAGAAGGGGATTCAGGCCCAGTGAAATATTGTTGCTTCGTCCGTCCAGCTTACTGCTAAAGCTGGAAAGGTGGGGTTTTTCGTGATTTGACGGCTCATTGGGCATTACTACGGCGCTACGACCGAGGTGAGCCTACCGTGCAGTTGTGCACTCTAATTTGGTGCATGGCACGTGGACCCCGTTGCCAGATGCCCCACATATCAGCGAAAGGAAATAGAAAGGCAGGAGTAACTAGTTACACATAAATATATTTTTGACAGAGAGATACTCCCTCTGTAAAGAAATATAAAAATATTTTATATCACAACTTTATACATAAGAAAAATCAAGGGGAATATATATAACATAATATGGGGGTTCAGCTGAGAATATAATACTCAGACAGGATCACGGTTCTGGACTTTGGGCCACAGGCCGGTGGGCCTGCATGTTTGGGGGCCCATGTGTTCTAACTCAGCGCATTTCATATTGCAAGCGATCGGTACAGCGCTGGTTTTAGATGCTGTCGCAAGGCGAATACATAAAATTAAATAAAGCATGGCAGCTGTTAGAATGAAATCGAACGACAGTTCCTAACCAGCAATCAGAGTTGCAATTCTTTCACGATATCCTACGTGATAAATAATACTGTCGTACAACTTATACACACAGGACACTTGTTTCGCCATGCCATATTATTACATCAAAAGCTCTTGGAGGATAGATCAGTTCGGCAGTTGCGTGCTGCTGCTGAAGAATTTCAAAGTTGATTTGGATCAGCTCTCCTTGCCGAGAAAGTTCGATTTTGACATCATCCCCTACTGCAAGATTTGATAGAGTTTTGAACCTTGACCATCCTTTAGCATCAATCATCATGCGACCATCCTTTGTACTTATGGTATATTGAGCAGGTTCATTCACACCAAGGCTGCACATGGTAAGAGAAACTTGGCCACGGTCGCCCGGATTATTGAACGACTCCCTCGTTGCTCTAGGAATTCTCTGTTTGCAAACAAGAAGACATACACAAATAGTTAGATCAACACAGTGAATCATGTGAAACAACATGAAAAAAAAGAACGAATCACTTGGGCGACCAATGCTTACCAAGAAGGCGGAGATGTCGGGTTTTGTAAGGACTTTGGTATATGCAGTGCGAACTGCAGCCCAGTCTGTTGCCGGTGCAACTGCTGGTTCCGTTGCCGCTGCACGGGCCGGAGCAGATGCAAGTGCAACTTCAAGTGTTGGTGCAAGTGTCGGAGCCGTTGCAGGTGCCCGTGCCGGTGCGAATGGTAGTGCCACTGCTGCTGCCGGAGATGGTGCTCCTTGTGGAGCTGGTGCCGGTGTCGAAGCAGGTGCCCGATCCTCCGGTAGATCAGCCTGATCCGCTAACGCGGTCGGTGCCCAATCCTCTGGTGGATCAGACTGAGCTGCTGCCGCTGTCAGTGCTAGAGCCAGTGCCGTCTGAGAAGGTGCCGGTGCTCGATCCGATGCTGAAGGTGGTACCGAAGTGCGAGACAGCAGCGATCGTCTCTGGTCTGCTATGATTTCATACTTCAGCTTTCTAACTTGACTAGGCTCCGTGACCTTGATCCAGTCTTTTTCTTCATTTCTTTTAAACACGAGAAGGACTAATTGTGGCGTGTTTGTTAAACCAAACTGCAGTTCATCATAGGGCTTCAGATTGTACTCAGACAACAGACTGATCCAATTGTATCCAGTAATATAAGTGATGGACAGTGCCTTCGTTACTGACACGACATAAGAAGTGAAACCTGCAAAAATAACCATCATAGAGCAAACCAAACAGTTTATTCTGTAATGAATGTCACATGGCAAAACCTGCATCGTAAAATTGCAGCAAAAATAAGAAAACATGACATTAAATCAATAAGATTTAGACAGTAAATCAATAAGATTTACTTGATGTGACACAAGTGAATCCTTACCAGGAAATCACTATGTTCAAGTTCTAAACAGAAGGTCGATCATCCAATTATGGGTGGCATGCAGGGCCCCCGCTTACTCCCACAAGCAGGACAGTCCAAAGGTCATGACAAATCGTATGGAACGAACATCCATGGGACTGGAAATCCTGGTGGGTGCGATAAACCCTGCAATGCATACAGATATTGGAGTGTAACCATAATTGATAAACCGTCCTCACAAAAAAGATGATCTGGATACTTCAAAATATACAGACTGAATTGAGTGGACAGACATTAACATATACTATTCTAAGGACTCACCACACAACAAAAGCGGCAGTACTAAACAATACAGGGTTCACACACACAAATCAAGTACAGAACAATAGTACTTACTACAGACAAGCAAAGTTGCACTAATTAAACTCTGCAGACTATTTCTTGCCACCGACCTACGGGATGTACCCCACATAGCTGACTAGGCATGGACTTCATGAGAGATGTCTACCAGCACCATCGCCATCTCATCAACCTTGGAGAACCTAACAGAGTGGTCTTTCCACTCATAAACATGACGATGAAGACAGTCCGCATCAGATTTGTCGGGACGCTTTACAAGAACCACACCCTTCGTAATCGAAGGCACAGCTAGGAAATTGTTGTGGTGAAGTACACCCTCGAGAACATGCCTGACAACAATGCTACAGGAAAACACTAGTTCATGACACGTGGCGACAAGGACACAGCAGCTGGATAGTTTAGTAGAACTCATCCTCAGGTCTTCTAGTTCACACGGCATGACTTTGAGAACTTCATCTCCACCGCGGACCTGGTTCTAATTCAAACAGAAACCAAATATTTTATTACTACCTCCGTTCAGAAATATAAGATGATTTTTGATATTTTACTCCATATAAGACTACATATACGCACAGAAATGAGTCAACAAAGACACTAGAACATGTCTTCAAAGGCATGAGAGCAGAGGGATTACTTGCAATATCCATAACACAAGTTACTGAGGCTAATATACTCTCTTCAAAGGCATGAGAGCTAAAATCTTGCATTTCCTACAGCTAGCATTGATGTTCATAAAGTAGTTGAAAGTAATCTATAAGAAATCAGTGTCAACCTCTCACATGTTTTGGTCAAAAGAGCAATTTAGAACCATCATTTGGCACACAAAAATCACATGCAAGATCACCTAGAAAGTTGTACTACTAGTACTAGTACTGCGTGTTAGATGAAAAAACACGATCAAGATCGTCAAGAAGAGATATTACCTGGACTTGCTTAATGAGGGATCCTGAAGAGGGGGGCTTGGACAGGGCGATGGCCTTGAGCTTGTCTGCGGTAGTCTCGGCGGGGTGGTTGTGCTTCTTCGTACCCTGAGCCTCGATTGTTTTGGCCAGAGCCATAGACATCACTTCGGCCGGTGCTCCAGGGTCCATCAAGAAACTGTCAAATAGAAATAAAAGAAAAGAAACCATAATCACAAACCCAAAAGAAGAACAGAGAGGGAGTTATAGGATCAGTCTCGGGGTTGCAAGACCGGGCCTTGGCCAGAATCAACACCATTGATTGGCTCACCTTTCCTTCTTTGGGAGAGAAGAACAATGGCAGAAGCGCGTCGGGATTTTCTTGAAGAAATGAGGAACAAGATGAGGGAGAAGCGAGTTGGGGTTTTCTTCAAGAGAGGAAGCTGAGGGAGAAGAGTGAAATGATGGTTGCTTCATCCGTCCAAGTTACTGCTGGAAAGGTTGGGGTTTTGTGATTTGACGGCTCATTGGGCATTACTGCGGCGCTTCAACCGGGGTAGTCTACCGTGCAGTTGTGCACTCTAGTACGGAGTAATTTCGTTCATGGCAAGTGGACCCCGATGCTGGCTGTCCCACATGTCGGCGAAAGTGAGTAGCAAGGTTCCCAACGACCGTCGAGGAGGATCCGCACGGTAGAGCGTGTCCACTGTTTCTGAAGAAAAAAAATGATTACATCAAGCGTTTCCACTCTTACGACGGAGGAGTGCGAAACACGGCAGCCACTTAACTTACACAGTACTCCTACTACTAGGCATGTGTAGTGGTTCATACGTCAGTCCTACATAATCTTGTTGCTAGTGTAGTAAGATATGACGATAACAAATGATGTTGTGCGCATGTCAACTATATGAACAGTAATGTAACATACCCCTTTTTTGACTGTCCGGTCGAGAATGAACGGTGAGATCAATGTTAACAGAAGTAGGTCTACAGCGCACGGAGAGTACGGTGCTACAGTACTCCATGGAACATGAACCATATGAAGCATGAATCCGTGTTAGGCAGGGTGTATGAAGGGTGCATGGGATGGGAGAAAAAGTTCCCTTCTCGACCCACTTTTGGGTGTTTGTGAAGGAAATATGCCCTAGAGGCAATAATAAAGTTGTTATTTTATATTTCCTTATATCATGATAAATGTTTATTATTCATGCTAGAATTGTATTAACCGGAAACTTGATACATGTGTGGATACATAGACAAAACACCGAGTCCCTAGTAAGCCTCTATTAGACTAGCTCGTTAATCAAAGATGGTTAAGTTTCCTAACCATAGACATGTGTTGTCATTTGATGAACGGGATCACATCATTAGGAGAATTATGTGATGGACATGACCCATCCGTTAGCTTAGCATATTGATCGTTCAGTTTTATTGCTATTGCTTTCTTCATGTCATATACATATTCCTTTGACTATGAGATTATGCAACTCCCGGATACCGGAGGAATACCTTGTGTGCTATCAAACGTCACAATATAACTGGGTGATTATAAAGATGCTCTACAGGTATCTCCGAAGGTATTTGTTGGGTTGGCATAGATCAAGACTAGGATTTGTCACTCCGAGTATCGGAGAGGTATCTGTGGGCCCTCTCGGTAATACACATCATAATAAGCCTTGCAAGCAATGTGACTAATGAGTTAGCTGCAGGATGATGTATTACGGAACGAGTAAAGAGACTTGTCGGTAACGATATTGAACTAGGTATGAAGATACCGACGATCGAATCTCGGGCAAGTAACATACCGATGACAAAGGGAATAACGTATGTTGTCATTACGGTACGACCGATAAAGATCTTCATAGAATATGTGGGAACCAATATGAGCATCCAGGTTCCGCTGTTGCTTATTTACCGGAGAGGTGTCTCGATCATGTCTACATAGTTCTCGAACCCGTAGGGTCCGCACGCTTAACGTTCGATGACGATTTTGTATTATATGAGTTATGTGATTTGGTGACTGAATGTTGTTCGGAGTCCCAGATGAGATCACGGACATGACGAGGAGTCTCGAAATGGTCGAGAGGTAAAGATTCATATATAGGACGATGATATTCGGACACCGGAAGTGTTCCGGGGGTACCGGGTAGATATCGGGTCACCGGAAAGGGGTTCCGGGCAACCCCGGCAAAGATATGGGCCTAATGAGCCAAGAAAGGAAACGCAGCAGCCAGCGGGGGTTGCTGCGCCCCCCATATGGGCCGCACCTTAGGAGGAAGGAAAGGGGAAAGAGAGAAGGAAGGGTAGGGATTCGGCCTGCCCCTTCCTTCCCTCCTCCCTCCTCTTTCCTTCCCCCTCCGGTGGATATGGTAAGGGGGGAGGCCGAATTGGGAGGCGCCCAAGTAGGATTCCTCCTACTTGGGGTGCCCCCTTGGCTGCCTCTCCTCCCCTCCAACCTCTATATATGAGGGGGGTGGCACCGCTAGAACACACACCAACAATTGTTAGCCGTGTGCGGCGCCTCCCTCCACAGTTTACGCCTCCGGTCATATTCACGTAGTGCTTAGGCGAAGCCCTGCGCGGATCACTTCACCATCACCGTCACCACGCCGTCGTGCTGACGGAACTCTCCCTCGACACTTTGCTGGATCAAGAGTTCGAGGGACGTCATCAAGCTGAACGTGTGCAGAACTCGGAGGTGCCGTTTGTTCGGTGCTTGATCGGTCGAAACGAGAAGAAGTTCGACTACATCAACTGCGTTAACAAACGCTTCCGCTTTCGGTCTATGAGGGTACCTGGACACACTCTCCCCCTCTCGTTGCTATGCATCTCCTAGATAGATCTTGCGTGAGCGTAGGAATTTTTTTTGAAATTGCATGCTACGTTTCCCAACAGTGGCATCCGAGCCAGGTCTATGCGTAGATGATATGCACGAGTAGAACACAAAGAGTTGTGGGCGGTGATAGTCATACTGCTTACCACCAACGTCTTATTTTGATTCGGCGGTATTGTTGGATGAAGCGGCCCGGACCTACCTTACATGACCACGTTCATGAGACCAGTTCCACCGACAGACATGCAACTAGTTTTGCATAAAGGTGGTTGGCGGGTGTCTCTTTCTCCAACTTTAGTTGAATCGAATTTGACTACGGCCGTTCCTTGTTGAAGGTTAAAACAGCAAACTTGACGAAACACCGTTGTGGTTTTGATGCGTAGGCAAGAACAGTTCTTGCTAGAAGCCCGTAGCAGCCATGTAAAACTTGCAACAACAAAGTAGAGGACGTCTAACTTGCTTTTGCAGGGCATGTTGTGATGTGATATGGTCAAGACATGATGTGATATACGTTGTTGTATGAGATGATCATGTTTTGTAAAAGTTATCGGCAACTGGCAGGAGCCTTACGGTTGTCGCTTTATTGTATGAAATGCAAACGCCATGTAATTGCTTTACTTTATCACTATGCATTAGCGATAGTTGTAGAAGCAATAGTTGGCGAGACGACCACGACGCTACGATGGAGATCGTGTCAAGCCGGTGACGATGGAGATCATGACGGTGCTTTGGAGATGGAGATCAAAGGCACCAGATGATGATGGCCATATCATGTCACATATTTTGATTGCATGTGATGTTTATCTTTTATGCATCTTATTTTGCTTAGTACGGCGGTAGCATTATAAGATGATCCCTTAACAAAATTTCAAGGTATAAGTGTTCTCCCTGAGTATGCACCGTTGCGACAGTTCGTCGTGTTGAGACACCACGTGATGATCGGGTGTGATAGGATCTACGTTCACATACAACCGGTGCAAGATAGTTTTGCACATGCAGAATACTCGGGTTAAACTTGACGAGCCTAGCATGTACAAACATGGCCTCAGAACACTGGAGACCAAAAGGTCGAACGTGAATCATATAGTAGATATGATCAACATAGAGATGTTCACCATTGAAGACTACTCCATCTCACGTGATGATCGGACATGGTTTAGTTGATTTGGATCACGTGATCATGTAGATGACTTGAGGGATGTCTATCTAAGTGGGAGTTCTTAAGTAATTTGATTAATTGAACTTAATTTATCATGAACTTAGTCCTGATAGTATTTGCAAATTATGTCATAGATCAATAGCTCGCGATGTAGCTCCTCGTTTATTTTTTGATATGTTCCTAGAGAAAAATAAGTTGAAAGATGATAGTAGCAATGATGCGGACTAAGTCCGTGATTTGAGGATTATCCTCATCCTCATTGCTGCACAGAAGAATTATGTCCTTGATGCACCGCTAGGTGACAGACCTATTGCAGGAGCAGATGCAGACGTTATGAATGTTTGACAAGCTCGGTATGATGACTACTTGATAGTTTAGTGCACCATGCTTTATGGCTTAGAACCGGGACTTCAAAAAGTTTTGAACGCCACGGAGCATATGAGATGTTCCAAGAGCTGAAATTGGTATTTCAGACTCATGCCCGTGTTAAGAGGTATGAGACCTCTGACAAGTACTTTGCCTACAAGATGGAGGAGAATAGCTCAGCTAGTGAGCATGTGCTCAGAATGTCTGGGTACTACAATCGCTTGAATCAAGTGGGAGTTAATCTTCCAGATAAGATAGTGATTGACAGAGTTCTCTAGTCACTATCACCAAGTTACTAGAACTTCGTGATGAACTATAATATGCAAGGGATGACAAAAACAATTCTCGAGCTCTTCGCGATACTGAAATCAGCGAAGGTAGAAATCAAGAAAGAGCATCAAGTGTTGATGGTTGACAAGACCACTAGTTTCAAGAAAAAGGGCGAGGGAAAGAAAGGGAACTTCAAGAAGAATGGCAAGCAAGTTGTCGCTCCCATGAAGAAGCCCAAAGATGGACCCAAGCCTAAAACTGAGTGCTTCTACTGCAAAGGAAATGGTTACTGGAAGCGGAACTGCCCCAAATACTTGGTGGATAAGAAGGATGGCAAAGTGAACAAACGTATATTTGATATACATGTTATTGATGTGTATTTTACTAGTGTTCATAGTAGCCCCTCGGTATTTGATACCGGTTCAGTTGCTAAGATTAGTAACTCGAAACAGGAGTTGCAAAATGAACAGAGACTAGTTAATGACGAGGTGACGATGTGTGTTGGAAGTGATTCCAAGGTTGATAAGATCACCATCGCACATTCCCTCTACCTTCGGGATTAGTGTTGGACCTAAATAAATAAATGTTATTTGGTGTTTGCGTTGAGCATGAATATGATTGGATCATGTTTATTGCGACACGGTTATTCATTTAAGTTAGAGAATAATTGTTGTTCTGTTTACATGAATAAAACCTTCTATGTTCATACACTCAATGTAAATGGTTTATTGAATCTCAATCGTAGTGATAAACATATTCATAATATTGATGCCAAGAGATGCAAAGTTGATAATAATAGTGCAACATATTTGTGGCACTGCCGTTTAGGTCATATTGGTGTAAAGCGCATGAAGAAACTCCATGCAGATGGACATTTGGAATCACTTGATTATGAATCATTTGCTACTTGCGAACCATGCCTCATGGGCAAGATAACTGAAACTCCGTTCTCCAGAACAATGGAGCGAGCTAATGACTTATTGGAAATAATACATACCGATGTATGTGGTCCGATGAGTGTTGAAGCACGCGGCGGGTATCATTATTTTCTGACCTTCACAGATGATTTGAGCAGATATGGGTATATCTACTTGATGAAACATAAGTCTGAAACATTTGAAAAGTTCAAAGAATTTCAGAGTGAAGTAGAAAATCATCGTAACAAGAAAATAAAGTTTCTACGATCTGATCGCGGAGGCGAATATTTGAGTTACGAGTTTGGCCTTCATTTAAAACAATGTGGAATAGTTTCACCATTCACGCCACCTGGAACACCACAGCGTAATGGTGTGTCTGAGCATCATAACTGTACTTTATTGGATATGGTGCGTTCTATGATGTCTCTTACCGATTTACCACTATCGTTTTGGGGTTATGCATTAGAGACAGCTGCATTCACGTTAAATAGGGCACCATCTAAATCCCTTGAGACAACACCATATGAACTGTGGTTTGGCAAGAAACCTAAGTTGTTGTTTCTTAAATTTTGGGGTTGCGATGCTTATGTGAAAAAGCTTCAGCCTGATAAGCTCGAACCCAAATCGGATGCTTATGTGAAAAAGCTTCAGCCTGATAAGCTCGAACCCAAATCTGAGAAGTGCGTCTTCATAGGATACCCAAAAGAAACTGTTGTACACCTTCTATCACAGATCAGAAGGCAAGATCTTTGTTGCTAAGAATGGATCCTTTCTAGAGAAGGAGTTTCTCTCGAAAGAAGTGAGTGGGAGGAAAGTAGAACTTGATGAGGTAATTGTACCTTCTCTCGAATTGGAAAGTAGCACATCAGTGAAATCCGTTCCCGTGATGCCTACACCAACTAGAGAGGAAGCAATGATAATGATCATGAAACTTCAGATGAAGTTACTACTGAACCTCGTAGGTCAACCAGAGCAAGTTCCGCACCAGAGTAGTACGGTAACCCTGTTCTGGAAGTCATGTTACTAGATCATGACGAACCTATGAACTATGAAGAAGCTATGATGAGCCCAGATTCCGATAGATGGCTTGAGGCCATGAAATCTGAGATAGGATCCATGTATGAGAACAAAGTGTGGACTTTCACTACTAGAAAAAAGGCTATAGCTAATATGGACATTAATGGCGCACCACGTATGTGGTGCGCCACTGCTATATGGCAGTGGCACCAGATATAGATACGCCATTAGTGGCCATATCACTAATGGCGCACCACACCCACGGTGCGCCACTACTAACAATTTTTTTTTCAAAACTAGTAATGGCGCACCAGGGGAAAGTGCGCCATTACTAGTTTTAACTAGTAATGGCGCACCACACCCTCTGTGCGCCACTACTAACAATTATTAATTTTTTTTTCAAAACTAGTAATGGCGCACCACACCCACGGTGCGCCACTACTAACAATTTTTTTTAATTTTTTTTCCAAAACTAGTAATGGCGCACCATACACCAGGTGCGCCATTAGTAACCCTGGTTACCAATGGCGCATTCTTAGGAGGTGCGCCATTGGTAACCTGAGAGCAGCTAGATATTTTGGACAGCCACCTACCACACTCACTTTCCCCACTTCATTCTCTCCACCTCTACCAAGCTTGGTCTCGGCTGCCTCCTCCTCCTCACCTCATTTGCACCATAGATTCACCCAAATTAAGTGGTTAAATTTCCTTTTTTTGATAGGTAAGTAAGGGGAAAGCTTTCTTTATGTTCTAGATCTACTTTTTTCTCCCTCCAACAACGTGCACACTTTTTATGGCCTAGATCTACGTATGTTTGTGGTGTTGCATATGTTTGTGTTTGGAGGTACCGGTATTTCAAATGCGATAGTTGCCAATATTTTGCCGGAATGTTGATTCATTTCCGTTTCGGCGAGAATTTGGCACTATGCATTCTTTTTGGTCCTATTTTTAGGCAAAGTCATGCCAAATTTTTTTTTGGTTCTAAAATATCGTTTTGCTCTACCCCGCAGGTGACCATGGTCCGCACGATGACCGAAGGCATCGTGAATAGGTTTTTGAGCTCCGCGAAGGCCGAGATGCTTCAAAAGAACGAGACGGAGATAAGATGTCCGTGTCGAAGATGCAAGCTGAGGAGCCTTATGGACCCGGATTCTAGACAGGTGCGGGACCACCTGCTCGTGCGTGGTTTCATGGATGGCTATCGGTGGCAAGGTGATGAAGATGATTATGAAGTCGTCCATGGGGGCCGGGCAAGAAATAAGGAAGGGCAGCAAGACAATAGCGGCGAGGGCGGGCGAGAAGACGAAGAATCTCCAGGACATGATCACGAAGTAGATGCAGGACACAGTCATCATGTAGAAGATGCCGGACATGATGATGAGGAAGATCAAGACGAAGGGCATGATCATGAAGATGAAGATGCCAGAGCAGACGATGATGGACCATCGATGGGCTGGGTGCTGGACCCTCATATTCAAGAGCTGCTTCTCAAGCAGACGGGTAACGCAAGAGCTGCCGCCCGAGAGAAAGCCAAGCTGGATCAACTGGAGATAGACGCGGTTACTCCATTGTATGAAGGATGCAGGCCCGAGGATACCTGCCTGAAAGTAACGCTCATGGCTCTGGAGATGAAGGTAAAACACAAAATGACCGACACATGCTTCGACGAGAACATGTCATTCTGGCACGAACGTCTTCCCAAGGGGAACAAGTGCCCGACCAGTTTTGAGGAGGCGAAGAAAATCGTGTGTCCTCTGGATTTACCGCACGTGAAATACCATGTGTGCATGAACGATTGCATCATTTATCGGGACGAGCACGCGGAGTCTACCATATGTCCGGTGTGCGGCGTCACTCGATACAAGAAGAGGAAGAAAGCTCCTCGAAAAGTGGTGTGGTACTTTCCGATCACTCCTCGTCTGCAGCGGTATTTCGTGGACCCTAAGCTAGCAAAGCTCCTGCGTTGGCACGCGGATAGGGAGGAGAAGAAGCGAGAAGATGACGGAAATGATCTGGAGATAAATAAAAAAGACAAGATGCTGAGTCACCCTAAGGATGCGAGCCAGTGGCAAGCGTTGAACTTCGAACACCCAGAATTTGGGGACGATCCAAGGAACATCGTGCTGGGCGTGAGCACCGATGGAGTCAATCTGTTTGGCAGCCAGAGAAGCACACATAGCACCTGGCCTGTGTTTGTGTTGATGTACAACCTTCCCCCCTGGTTGTGCATGAAGAGGAAGTACATTCACATGAGTATGCTAATTGAAGGGCCAAAACAACCAGGGAACGACATCAATCTGTATCTGGGGCTGCTGAAAGACGAGCTAGACACGCTGTGGAAAACGCCAGCCAATACGTGGGATGCCGCAGCGAAAGAATATTTCCCTATGAGAGCCGCACTGCTCACGACGGTGCACGACTATCTCGGTTACGGATATGTCGTGGGGCAGGTGGTCCACGGATTTTGTGCATGCGTCAGGTGCATGGATGACACAACGTATCGCCAGCTAGATAGAGATCCCGAGTCTTCGAAAACCGTGTCCATGGGACATCGAAGGTGGCTTCGTGATGATGACGCATGGAGAAAACGCAAGGATCTGTTCGATGGTGAAACCGAACCCCGAAGACGCCCGCGTACGAGGAGCGGCGAGGAAATAGACGAGCTGTTGAAAAATTGGAAAGAGTGCCCACCGTCGGGAAAGAAGCAAAAGGCGCCAGAGCCGCTGCTGAAGGTATGGAAAATGAGGTCTGTTTTCTGGGACTTGCCATACTGGAAGATCCTCCGTGTGCCTCACATCCTTGATGTCATGCATATCACAAAGAACGTGTGCGAGAGTCTGCTTGGTACCCTGCTCAACATGCCAGAGAGGACCAAAGATGGGCCAAAAGCAAGGGCAGACTTGCAATCAATGGGCATCAGGGAGGAGCTTCACGCAAAACGCCCTAATGATGATGATGATGATGATGAGGCGAAGGACACGGAAAGTCGTCGCAAAGGCAAAAAGGCCAAGAAGATCGAATCTGACTGCCCTCCCGCGTGCTTCACTCTAAGTCAGGAGGAGATCGAGCAGTTTTTCACCTGCCTCGTAGGAGTAAAACTTCCTTACGGTTACGCGGGGAAGATAAGCAGATACCTAGACTAAGCGAAGCAGAAGTTCAGCGGGATGAAGTCTCACGACTGTCACGTGCTGATGACGCAGATACTTCCAGTTGCAATCCGTGGGATCATGGACGCGCACGTCCGTGAAACGCTATTTGGCCTATGCAACTTTTTCGACGTCATCTCTCGGAAGTCGGTTGGCGTGAGGCAACTCAGAAGGCTACAGGAAGAGATCGTGGTGATACTATGCGAGCTTGAGATCATGGAGGATATCATCCAACTCGGGCCGACGTTCCTGCACAGCATGATGCCGTTCGAAAGGATGAATGGTGTCATCAAAGGATACGTTCGCAACAGGGCACGTCCAGATGGAAGCATAGCCAAGGGCTTTCTGACCGAAGAGTGCATCTCCTACTGCACGAATTATCTAGGCATCGAGAACCCCGTTGGTCTGCCCGTCAACAGGCACCTCGGCAGGCTCGCTGGATGGGGTCACCACGAGGGTTGCCGCGAAATGCATGTCGACTTCAAGGGTCGACTCGCCGACTTTGAGAGAGCAAACCTAGTCGTGCTACAACACATAGACGTGGTCGATCCTTGGGTGCTAGAGCACAAAACCTTTATTGAGAAGACGTACAATGACCGAGGCCAACAGAGGACGGACGGAGATATAATCAAAGAGCCAACTCATGTTTCACGCGTTGGTTCAAGGACAAGCTTCTATCGTACCCTTTACATGAGGATTCTCCCGCGGAAGAAAAAGTCATATTCGCCTTGTCACAGGGCGCCGAGCACAACCTGATGACCTATGAGGCGTACGATATCAACGGCTACACATTCTACACCGAGGAAAAGGACATGAAGAGCGATTATCAGAACTCCGGGGTAACGATGGAATCCTACACCGGTAATGACAAGGACAGATACTACGGAAGGATCGAGGAGATCTGGGAGCTGAGCTACGCTCGAGAGAAGGTCCCGATGTTCCGTGTCAGATGGGCCAAGAGCGTCCTAAAAGAAGACCGGTATTTCACCACCATGGTTATACCCGAAGCCAAATCCAAGACCGCGGGCGCAAACGTCACCGCGAAAAATGAGCCATGGGTACTGGCTTCCCAAGTGGACCAATGCTTCTTCATTACCGACCCGTCAAAGCCCAGTCGTGTTGTCGTGAGGAGAGGCAAAAGGAACATCATCGGAATGGATGGAGTCGCCAATGAGCAAGACTTCGACAAGTACGGCGACCCGAAGATGGAAGATGACGACGACGATGAAGTACCATACACCACAAGAAGAAGCAGTACCACCCTACCTAAAGGACGTCCGTTCAAGAGAAGAACTCCATTTGCGAAAAAGAAGGGCAAGAAGATTGTGAAAAGATAGCTAAGGTCGAATCACGACATGTCGGCCGCGTGTGTGTGTCAGTGGCAAGCTCAATTATTACATGCAACTAAGTTGAAGTATGGAAATGGCATTTCTTCTGTTCTAGTCCTCTATCCAGTAACCTCTTTTGTTCAAAACAGTGGGGATTAATGTTGTCTGTGCTTACCTTCCTTTTGTAACTTCTCCATCACCAAGTTGAAGTATCGACCACACCTTCTTCTTGGATTTGTAATTTTTGTTCTTCTCCCTCTTGTTTTGTTGCAAATCATCATTTACAGGCACCTTGGGCTTCTTTGTGTTTTCTTCTGGTATTTTAATTGTTTTAAATGTTTTACCAATTCACAAATGTTTTACAACGCAAGTATTTGAAAATTAGTAATAACTACTTATATCGTAACATTTTAAAATTTATGGTCATTTTCTAAAAAATTATTACATGCAACTAAAAATCCAAAAAAAAAAGTTAGTAATGGCGCACCAGGAGAAGGTGCGCCATTGCTATCACGGTGTTTATGGCGCATCTCTAAAAGGTGCGCCATTGCTAACCCTCCCCCCACTAAAAGATCCCAAATCCTCCCCAATCTCACACCTCTCTCCCCGGCTGCCCCCGGCCTGCGCCCCCGACCTGCGCCGCTGCCCCGACCCACTGCGCCGCCGCCCCTACCTGCGCCGCCGCCCTGCCTCCTCGGGCCCCCCCTCCCCACTTGCCCCCTCGCGCTTCCCCTCACCCTCTCCGCCTTCTCCTCTCCCCCAGATCCGCGTCAGCAACCCGCGCGCGACGCGCCCGTCGCCGGCCACCTCGCACCGCCGTGGCAACCGTCGACCTCGTGCCACACCAACGTGCCTAAGCACTCCACCTCCCTCGACTACGTCTCCGCGGACAAGCCGCAGGACGCCGGACGCCCCCGCGATGCCTTCCCCGCCACCGGCTTCCTCCTCGGCCCGGCGGACTCCGTCGACAGCTCTCCCCCGAGCCCGCTTTGCTCACCTGCAGGTCACGGTGAGCTCCTCAAGGTTTGCCCTCCACTTCCCATCCCTTCCCTTCCTCATCTCGTTTCCTTCCCTTCCCTGCTCTCTTCTCTGACCCCCATCTCATCTATCTTCATTCCTTATTTGCAAATTACATCAAGGATAACAAAGCCCTGGGAATACAGTCTGTCTACATTGAGGATATATGGGCATTGATCCTCTGAATGAGCAGAACTAATGCATCTATGCAGAGACGTAGATACATTGTTCTGGTTGATCGCCTTTTGAGCACAGGAGTGTGCCTTATTGTTGCTAATCCTAGAAATGTGATAAACCTGAGTATTGATGCCTTCAGTGGTATTACAAAACTCAGCGAGAGCAGCTCTTATCTGCCAATGTCCTGGATTAGTACCTGAGTTCCTGCTAGCTGCAGCCTTAGCAAGGACCTGATTGTCTGTGAAGAAGATAGGTCCTTGTAGATGGGCACTGGAAGCATAAATCGCTGCTAGATGTAATGCTTGGGCTTCAGCTTGTAGAGGAGAAAGAGCTTTGAGGTTAACAGCTGAAATGTGGATTTCCCCTTTTTGAGAGTCTGAATCAATCTGGATGTAAACACCAAGACCTGCCTGAGAACTAGTGCTGTACTGATCGCTTCTCTAGGCTGCATCTGTGAAGACTTTGATATCTGTCTTGATTGCTTCAGGTTGCACAGTGGTTCCCTGCTTGAGAATGTTGTCCTGTTGTTGGTGTGAATTTCCTTGCTCCATTGCCTTGGATTGAGTCTCCTCCACCTGTGCTTCCAAGAGTAAGCCTGCATGAATTGCCTGGGCAGCAGAAAATACCTGCAAAGGCTGCCCTGGTTCCAATGCTCTCTTCTGATGTTCCAATGCTGGCAGCTTCTGATTCCAATGCTGGCAGCTTCTGATGTGAAATGACCCCTTTCTCCTGAAATGTTGATTAATTTCCGTTTCGGTTGAGAATGGGGCACTCCTAGGTCAAGAAAATTAGCAAAGGTCATGCCCAATTTTCTTGACCTAGAAGGTGCCCGATTCTCAACCGAAACGGAAATACAGCGGCATTTGAATGATGCAAAAATACAGCGGCATTTGACCTAGAAGGTGCCCGCTCCTTGTAGTTGCAAATTCGAAGGATGGGTGGGTTATAAGGATTCTTCTAGGGAGGTTCTAATGCTGCATTTGCATAGTTGGAACTATGCATAAATAATGCATGTGAAAGTGATTCTATTGGACCGCCACAGTAGAAAATTTGCTGGAAATAGAAAGTTGGATGCATCTGTTACTGCTGTTTTTGTGCTTCTCTTTTACTCCAAAATCCAAATAAATGTTTGCATTAGATGCTAGACAAAATGATATGCTTTTAAGTCACATAGAACCGTATCCTTGCTCCACACAAGTGACTCATGGCAGAGTTATAGTTCCTCATGTATTAACTGTAATTTTTCTACAGCAACTTTCAAGTTTCAGTTTCTTTCCTGGAGCAATAGTTCAGAACTTTCACACTACTGCAGCTCTACTACCTCAGTTTCAAGCTAACCTAAAAGAATCAACTACTCTTATGCTTAAAAAATGAGAACTTGTGTAGTAAATTATAGGATATCTATATGCATGGTGCATTGCTATACTGCAAATTCATAAGCAACAAAAATATGCCTGCAGCAAGAGCAATAGTGCACTTAGTAGGATAGAAAATATATAACCTGCAATAGTGCACTTAGTAGGATAGCAATAGTGCACTTGGAATAATCTTTTGGGTAAAGGGTGTTTATAACCTGTAATGTGAAAATATATAGGATAGAAGAATATATACTACCCTGATCTCATCCAATAACTCTAGTAGCCTTTTTTCCTATTTAGAGCGAACATGGCCGACAACGATGAGGCCGGCGGTTCGGGCAAGCAATTCTGGGAGCTGTCCCAGGAGATGGAGGAAGAACCTCACCGCTATGAGGACGCCGCGGAAGACACCGATCCCGACTACACAACCCCTAGTGGCGTCGGGGATGACACCACTGATGGTGCCGCCGGGGATGCCACCACTGATGATGGCAGCGCACGCACAGATGGCAGCCAACCGAAGAGGCAACGGAAGGACCAGCGCCCGAACGTGCTCGGCACCGTCAAGGAGGAATTTACTGAAGTGTCCTCCAGTGGGCATCCAACGGCGCCCAAAGAATTAGTCAGTGGGTACGCGGGACAACTCGGGTGCATTCTCCGGAGCACCGTCTCGATCAACACCGAGAACCTAAGGCATCGTGACCGAGGGAATTTGTGCAACCTCCTCTTCACGAAGCCGCACGAACGATACAAGTTCCCCGGTGACTTCGCAAACACACGCCTCTCAGGGAATAAAGTGAACAGTGCCGCCCTCACGAAGATGAGCACGGCCCTGGCTACTTGGAGAGCCACGGTGAAGAGAAGGATTCTAAGTGGTGATAGTTATGAGAAGGTCAAGGAGACAAATCCTTCGATTAGCGAAGCTGACTACCAGGAGTTCAAGATCAAGTGCGAGAGCAACGCATCCGCGGAATCAAGTCAGTGGGGGAAAGATATGCGGGACTTGAACTTAGGACACCACACACTCGGTCCCGGCGGTTATAGAGTGGCGGAACCTATATGGGACAAGGAGGACGCGGAGCGTGCCGAGCAAGGCCTACCGCCCCTCTTCGATAAATACCGTGACAAGCAGACCAGGAACTATGTCAGGGCCCGGTACAAGGTGGACCCGGTAACAAAGGAGCTTACCACGGATCTGAAGACCAAGGCGCTTGAGCTTGTTCTGGTAAGGAATACACCACCGCGTAATTAGCGCCATATGGTTGCATTCTACTTAATGAAGCCAAATTTCTAAATGGTTCACGTTCCTTCCGTAGGAAACTGAAAGCAGTAGCGCGGGGTCTCAGAGCTCCACGTCTGTCCCTTGGGACAACACTTTAAATAGGGCGTTGAACATAATGAAACACAAGGATAAGTTCAGTAAGCCGTCGTCGGCTGGTCGTGTGGCCGGCAAAGGCTTGTCCACGAAATGGTCGGAATACTATAAGGCTAGGCGAAAGGAGAGAAAGACCAGCTCGGAAAGCCAGGAGCATGAGGTTCAAGACCTCAAGGCACAAGTGGCGCGGATTCCGGAGATAGTCCAAGAGCAAGTGCGAGACCAATTGGGAGCGACGATCACCGCCATTATGCCTACCTTGCTTGAGGGGCTGCAGGCGTGGATTGCGGGCGGCCAACAGGGGCCGCCCCCGATTCCCAGCTTCACGGGCAGCAACTCGCACAACGCGCCGGCGCCATTGGTGTCTCCGGCGGAGGCGGCATTGGTGTCTCCAGCGTCGGCGCCGGCATTGGAGCTTAATGCACCCGGGTGTGGGAAGAATACGCCGGCCGGCACCTCGGCAGCAAGTGGCCCCTCCGTCACTTGCACGCCCGCCGTTGGCGGTGCCTCGACATTAGCCGAGCTCGACGCCATCACGGTAACTAAGCCTCGGCCGATGACTTCATCTCCTTGCCTTTGACTAGGCATCCCTGACGCCCTACATGTTTTCGCAGGGCGCCGCCGACATTCCATGCACTCTCCTACACTTCGTGGATGGCGAGTTGATCGATGTCGCCAAGGCCAGAATCGGTCAACCGTGCAACCGCGTGTTCCACGGTAATCCGATGCCACCCACCGTGTATAGGGTTCAACTGGTTCGGGTGCTGCGGGGCTGCGACGACTTGTTACCTCCGTTTCGACCCCCTGGGGCCGACGAAGATGATGTGATGACCCTCAACGCCTGCTTAAGCTGGCCCCTGCTTTGGCCGAAGAGCCAGATTCGTTTGGGAGCGGGGGACACCACCCCACAGACAACACCGCCAGTCGTGCCGGCACCAAGCCATGGCAAGACCGCCGCAACGCTACCGCCGTCAGCTGATCCGGACATGCATATGGCACAGGATCCGGATGACGATGATGGTACATTTTCCAATGTTGATAAGTACTTCAACGAACATGGGTACGGTGACGAATTCTTGGGGCCTCCTTCTCAAGAACCCAACCCTGCAAAAGATGATCACGGTCTAGCTGGTACCGCGTAGAAACCCAATTGCAACAGGCGTCGTCTGGCGTTCAGTTCTCAGGAGACGCCTCTAGCTGCCGCCTTCACCGAGCCTCAAATAGCCGAGGTGCGAAATATTATCAGCCCCAACACACTCAAGAAGGTGGTCTCTGAGCAAAACTCGATCCCATTACAGCAGAAGAAGCAGAAGGGACGGAAAAGAAAAAATAACAAGGGTGCGAGCCAGCCGGCACCGAGTACAATCCGTGCTCAGGACGGGCCACCTTCACCTAAGGATATCTCGAGGAGGGTGCATGTGGCGGGTAGGCCGATGCTACCGACTAATCTGCTCAATGCTGCAACCGGTGCTATGCGGAGTCTGCATGACAGTGTTCTTTCTATGGAGAAGCGGCATCTCTCCGAGAATGATGTGCCATACCCGGTTTTCGTGGCCAAGGTGCCAGAGGGCAAGGGCTTTGTCGATAGCACCATCGGGCGTATGATCGTCCTGCGGTTTGATGACATCTTCGCTATGTTTAACCTTCATCCGCTGCACTACACCTTCATTCGGCTATTTTCGCTCAGTATGGAGATGCGGATCATTAGAGACAAGACCCCGGACATCGTGATAGTCGACCCCTTCTACATGCGTGCCAAGATCTTGGGCAGCGCTGGGGACCGGCAAGTCGCGAGTTCATACCTCGAAGGCGTCATTCCAGCGAACCCAGATAAGGATAACTTCCTCGTGCCTTACTTTTCCGAGTAAGTCATCCCCTCACCGCCCCGTAACATATGATTTCTTAGATTTCGATCATTCTTTTTTTTTCTAACAGTCCGTGTTTTGTGCAGTGACACACATTGCACACTCATCCTCTTAAGCCCGAAATATTCCATGGCCACGTATTTCGACTCGGACCGTCAGTCGAAGAAAGACTACACAAATATCAAGAAAGTTCTTGATGATGCTCTCCCCGGCTACGCCAAATCTGGAGGCACCTTCAGGAGGCCAATTTGTAGGTACGGCAAGCACGTGTTCACCCACGTAACGACGTTCCCCTGCGTCAAGCAGCCGCCTGGCAGTCAGAAGGATGCCTACTACGCCCTCCATCACATGCGGGCGATCGTACGGGACCATAATCACTTTATGCTACCAACTAATCTCAAAGATTGGGCCGCACGCTTGTCGGCAATCCAGGACGCGGACATCAGACAAGAATTCTTTCGCATCCAGTCGGAGTTTGCGGAAATCATCTATCAAGATGTCCTTCGTACCTCGGGGCAGTTCTACCTCAAATATCAACCGTCCAACAGTGAAATAGAAACAACGCTACAAATGCAGGCTGACAACGACCGCACATTCATGACCATCACGGAAGACGGTGGCTTCATCCACGCTCCGGTCCCTTAGTCGAGTCGAAAGCATTGATGCTATGTAGTTATGAAATATCGATTAGCTCATGTTGTAATTAAACTTTAATGAACTTGTATGTCTCTTTAGTTTGGACAGTCGTTCAACTTATATGTAATCGATGCTATTTATTAGTAGGACCATGAATCGTGCTATTAATGTGTTGCTTTTCTCTTCCGATCCTTTTGTTGCATACTTATATATTGCTTATATATTATCTGTGAATTGCTACTAACATTTTGTTTGTCTAGTGCATAGAGATGCTGTCGTATGTCGTGTACAAGGGTAAGGTTCCCGGAGTCTACGACGACTGGGAGGAGTGTCGGAGACAGGTTCACCGTTTCAGCGGTAACAGTTACAAAGGGTACACCACTAGGGCGGAGGCGGAAGCTAGATACGCGCGCTATCTAGCGGGAGAGAGGAGGGAGCGAAGGAGGAACCGGATGAAGACCAGTTTCATCGCGATGATGCTCATCATGACCGCAGCTCTCTTCTATGTGATGGTAGTTTAGATGATCGATATCGACTTTGTAATGTGACGACAAACTCGGCTAATATGATGAACTTTGCTAATGTCTCGAGACCTAAACTTGGCTAATGTTTGAAGTTTGTTCGCTATTTCGAATTTGGAGACTAATATGTTGAATTCTATTGTGTGATGTTTATATTCTGTGATGTAACGTATTTTGTAACCTGTGCAAATACCAGAAAAGCAAAAAATAATAATTCATAATATTCATAGTAGTGGCGCACCGCATTGAGCACTAGTGGCGCACCAAGGCTAAATACCAGTGGCGCATTATGGGGCATAGTAATGGCACACTTGGGGGCATACGTGAAGGTAAATATGGCCCCTAGGAGGCATAGTAATGGCGCACTGTTGGACATAGTAATGGTGCACTACGTGGTGCGCCACTATTATCTGGGATACTAATGGCGCACCAGAGGTGTACCATTACTATTTGTTACTAGTGGCGTGTTAATAGTGGCGCACCTATAGTGCGCCATTAATAGCAAAAACTGGTGCGCCACTAACAGCCTTTTTTCTAGTAGTGTTTGGTGGACTTGCCCGATGATCAGCAAGCCATTAAGAATAAATGGATCTTCAATAGGAAGACGGACACTGATGGTAGTGTTACTATCTACAAAGCTCGACTTGTCGCAAAAGATTTTTGACAAAGTTCAAGGTGTTGACTATGATGAGATTTTCTCACTCGTAGCGATGCTTAAGTCTGTCCGAATCATATTAGCAATTGCCGCGTTTATGAAATCTGGCAAATGGATGTCAAAACTGCATGGATTTCTTAAAGAAGAGTTGTATATGATGCAACCAAAAGGTTTTTTCGATCCTAAAGATGCTAACAAAGTGTGCAAACTCCAGCGATCCATCTATGGACTGGTGCAAGCATCTCGGAGTTGGAATATATGCTTTGATAAGGTAATCAAAGCATATGGTTTTATACAGACTTATGGTGAAGCATGTATTTACAAGAAAGTGAGTGGGAGCTCTGTAGCATTTCTGATATTATATGTGGATGACATATTGTTGATCGGGAATGATATAGAATTTCTGGATAGCGTAAAAGGATACTTGAATAAGATTTTTTCAATAAAAGACCTCGGTGAAGCTGCTTATATATTGAGCATCAAGATCTATAGAGATAGATCAAGACGCTTGATAGGACTTTCACAAAGCACATACCTTGACAAGATTTTGAAGGAGTTCAAAATGGATCAGTCAAAGAAAGGGTTCTTACCTGTGTTACAAGGTGTGAAGTTGAGTAAGACTCAAAACCCGACCACGGCAGAATATAGAGAGATAATGAAAGTCATTCCCTATGCCTTAGTCATAGGTTCTATAAAGTATGACATGCTGTGTACCAAACCTATTGTGTACCTTGCCATAAGTCTAGCAGGGAGGTACCAATAGTGATCCAGGAGTAGATCACTAGACAGCAGTCAAAATTATCCTTAGAGGACTAAGGAAATATTTCTCGGTTATGGAGGTGATAAAGAGTTCGTCGTAAAGAGTTACGTCGATGTAAGCTTTTACACCGATCCAGATGACTCTGAGTCTCAATCTGGATACATATTGAAAGTGGGAGCAATTAGCTAGCGTAGCTCCATGCAGAGCATTGTAGACATAGAAATTTGCAAAATACATACGGATCTGAATGTGGCAGACCCATTGACTAAACTTCTCTCACAAGCAAAACATGATCACACCTTAGTACTCTTTGGGTATTACTCACATAGCGATGTGAACTAGATTATTGACTCTAGTAAACCCTTTGGGTGTTGGTCACATGGTGATGTGAACTATGGGTGTTAATCACATAAAGATGTGAACTATTGGTGTTAACTCACATGGCGATGTTAACTAGATTATTGACTCTAGTGCAAGTGGGAGACTGAAGGAAATATGCCCTAGAGGCAATAATAAAGTTGTTATTTTATATTTACTTATATCATGATAAATGTTTATTATTCATGCTAGAATTGTATTAACCGGAAACTTGATACATGTGTGGATACATAGACAAAACACCGAGTCCCTAGTAAGCCTCTACTAGACTAGCTCGTTAATCAAAGATGGTTAAGTTTCCTAACCATAGACATGTGTTGTCATTTGATGAACGGGATCACATCATTAGGAGAATGATGTGATGGACATGACCCATCCGTTAGCTTAGCATATTGATCGTTCAGTTTTATTGCTATTGCTTTCTTCATGTCATATACATATTCCTTTAACTATGAGATTATGCAACTCCCGGATACCGGAGGAATACCTTGTGTGCTATCAAACATCACAATGTAACTGGGTGATTATAAAGATGCTCTATAGGTATCTCCGAAGGTATTTGTTGGGTTGGCATAGATCAAGATTAGGATTTGTCAGTCCGAGTATCGGAGAGGTATCTCTCGGCCCTCTCGGTAATACACATCATAATAAGCCTTGCAAGCAATGTGACTAATGAGTTAGTTGCGGGATGATGTATTACGGAACGAGTAAAGAGACTTGCCGGTAATGAGATTGAACTAGGTATGAAGATATCGATGATCGAATCTCGGGCAAGTAACATACTGATGACAAAGCGAATAACGTATGTTGTCAATACGGTACGACCGATAAAGATCTTCGTAGAATATGTGGGAACCAATATGAGCATCCAGGTTCCGCTATTGGTTATTGACCGGAGAGGTGTCTCGGTCATCTCTACATAGTTCTAGAACCTGTAGGGTCCGCACGCTTAACGTTCGATGACGATTTTGTATTATATGAGTTATGTGATTTGGTGACCGAATGTTGTTCGGAGTCCCGGATGAGATCACGTACATGACGAAGAGTCTCAAAATGGTCGAGAGGTAAAGATTCATATATAGGACGATGATATTCGGACACCGAAAGTGTTCCGGGGGTACCGGGTACATATCGGGTCACCGGAAAGGGGTTCCACGCAGCCCCGGCAAAGATATGTGCCTAATGGGCCAAGAGGGGAAACTCAGCAGCCAGGAGGGGCTGCTGCGCCCCCCCCCCCCCCCCCATATGGGCAAGACCATAGGAGGAAGGAAAGGTGAAAGAGAAAAGGAAGGGGAGGGATTCGGCCTCCCCCTTCCTTCCCTCCTCCCTCCTCTTTCCTTCCCCCTCCGGTGGATATGGTAAGGGGGGAGGCCGAATTGGGAGGCGCCCAAGTAGGATTCCTCCTACTTGGGGCGCCCCCTTGGCTGACTCTCCTCCCCTCAAACCTATATATATGAGGGGGAGGGGGCACAGCTAGAACACACACCAACAATTGTTAGCCGTGTGCGGCGCCTCCCTCCACAGTTTACGCCTCCGGTCATATTCACGTAGTGCTTAGGCGAAGCCCTGCGTGGATCACTTCACCATCACCGTCACCACACCGTCGTGCTGACGGAACTCTCCCTTGACACTTTGCTGGATCAAGAGTATGAGGGACGTCATCGAGCTGAACGTGTGCAGAACTCGGAGGTGCCGTACGTTCGGTGCTTGATCGGTCGGAACGAGAAGAAGTTCGACTACATCAACCGCGTTAACAAACGCTTCCGCTTTCGGTCTATGAGGGTACGTGGACACACTCTCCCCCTCTCATTGCTATGCATCTCCTAAATAGATCTTGCGTGAGCGTAGGAATTTTTTTGAAATTGCATGCTACGTTTCCCAACAGTTTGGCAGAGTGCATGAAGGGTGCATGAATCCACACTAGTAGGTTAACACAAATACACTAGGAGCATGCATGAAGAGGGGTGCTGAGATGAGCATGCACGAAGAGGGAACAACTATATTGAGATGAGAATGCAACCTAACACACCCACACGCTTTGTGCTACAGTGACTGATCTGCATCGTCTGAGTTTGATCCAACGGTCATGTTGCACCGAGACATGGGCATGCCCATGCAGATGACGCCTAAACACCACCGAAGTCCCTCTGCTTCTCGAGGCACATGATGTTGGTGATGCAGGGTGCCACCGCTTGCAGAGCCCGCTCCCGGTCGACGGGAGCCAGCTCGTCAAAGACGGCGTCCAATGGCACGAATGGATTCCGGTGACGAAGCCCTGAGAGGATTCGCGCGGCAACGGCGACGACAGCCTGCAACCCCTCCTTGTCCAGCTCCGCCCCGACCATCGCACGGAGACGGCTCAGCTCCTCAGAGATATAGGTGAAGAAGGAGACCAGGTCAGGAAGCCACAGGTCGTTGAAGTCGACGGGGTGGTCGAATGGGTTTAGCCCGACGGCCGGCATGGTCGCGCTGGCATGACGGTAGGCATCGCGCAGCCGCAACACGTGCGTGGCAACATGGTCCACCAAGTGGTTGAGGCGATCCTAGACCTCGTCACGATCGGCCCGCTCGCGCTCCAGCCGGCTTGCCTGACCGCCTATCGTATCTCCCGCTTTTGCAGCAACGCCGTCGATGCCTCGAGCATCTTTGTGGTGGACGCCTGCCGCTTTTGAAGCTCCGTGAACTCCCGCACATAAAGAAGGAGCATGGCACTCCTCTCCTCCTTTAGCTCACAGAGCTCCACGTCCTTGGCCCTGAGCTCCGCATCCTTGGCCTGGAGCTCCTGTGTCAGGCGCCTCACCTCAGACTCCGTGATCTGGTGCGCCGCCATGGAACCAGGTAGAAGCAATGGGGAGAGGAAGCAAAGGGGGCGAAACAGCTGAAAGGCAATGCAATCTACGGGAAGGCGGAGGGAGCCAGCCGAGAAGCGGGGTGAATCTTTTGGTTTTCACCATGGGAAAACACCAGTCGACGACTTTTCACATCCGGGAGCAGTGGGTTTTACAGGCGGAGTCATCAAGACTAATTGCTGCCGCGCTTGCTCCAGTCAATCAAAAAAATAAAAATCCTGCCGCGCCTGCGGCACCCAAAGACCAGAGCAACGCCGCGGTGGATATTTAAATTTACCTGCCGGCAAGGAGAGAAAAAAAGGGGTGAAAAAACAAATGTGGCGGCGGCCTAGCTAATCGGTCGCACTAGCCCAACTAGCTAGCCACCGTGCTTCACTGATGTACTCGGCGGGAAAGGTGGGCTTTTGTGATTTGACGACTCATTTACTTGCTTCGGCGCTACGACCGAGGAGGACCCAGAAAACGCGCGGTAGGGCGTCCCACGTCTCGGCAAGGAAGAAAATATGCATGCACCACCCAGGAGGACCCAGAAACCGCGCGGTAGGGTGTGCCACGTCTCGGCACGGAGGAAAAATGTGCGTGTAAAAATATACTGTATCAGACGTACTACCTATGGTTCGATCTCGGGACCCAGCTAGTCGGTCGAAAACACCCCACTAGCCACAAAGCTTCATCATGCTAACATGGCATAGATGATAGGTGTGGTTAGCTCCGTCTCGACCAACCACAACATCTCTTGTTCTAGGCGATTCTTCTATTTCCAAGCATTTTTTTAGTTACTGGCAATGTTCCCGTGCGTTGCAATGGATCCAAAGTAGAATAGTACTTGGTCACAAACTTGAAAGAAAACATTCTTGTTTTGATATACATATATACCACTAAAAATATATTACTTTTCACTCAAAATATATTTCTCAGGCTGTTTTGATGAGGTGAGGGAGGGATGTGGTTGCTTATAAGATAATAAGGGGTTTTCTGCAAATTGGAGCAGAGAAGTGGGCTATTGTTGCAAAAATGCCACAACTTACCTCACAACCATTAGATGCAGATCTAATGGTCAAAAATGACGGATGGCAGACACACCATCATCACCAACTAAGTCTTTTATAGGAGTAGAGATAGAGATAATAACACCACGGCAAGCTCGCGCCACTCTTCGTGTGTGCCCGTGCGTCTAAAGGTTAGACGATGGAGAGGAGAGAGAGATCGCAGACATGGGACCCACCAGTAAGTAAGTCAACAGTCATGCACGTGTTGACGAGCCACTCCCTCTACTCTGCTCAACGTAATACTGTATAAAATCAAGTTATACGACAAAGCCAACAACCGTTGCTGTTTCAGGCTATCGACTTACGCTTTGTAGTCCAGGTTGCCAATTTGAATCTCGTCTTGCAGATTTGTTAGTTTTAGGTCCAAATTTGATCAATGACAAGTGGGACCCCCGTGTGTTGTTCCGATATTTTAGTGTAGGATGGTTTTTTTGCACAAACACTTTGCGCGGTTAGACAAGTAATGGCACCAGTTACACGTATTTTGCAAGTTTAGGAACAAAAATGACAGCGGCATAGAATATCACATCCACCCCGCAGCTTAGATGCTATGGTGATATGAGTTTTTACGTCGTTGGATCTGAGATCCAATGGCTTGGGAATAGTCTTTGTAATTATGCGCAATTTCCAAACTCTCCAAGGTTTTTTTTTTGCAATTAAAACATTCAGGCCTTGTGTGTGCCGCTGCATCTTGGATCCAACGGCTCCCAGTAGCTCATATTAGGTGCTCCCAGTAGCTTAATTAGCCGCTATGGTGATACGAGCATCTAGGTCGTATGATTTGTGATCAGATGCCACATGCGTAGTACTTGTACTTTCTGCGCAATTCCCAAACTCTTTGAGGCCTATATTGCAAAAACATTCAAATCTCCTACTGTGAGCCGTTAGATCTCCTGGGAACTCGTATCACCATAGAATCTACGGTGCGGGAGCACCTCATATTCTCCCATTCGACAAAACATCAGGTGCTCTCGCAGCTTGGATGCTACGGTGATACGAGCTTTGAGGTCGTTCGATGTTAGATCCAATGGCATCTGAGCAGTCTTTATGCTTGTAAGCAGTGGCCGAACTCTTTGGGGGCTTTTCTGCAAAAAAACATTCGAACCACCAAGGAGTTGTTGGATCACAGATCCAACAGCTCTGAAGAGCTTGTATCACCAAAGCATCTAAGGTGTGGTAGCACATGATATTCTTACATACAGGAGAATATGAGGTCCCCCTTCATCTTAGATGCTACAGTGATACGAGCTTCGAGGTCGTTGGATATGGGATCCAAGGGCATCTGAGTAGTTTTTTGTACAAATTGTGTGCAATTCTCAAACTCATTAAGGTTTCCTGTAAAAATATTAAGACATCCTGCGAGCTGCTATATCTCAGATCTACAAGCTCCAAGGAACTCGTATCAGCATATAGCATCTAAGGTGTGGGGGCACCTGATATTCTCCCGGGGAGGGGGGGTGCACAACCAATCGGTGTTTGCGAGGGTGGGGACAAATATAATGTTCAAAAAATATAATCTAAACAATCCTAAACAGAGCTTCACAATTTTATCTAAGGTCGAGAGGTAACCCCAGACAATCTACATAGCTCCGCCTATGCAAGAGGTGTAGTGCAAGCATCTATGTGTGAGAGAGACGACGCGAAAAAGCGAGGTCAATCGAGTCATTTATAGAGGGAGAGATCGAGGGAGTGTGGCCTAGCGTACACTCGAATGTTAAAGACGATACACCGAGATATTGTGCGGCGAAGCTATGGTGAGGGCTGGAGGGAGATAGTTACCGAGAGAGTGGCCTAGATAGACTTTGTGTGTGCGCGCACGGTGAAGGTGTTTTATAAAGGCAACACATGTGTCTTGAGAGAGAGAGAGAGGGAGCGTTTGTCATGGAGGGCACGACGAGATTGTGTGTGAGAAATACATTTGTTGAGAGTGTGAGGGCGGGAATGACATAAATGGAGATCGAAACGTGAACAACAATAATGAGTGCGCGTGTGTCGGATACCAATAGCTCTATTAACAAGGAAATGAACATCAATCGATACATGAAGTATGTGTGTGTGTGTGCGTGGGGGTGGGGGGGAGACCTAAACACAACATTCGCATGTATGTAGTACTAGACTTAATATTCATATTTCAGTTTCCTATTCATTTTAAATATTGAATTGAGGACCATGCATGGCTTACATTTCACTCCCTTCGTTCCTAATTATTTGTCTTTTTAGAGATTTCAAATGGACTGCCACATACGGATGTATATAGACATATTTTAGAGTGTAGATTCACTCATTTTGCTCCGTATGTAGTCACTTGTTGAAATCTCTAAAAGACAAATATTTAGGAACAGAGGGAGTATTTTTGAATTCGTGTCATACATGCATGGTTTGGAAAAATAGATGCATTATACTTACTGGATTGTTGTTGTATTCATGTGTGTGTGTGGTCATATGCTTGATACATACAAAGTTTTCTCACCACCATACCGTTCGTCTTTTAAATTTGAATTTGCAATGAAAAACTTACTGGGGATACCGTGAAATGTGAAATCCACATTGAGATCACTATATCACAAACTCACTCTAATTCAAGAACTCGTCATAAATCAATTACCGTGCCTTTTGGAATGACCAGTAATTTGCAAGGAAAATACAGGCATTGTAATACATATAGATTCGTTCAGCAATTTAAAAGATTCCTTTTGTATTCTCGAATGGTAGCACCCAACGGCGTACCAGCCAGACCCGGGCTCATGTTGATCCTAAAAAAAAACGGGCTCGTGTCCTTCTAGTGGCGTGCGTGGTACGCACATTAGCCAACCCCAACCACTCGAGCCTCCGCGTTTCGAGTCAAAATATCTGGCGGCCAGAATTCCAACCCTAGGAAATTCCCCTCATGTCCCCAGTCCATAATGACTACCGATGAACAATGGAGGGATGCTTTAGTAACTAGACAACGTTACCTACCATGCCGAGCACGGTTCAATTCCCTCGGTCGCCGCTACCAAGGTCACCCGTCAACTCCATTGCCTAGTACTAATAGGAGTACTACACCAGGATGAGCACATAATTGAGCCCCGTTTGTTCGTGCCTAGTACTTGAGTTAATATATCAGGCAATGCACTGGTACGGAGGGATTATCCTTTTACTCTGCATATATAACTTGTCTGAAGTCTAACTAAGCAAAATGTTTGACCAAATCCTTTGTTAAGAAATATTAACATCTACAACAATAAAGATGTATCGCTTGAAAATTTATTGCATGATGCAGGTTATGATATTGTTTCGAATCCTGGATTTTAAATTTCAGAAAATCCAAAAATGACCTAAAATTCATGAAACTGAGCATGGTCTCGTGATATGGCACAAATATGCTGTCGTAGTTTTTTTGTTCAATTTGAGACAAGCTGCTTATGAAAAGTTGCACAAATGAAGAGCCAAGGTATTTTGGAACAAAGACCTGTCACGTAAACACGAACGCTTTCACTATTCAAACCGTGGGCATTTACGTGCCGCCACGAGGCCCGCTTCTCATCGCAGGTGCCGTCCGAGCAAGCGTGTGAGTCTACGGGAGGCGTGCGAGCAGACCGCTGCGCCGGCTGACCGGGAGGCATGCGAGCAGGCCGCTGCGCAGGCTCACCAGGAGGCGAGCCCTTTGACTAGGCTCCGCCGCCACCTTCGTCCCAACTGCCCCCACTTTTAGTGGCACCGGTGCCGCAGTTTAAAATCACCCCCGAACTACCCGGTATCGCTACAATCTTCTCTCTTCCTCTCCGATTCTCCTGTCGTCTACCTCCAACCAGCCTGACCTAACCGTACGCCATGCCGCATCACGATGGTCTGCCCTTAGTCTTCCAGTTTCCTGAGGAAGACACCCAGCCGGAGTCTCAAGAAAATAAGGCGCTTTGGAACAAGCTTGAACTGACCTTGCGGGAAGACGCCACGCCTGTCCCCGCTCCCGTTCCAGCTCCCGTCGCCCCGACTGCGCCAACGCCCATCCCCGTGGCATTGATGGGCTGGGAGCCACACATTGTCGCCGAGCTTGATGCCACGGGGTTCCATGAGGTCCCCGCCGACTTTCACGCGCCCGTGCACCTGCCAGCACATGCGCCTGCGCGTGCACTGACGCGCGCCCGTGCCGGTGCCCGTGCACCTGCCAGCGCATGCGCCTGTGCGTGCACTGACGCGCGCGCCCGTGCCGGTGCCCGTGCACACGAATGTCTCCGCCGCGCCGTTGCCAGCGCCTGTCCCCACGCGAGTGCTAGTGCCCCCCTCAGCGGCATGGATCGCCATCGTCGACCGCTTCCTTGCACCAACGACAGTCGCCTCCGCCCGCCAGTTGACTCGCTCCTGGAGACCGAAGTCCAGAACATTCTGGCCTTCCTTGAAGCTAGGGCCAACATCCAGGAGTACGCCGACAACGGCGCAAGACGCCGCCGTTGCCGTCGCCGTCGGTCAGTGGCCCGACGGCACACAGAGCACGGCAGAGGAGCCGCTTCCCACCGCAAGACACCCCCGCCGCCGCCGTGTAATCTAAATTTGCCATGAAAAACATTCGGATTGCCATGCTTAAAATCCGAACGTTTAGGATTTATCATTTCCGTTTATTTTAGTTCGATCGTCGTATGAATATAAAGTTGGAGTCAGACTGAATGAAATCTATAGTTTGATCGATTGAATGTTCTGCTAGAGCCGTATCAAATTAAATATAAAACGTCATCAAGACACATGTATTCCTTCTCATCGCAAACATTTCATATTAAATACCACGTCAATTTCAAATATATTTTTAGGGAAGTCAATTCCAAATACTTGTAGGGCGCGACCAGTCCCCTTGTTCGAGCACTAGGCGATACATCTATTTATCCACGCATTTAATTATGACGGAGTAGTAGATAAATAGTACTACAACTAGCCTAACTTGTCCGTCATGGTCACTTTTGTTCCTAAACTTGTTACATGTATAATACTACTAGTACGTGAAACTGGTGTCGTAACTTGTGAACGCGTCCAGATATGGTCAACGGCAACATCGCCCGCGCGTTCTTCGTGTTTGCCCGTGCGTCTAAACATAGAAGGGGAGGAGAGAGAGAAAGAGAGAGAGAGAGCAGACATGGAATCCACCAGTAAGTGAAGGCAAATAGTACGTGCTAACGAGCCTGTCCCACTAATGTACTAAAATTAATATTAAAACATGTTATCCATTAAATAGGCTATGATAATATAAAAACATTATATCAACAAAGGAGGGTACAACAAACGTTGCTACTATGTTGCCTATTGACGTGCGGCTTAAAGGCCCTGGTCGCATGTTCGATCCTCGTCCTTTTTCATTTTTAATTTATATATGGGTCCGAATTTGTTCCATGACAGGTGGGCCCCTCGGTGTGTAGTTTGTAGCACTTTAATTTGTTGGTCGAAATTGGTTCCATTACAGGTGGACTATCGGTGTGTAGTTTGTAGCTTATTTGTAATAATTAAAGAGAACAACAGAGTTTTTTGCAAAAATACCATGGTGCGACATGGAAGGTGAGAAAGGACATGCGAGAGAACGGTGACCGAGCCAGAGGGAAATCAATTGGGGGAGGTGCGGGGGTTGCAACGGTGTTTGGAGTAGTTGTGGGTCGAATGCTACGAAAATATAATCTAAACCCACCGGAATAAATGCCTTTACAAATTAATCCAAGGTTGGAGTCCCCCTCGCAATGTAAATAGCTTCAATGTGTGGAAGATACGGCGTGAGAAAGCGAGGTCAATCAAGACACAGATAGATAGAGAGACAAAGTGAGTGTGGTCTGGCATTCGTTGAAAAGATATGTATGCTCTGGAGAGATATTGTCCGGTTGAGCTTTTGGGAAGGGTGAGGGCTGTAAGATAGAGCTTGAGAGATGATCCAGTCACAGACATGTAGATATATTTTGTGCGTGGGAGGAAGCAAGGTCAATCGATACATAGATAAAGGGAGAGAGATTGAGCGAGTGTGGGTAATCATGCGATCCAAAGAGTGAGACGGGTTGGAGAGGGTGACCTAGATATACAATGTGCGTGAGAGAGTATACAATATGAATATGTCGAATTGGGCTCAAACATGGAGATATATCGTTTGTGTCTGAGAAAGAGCGAGGTCAATCGAGACATACATAGAGAGAGAGAGATTGAGCGAGCGTGGCTCGCCATGAGGTCGAAAGAGTGGGGGCGGCTTGGATGGACTGGCCTAGATAGACAATCTGCGTGGGAGAGTATAGAGTGTGTCGATCGAGGCCCGAACAGGGAGATATATCATTTGTGTGTGAGAGAAAGCGAGGTTAATCGAGACTTAGATAAAGAGAGCGAGATTGAGCGAGTGTGGGCCGCCGTGCGAAAGAAAGAGTGAGACAGTCTCGAGAGAGTGACTTAGATAGACAATGTGCGTGCGTGCGCACGAGAGGGGGGGGTCTAGATAGGCAATGCATGTATCCAATAAGAGAGGGTGGGAGGGAGAGAGAGAGCTCGGCATGGAGTGCAATAGTAGGTGTGTGAGAGAGATACATTTGGTAACAGAGTGGAAAAAGGGGGTTGTGTAGTTGAGAGAGTTAGAGATCGAAACATGGAGAGAATGAATGAACATGTGTCGGAAACCGATAGCTTTCTAAGGTGGTTAGGAGAGGAAGATTGATTGATACAGGAAGTATGTAGCGTGTGTGCCGAGGGGGGGCGGGGGGGGGCTAAAAACAACATTTGAATGTAGATAGTACGAGACTTAATATCGACATTTCAATTTAGTGTACATTGTAAGATTTGAATTGAGGACCATGCATATGGCTTCCGTAATTATTTTGAATTCGTGCCATACTAGGTTTGGAAAAGTTGACATTGACTCGATTGTTGTGCTATTTTGTAGGTCATATGTTTGAATCCATCCAAAGTTTTCTCACTACCATGGTGTTCATCTTATACACATGAATTTGTATTAAAAAAGTAGCGTGGATACCGTGAAATGCAAAATCCACGTTAGAATTGGAGATCGCTATGTGACACACACTCTAATTCAAATAACTCCTCATTAATTAATTTATAGTATCTTGTTGCGAATGACTAATTATTTGTAAGGAAAACACGGGCATGGTAATACATACAGATTTGTTTGCAAATGAAAGAAAATTCGTTTGCATTCTCAAATGTAGGCGCACCAGGTAGACCAGGGTCATGTCGTGGTGGTCGCGTGTGTCGTACGAACGCTAGCACCCAGGCACCCACCCCCCCCCCCCCTCCGTCCCCTCCCCCCCCCCCCCCCCCCCCCCGCCCCAAAAAAAGAACGACGACAAAAAAGTTCGTGCTTCCACGTTTTCGGATTGAAATATCTGGCGGCCCCAATTCCAGCCCTGCAAAATCTCCCTTCTCCACCGTCCCCTTCCGCACCCAGAGCGCTCAAATCCCTAATTCGCCGCCAACCCAAGCAAAGTTCGAATCGCCCCTTGTCTCGTCTCTTTCCCCACCTCTGTGCCGGACGACGACGACGAATACGACGGTCGCGCTTCACCACCGCACCGGAGCTACCTCATCTATGCCCTCGTCCACCGCATCGGGTGGTCCACCAACAACGTCGGTCGCCGCAACCGACGTGCCTCACAGACACCGACTTCCACCGCATCAGGTGCGCTTCACCGACGCCGTCTCCCACCTCACCGGGGCTACTTCACCGAGCACATCGTCGAACCTCCACCCCCCGAGGCCGTTGGGGCTTCACCAACGGCCTCGTCCACCGCATCGTAGCGCTCCGCTGCCGCTCAAGATCTGCATCCGTGCGCGGCCAGCCAACGCCAGCGCATCACCCTCAACGGCTCTGAAGTGACCCGCACTCTAGCTAGGCGAGCATGCCCAAACGCCGGTCCGAACTAGGTATCCACATATCACTCCCTTGTGCACTATTCCGACGATGTTTGGATATCCTTTACTGCTCTCTTAGCTTACACGCCTATGCAACTCTGACTTTAACTCTTATTTCTTCTGGAGATATCATCTAAAACAAGCAAAACCATGTTTTAGCGAAGCATGACGGTGCTACGGGATCTGGTACACATCCTGCACACCGGTATAACCTTGTAAGTACCTATCCTCTGGTACAACAGCAAAGGTCGATTCCTCTTATTTGATCAACCATTCGCCGTATAAAAAATGCAGAGGGGGATGCAAGGAGCACAAGGCCTGCACATCCAAGCAAGTGGTAACATGGACTTGTACATGGAACATCCCAAGCGCAAGCAGAGTTGCAGTGAGCCTGTACAACGAGCTAGCGTAAGTCCCTGCATTTCATTTAATGCGTACTGGCCTGCGTGTATGATTTGTGTGCAGTGGCGGATCCACGAATTCCAATTACCAGGGGCAAAAATTTAACTTAAAAAATACGAAGGCACTTGCACTCCAGAAATCAACATAACTTGAGAAATGTGAAGCTACATGCACTTTGAAAACCAGCTAATGATTCAAAGTAGTTCCAGATTATAAAACACTAAATGATGTAAGCACCAAAAAACACAAAATGCAACATGGTGTACAAGGACTACTAACATGGACTGTACCTGCCTGAATTATTCATTCTCTGGCTGAAAATATCGAAGTGTAATTGCACCTATAACCAGTGCGCAAACTGCATATCAATATATCTATCCTGCACAAGTATGCCAATAGTTTCAAACAACAGATTAGAAAAGTATTTATGCTACGTTGTCATGATGCGGGGACTTTCTGGTAGATGGCCTCGACGTTTCCTCCAGCCATGAAAATGTACTATAATTTGCTTGTCATCAATTCCTGCAAATCTCTATCTGTCTCTCAACATAGCAGATCATCATTAGACACTAAATCCTTCAATGGAAGCTTGCAAAATGCTTGTACTAGATCCCTCATTAGACACTATATGTTCATCACCAGGAGCATGTAAAAATGTTTGCATCAAATCCTTCATTAGCAGTCTGTTCATTAGACACTTGGCTCAAGAACAACATGAGCTTGTATGTTTGCACCGAAAACTTGATTAGACACATCAGGTTCAGTCAGTTCAGTATTGATTGGGGGAGTTATAAAATAAGCAGAAATTGGTTTCATTTTCTTATAGATTCCCTACATACAAGCAGTTTTACAACACCGTCAGGTTTAACTATTGGCCAAAAATTGAACAGTTGAATTAGATATAATCAGGGATGTGATGTACCTGCTCGTTGCGCATGCTGCTCTTGCAAGCTGCGACTGTCCGTTTGCGCAAGCTCGATGCTATGCCCGTGCTGCCGCCGCTGCCTCCCACGCAGGCTACACCCAGGGTTGGATCTTCATCTTCTTATCCTTTCATTCGCTTGAAGCGCGGCGACCGGCGTCCAACGAGGGCGCGAGGAAGTGCTGTGTCGGTCTGTCCAGCGGCGGCTAGGTTAGTAGCGAACCAGACTGGAGGCTGGAGCGAACGAATTGGGATTTTTCCTGCTGTCGATCGATATGGGAGGCGCTCGTTTGGGCCGCGAGCCTGCTATAGGGCCTGCCTTGCACTTACATTATTGGCCCATCCAAATTGAAATGTTTTTCTTCATTTTTTACATTGCCTGCTCGTGCGCTGGTACGAACAAAACTAGCCTGGGACAACCTGGACGACTCAATCTAGGTGCACACGTTCCAGCCACCCGAGGCGGCCGCCCATACCAGCCCCTACGATGGCGTTGCCCCTTTTTGTGTGTATGATTGGGGTAGTGAAAAATATTCCAGTGACGCTTTTGATTTACGCACAGAATGGTTGAATTACTTGTTTCTATGAACTGAGTTCGTCAATAATGTGATGGATGCCAGTCTTTTTATCCTATTGTAGATTGCTTAGATCTCGATATGCCAAATGTAATTGCATGAAATATACAATAGAAGCCAGTGTGATGTGAGTTGCTACAACTAGTCTGACAACCCGTCTTCATATAACATATCAAGGACGCACCATCTTATCAGATTAACCATTCGACTTACCAATACAGTGTGGGAAGAAAGAAGTATTGGGACTGCGTATCCAAGCAATTAATGCCATGGACTCCTTCGTAGAACTTTGTAAGCGAAAAAGAAGTTGCAGTGTGCCTGTACAAAGAGCTAGCGTAAGTTCAGTTACCTGCTTCTCGGAATTTTAGTTAGCCACTTATTGCAAAATTGTTCAATTACGTTGCTTGGCTTAATTTAGTTTGCTACTGATTACATAATGCCATAGCCTGTTAATCCTATTATAGACTGCGCCTATCTATGTGTTTGATACTTACTGTTAAGAATTACCTGTTTGCCTGAACTTAACTAGCTACTTAAACATGTAGATAGCTGGTCATATGTAATTCTAGGGTGCAGCAAAATTCACGTGTAATTTACGTTCTGATACCCTGTTTGTTTAAATGGTTTGCTGTTATCACTTGTAGCACTAGTAATGTTTGCATGTTCATAGATAGACAATTGTCAGGTTTATATGAGGGACACCGTCTTTATATATATATATATATATATATATATATATATATATATATATATATATATCGGAATCATTTTGCTTACATCAAAGAAATTTACAGATGTCTGTGTTGCTGGTAAACGGTACCGGCTTGTTACTTTAATACGTTGCCAAGAACTTGTTAGTTTTACTAGTTCATGTGTAATTAAATACGTTGCTAAAACTGGTTAGTTTTACTAGTTTGATGTTAGTTTCTTATGGCTCTTGCAACATTTTATTTATGATTGCTAACATTCAAGTTTGCAGGATCCAACTGAAACTCCGTTGGCACAACAGGTATATTTTCATAAACTTGTTGTTTACCTGGTTTGCTGGTGTAACTTGTTGTTGTAATCATCTTACCAACTTCAAGTTTTCAGGATCCAATTGGAAGTCCAATTGCACAGCAGGTACATTTTCAAAAATATATTTATGTAACAGGTTTGCTGCTGTAACTTGTTGCTCTAATCAAGTTACTGACTACTCAACTTTTCAGGATCCAAGAGAAACTCCAATGGCACAACAGGTTCCTTTTGTAAAACTTGTTTGTTTATCTGCTTTGCTGCTGCAACTGGTTGCTCTAATCATGTTACTGGCTACTCAACTTTTCAGGATCCAAGAGAAACTCCAATGCCACAACAGGTTCCTTTTGCAAAACTTGTTTGTTTATCTGCTTTGCTGTTGTAACCGGTTGCTCTAATCATGTTACTGGCTACTCAACTTTTCATGATCCAAGAGAAACTCCAATGCCACAATAGGTACCTTTTGCAAAACTTGTTTGTTTAACTGCTTTGCTGCTGCAACCGGTTACAATGATATTAATAACTACTTTTCAGCATCCAATCGAAACTCTTTAATTCCTTGTTTGTTTAACTGGTTTGCTGTTCTAACTCCCAGTTGAGATGTTTTGCTAACTTCAACTTTTCGGAATCCAATCGGAACTTTAATGGCAAAACAGGTTAGCCCAAGATCAAAGAGAAAGGTCCCCATGGACGTTGTATCATCCCACAGCAGTGGCACCGACCCAATCATGCATCATGAATTGCCAACTGCTGATGCTCTAAAGGCTAAACTATTGGTAGAAAGAGATTCTGCTTCTGCACTTAGAGATGAAGTTGACATGTTGACGAAGCAAACAGCACAATCACAAGCAGCACTCAAGACAACCATTAAATATTTGGTGGATTTTAAAACGAAGCAAGCTGAGACTGACTGCATTGTTAATTTCCTGAAGGAAAAAAGAAAATTAAATTCCCACTTTGTAAATCATAGGTGAAATGTTTTTTCCATTGTTGAATAACATTTGTGTTGTTTGTTCATGTAATCGATACAACCCTTTGTTTTAGAGATCATGTAATAATTTTGTTTTGTTTTTTGGTTTGTAATTTTTTTTTGAGCACGAGTATGTATTAATTGATAAGACTATGAGACATTTCATTTTGATTGCTATGCCAGACCTACAAATATGCCAATCGGGTTGAATGTGCATTCAGCAATAATAGTAGTATAGATGGTCCTTAAGTGGCACGCATCTGAAAGGGCCAAGATGTTGTACTAGCTTCGCTAAAAAATGATGCTCTTCTAGCAAAAAAAGTACAGCGGCCTGGCTTATGTATGTTAGTTGATATTATTGATCCATATACTCTATAAGTGTTTATATATCTGTTAGTTTTGTAAATTATTGGTTGATTGACTCGGTATTTTAAATCTTGAGACATCGCTTGTGTACATATCTAAATGGGAGTACACATTATGCTGCGTGTGACACTTGAGTTGGACATAAAGTGGTTTCAAATATTTGAATTCACCTTAAACTGGATTCTAGCTTCTGAATTCGATTAGCGGTGTTTGTAAATCATATTCATATATGACAGTGGAATACATCTTTGTTGTGCTTTTGAAGATATATAAAAACAGATAGAAAGATTTATAAAGATTCGTATAAGAATACAAAATGGATTCGAATTTAGTTGTCAGGGTAAACGTGGATGCTTATTGTCCCAAAATTCGAAAGAAGCGGCAAAATATCCACTCCCACGTCAGCTACCCAAAGCTAGTGTTTGCGAGATGGAAATTACTGTCTACCCCTTGCACGGACAATCCATCGGCCCGATTTCCACTGCTCTCAATAGGGGGTAGGTTAATAACTTCAATTAGGCATGACACGACCACCTCTGAGCCCATTCAGACACGATGGGCGCCAAACGTGGGAGGCAAAACACATTTGATTCAAGCTCGTCCGAAAGACTTCTATCTCTCCCTCCATTTCCCCATTCATACACGGTGGACGGCAAACAAACTCGACTCGGCCGAAATCGATGTAGGCAAATATTTTCAATAGGGGCAGGTTTGTAACTTCACTCAGACGTGACACAACCGCCCTACCTGTCAGCCCCGTTCATACACCGTGGGCGCCAACCGTGGGCGCCAAAACACCCTCTCGTCGCCCGAAATCGCTCTGGGCAAATATTTGGGAGATGCGAGATTACCGTCCTATCCCCAACCGATGAGACGTCCAAATTTTAAACGGGGGCTAAGTTCGTAACTTTCCCATATTTCAGACAGGCGCGTCCCAAAAACATGGTTCCCCATACCTCTCCCTCCATTTTCCCATTCATACACCGTCCGCGTTAGAACACCATCCCCAACCAGCCTCCTCCGTCCGCCACCCCATCCATCGCCGCCGTTCTCCACCCCATCCATCGCCGCCGTCCTCCACCATGCCGGAGCGCCTACCAAGACCGCGTCGTCCACTGCTAGAGATGGACGTTTCTCATCCATGGCGATGGACCAGGAGCCTTGCATCGCGTCCTCTCGCTTCATCGGCGCCGTCGTCCTCCTTGCCGGGGCCGCTCCCATGACCTTCTCGTCCACCACAACGAGACTTATCCCCCGATGCACCCGTCTACCGTCGTAGATCTGCTTCAACGCCACCGACAGCCATCGCACCCCCGACGCCTACCCGACGCCGCAAGAGAGGTGGTACTACTTCATATCTGCTCAACTTTTTGATCTCAACCAGTAAATAGATCGTAACATGGTTACTGTACTTTCTTTTCAGCTCTTAGAATTTAGTTCTTAGTTCGAAGCAAACAATGGTTGCTAAATAGCATTTCTGCGCTTTGCAACTTCAAATCTGCCATGGCACAGTCATAATAGGGTTTAATTGATCATGCTTAGGGTTTCCCCCCTTTTATGATCACTATACGATCAGCATACGTGCTTCGTGTCATAATAGCACTGCTCCACCCATCAAGCTAAACAACCTTAGTTGTTCAAATACGAATCTGATATTATTAAAACAGAGTTGTTTAATTGGTCGGCTAAATATTCCTAATTTAGTTTCAAAAATGCATGTACGCCGCTCGGGTGTGGATCTACAGGGTGCCCACGGTGGGCCGCCGCCCATCCTGGGATTTTGGGTCGGCCCAGGCCCCGATTCCCCTCTGTTCTACTGCGCTTCCGATCTCTACTCGCCCCCAGCCGCCTGCCTCGCCGGCGACTTGCCATCCCCGGACGGCATGACTCTAGGAGGAGATGCCGGACTAACAGGAGGTCAGGAGCCGCTCGCCCAACAGCGTCACCGCTGCCCGGGCGCGCCACCGTGCCTACCTTCCCAGTCTGTTCAGGGCTCAGGCGTGCAGCAGCCACTAAGCCAACCCGATTTATCCTGAGATACGTCCTCAACACTCAGCAACCACTCCTCATCACCCATTTTCTAATTGATTCATTACTCATTAGGCAGGACTGTCATTAGGGTTTGTTGTGTACTGAGTCCTACCTACACTTAATGGTTCAGATGTATTTCAGTCATCTTTAGTACATGTAAAGTTCATAGGGTTTCAAAATTCCGGCCCTAGGAACAGACACTAGTCATTTTGGATTGTTGGTCATAGTGACATTGACCCAGATTACTACTGTAGGCCAGGTTTGTTCACAATTTTACTTATCTTTCTTACTCATTTGATATGATATCCAATTATTCACGTCGATTAGTTGCAAACAATAAGTGCTAGACCAACTTCTTGATTCAGATTTTGGACGGTCTCTAACTGCAGTTACAATTCTGCATACTTGTCCTAGTAAGCTCACAAGTAATGATTGATTCACTACCTCTATGCAACAACTCTAAGTTCCAAGCTTTACTTGCAAAACCAAATTCCTTATTCATACCATGCACATTACTCAATACTCCCTATGTGTATGCTTGTTTTTGTGGATCTATAATCCAGTGTGTGGTGAAGCAGCCCATGTTTGAACCTTGTCATCTCCTGTTTTATCTTGCTGATGTGGCTGATGATATGAACAACATGCCATGCACATTAACCAAAATAGATACAATGATTGTCTTTGCCCTTCATCTATGCTTGTTTTGTTGACATGGTAATCCAGTAGTGTGGTCAAGCTCCCCGCATTATGAACAATGCCAAATTATGCTATTGATATTTTGAACTTACTCTTTATTTTCTAATTTGAAATTGGATGGAATTAACAGCACAGTTATCATCTTTGTTTATACACGTGCAAAACTTGTCATCTCTCTGCTTGTTTCAGGGTGATATGCCTGATGGCATGCACAAGTCTGCTGAAGGCTGTGAGACAAACCCAACATATATTGCAGCAAAGAAGGCAAAACATCTTGAAGATAGCGAGACAACCCCAAAGTCTTGTCTTGATGCAGTGTTCAAGTTACTTGAGACTAGCAGTCAGACAAGCTCACAGAATTCGCTGTCTGAATCAGTTCGACTTCTTCAGTCCCAAGTTCTAGCAGAAAGGCATTCTGTAACTCAACTTCGACTTGAAGTCCTATCTCTAAGAAAGATTGCGGAGAACACCAATGAGAACCTCATTGCTAAACAGCTACACCTGGAAGCTATGACCGACATGCTAGGCCGGTCTCACAGCCTTGCTCAGCAGCTTGCGCAGCAGTTCCCGCGCAGGGCTAACCTTTCTTGAACTGTCTTGGAAGTGGTCTTGGTTCAGTATTATTTTGTTATGCTGCAATGGCGCCCAGTTTTTGTAATCTGCTTCTTCGTTGCGCTTTATGATCACTGGTGGCGAACTTCGATGCCCAGTGGATGTAAGATACCATAAATCCTTTATTGTATAGTGTAGGTTTATTCTAAGTTACTATGCCGTAATTTCTTTATTTTATAGAGTAGGTTTGTTCTTAATTCCTACTAGTTACCGTATATGCCATCATTCGCTATCTGAAGAAAAAAATGGCGAAAATCTGATGTAGTCGGCCGGGCCGAAACATTCGCCTCTAACGGGCCTGCATTTTAGCGGGCCAAAATTGGGCCGGCCTGCAACTTTCTTGGGCCTGAAAGGCCATTGGGGCCTTCACACTTTGCGCCAGGCCCACAACTTACACGGGCCTATATTCGGCCCAAAGTTTAGTTGGGCCTTTAGTGGACCCAACGCTTAGTTGGGCCCATGTAGCTTCAGGCCATTAATAGGCTGAATATTCTGCTGGCCTGTTACGGCCCAGAAGAAACCATGGGCCTTTAGCAGGTCGAAATGCATGTTGGGCCTCAATTTTCACTAGTCGTCGACGGGCCTTCAGTAGGCTGAAATGTAGACTGGGCCATTATTGGCCTAGTTATATGACGGGCCATTACCAGGCCGAAACATATCTCGGGCCTTAGTTGGCTCACTGATATCATGGGCCTTTAAGAGGCCGAAAGCTTAGTAGAGGCATCAACGGGCCGAATTATACGACAGGCCTTTAACAGGCCCAAAATCACGTCGGACCATATATGGCCCATGGGCAGCACGGGCCATTCCCAGGCCGAAAGACACACCGGACTGAAATGGGCCCATGTCTACATCGGGCCTCTAACACGCCGAAATGTCACTAGGCCGTAATTGGGCCCAAATATTCGGCGAACAATTAACGGGCCAGATCTGTCTTCGGGCCGTAAATGGGCCATGTTTAAACAGGCCGTTAGTGGGCTGGCCCACTAGTACCTGAGTAAATACTACGGGCCTTTGACTGGGCTGGCCTTTTTAACCTATATGGGCCTCTATTGGGCCCTGCCACGTGTCGACGTATCATAGGCACGTCTCCTCCATTGGACGGGCGTCATCTGGCCCACCGAGGAGCCGACACGTGTTTCCTCCAGCCAATGATGATTTTACACGTGGAAAATCCCCATTGGTCCGGGCTGTTAACGGGTTATCGGATCCAAACCGGAACCCGATAGATTAACGGCGACACGTTACGGTGGATGCCACGTGTCGGTTACCCTTGACGAAAGCAGTTCCATGACGCGCCATTTATCGTCATGGAAGTGGACACTTCCGTGATGATAATTTTGGTATTGTCATGGAACACTTCTACGACAGCACAGATATGACTATCTTGATTCTGTCATAAAATCGTCATGAATGTACATGCATGACAAAAAACGCGACCTACTGTGATAAACACGTATCATCACGAAAGTGGTTTTTTTTTAGTGTTATCCAGGCCGCGGGTGGTGATTACCAAGCTAGGCCAAAAGCCTAAGCTTGGGGGAGTATGTATTTCCACCGATATTATATTTATATTCACACATTTCATTTCAGTTGTCGGTGTCCACACTTTTTCATTGTATTATCCATGCTAGATTTATTTTCTTACTTTCTTCTTGTGCGTTTAAAAAACTTTGAGAAAATCCAAAAATATATTTCTTACTTCTTTTCGGTTTTTCCTCCTAGTTTAATTTAGTTGTAGTATTAAAAGAGAAACCAAAAAGATTTCTCATTTCTTCTTTTGTTTGTTGGGAGCTTTTCCGTGTAAATAGTTTTCTCATTTTTTGTTTTTCCTTCTTTAAATTGCTTCCTTCAAGAAAAACTAAAAACTCTAAAAATATTTCATTGTGTTTCTTTGGAATTCTTTTCCTTTTTCTTTTGTTGTGTCATACCAAGGAGAAGACCATGATGAAAATGTTGAGTGGCTCTCATATGTATTACTGTTAATCTACTAAAGAGCCCATATTATTTTATCTTCTCCTTTGAATAAAATGTTGCAGATTCCAACTTAGTCCACGACACTCGAGCGCTACTGCTATAGGTATTTCAAGCGCTACTAGTAGGCTTTCTCCTAGTAGTGCTCTTGCACTATTATTATTTTCATATCGTTCGGGCGTGTAAGTGAAAGGCAATAATGACCATATTTGATGAAGTGACTGTGGCAGAGAAAAGCAGGTATGAACTCAACTTGTTTTTGTTTTTGTAAATATGTTTAACTCAGTATCCATGATTCAGCATATTATGATTAAACATATTTGCAATGACAATTAGAGATTATAGTTGCTCATGCTATGCTTAAGTAGCTAGGAGTGAATAATGATTTATCTTGGGTGTCAACATGCATTAAAATGATTATGATATAGTATGATGATATGGTATCCTCCTCTGAATGTTTCAAGTGGCTTGACTTGGCACATGTTCACGCATGTAGTTGAATCAAAACCAACATAGCCTCCACGATATTTATGTTCATGGTGTTTATATCCTACTCATGCTAGTATTCAATGTTGATTATTCATAAAGCATGTTCATAACCGTTTTCGCTCTCTAGCTGGTCGCTTCTCAACCTATTTGCTAGCCTACGCCTGTACTAAGCGGGAATACTGCTTGTGCATCAAAATCCTTAAACCAAAGTTATTCCAGATGGGTCCACTATATCTACCTATATGCGGTATTACCCTGCCGTTCTAAGTAAATTTGCATGTGCCATCTCTAAATATTCAAATGAACATCTGTTTTGTGTGCCTGGACCGCTCATGGAGCGACAGGGGGCGGTCAGTATCTTTCATGCTAAGCGGGTTATTCTCATGATGAGTGTTTATTCACTCGTCCTTGCACGAGAGGGGCGGTAATAGGGATGCCCAATCCCGAAATCCAAAATTACAAATAATTAAACAAAACTCCCCCATGATTGTTGTTGGTATGGACGATACTAGTGGATTCGGCTAGCCGTGGATTGTGTTTGTTGGTGGAGGGGGAGTAAACCTTTACTTTTACCACTTGGGAACCGCCGCTAATGTGTTTAGCATGGAAGATATTGATAACTCTTGGTCGTAACGTTGACAGGAAGGGTGCACCTCCCAAAATTATATTTATCTCTAATTTAAGCTTTGAGCTCTAGCACCTCTCCAAATCACTGCTTCCCTCTGTGAAGGGACTATCTATTTAATTTTATGTTGAGTCATCACCTTTTTCAAATAAGCACCAGACCTGAGAGCACTATTGTCATCCTCATGCATTGTGTTTAGTTAATGTTGAATGCATCATGACTGGATCTCTTCTACCATGAATTACAATGTTTAGTTGCTGCTTGAACTTTGGAGGTGCTCTGTATTTATGTTTTGCGGTCTCAGAAAGGGCTAGCGAGATACCATTGTTGTCATATTATATCATGATTGTTTTGACAAAGTGTTGGCATTCGAGATATCTTATTATTGGTTGCTAGTTGATTATGCCATTGATATGAGTTAATATAATTTCTAAGTGTTATTTTTGATATGGTTAGTCATGATCTTTGCTGAAAACCTGGGTGCTATTTAAGCATATATATATGTGTGTAAACAAGAACAAAAGAGTCCGTATAAGTTTTTCCTTATCACTTTCAGTTTGTCAACTGAATTGCTTGAGGACAAGCAATGAGTTAAGCTTGGGGGAGTTGATACGTCTCCATCGTATCTACTTTTCCTAGTGCTTTTGCTCTTGTTTTGGACTCTAATTTGCATGATTTGGATGAAACTAACCCGGACTGACGCTGTTTTCAGCAAAACTACTATGGTGTTGTTTTTGTGCAGAAATAAAAGTTCTCGGATTTGGACAAAACTTTTTGGAGAATTATTTTACAATAAATAAAAAATACTGAAATCAAGACCCACTGGAGGGGGGGCTGGCTGCCCACAAGACACCAGGGCGCACCCCCCCCCCTCAGGCGCGCCCTGGTGGGTGGTGGGGCCCTCGAGGCCCCTCTGACCCTAATTCCGATGCTATAAAATCCTATTTTTCCAGAAAAAATAGGAGAGGAAGTTTCATCGCGTTTTACGATACGGAGCCGCCACCACCTCTTGTTCTTCATCGGGAGGCCAGATCTGGAGCCCGTTCAGGGTTCCTGAGAGGGGAAATTTTGGTCTCCGTCTTCACCAACCCTCCTTCATCACCAATTCCATGATGCTCCCCACCGGGAGTGAGTAATTACTTCGTAGGCTCGTTAGTCGGTAAGGAGTTGGATGAGATTCATCATGTAATCGAGTTAGTTTTGTTAGGGCTTGATCCCTAGTATCCACTATGTTCTGAGATTGATGTTGCTATGACCTTGCTATGCTTAATGCTTGTCACTAGGGCCCGAGTGCCATGATTTTAGATCTGAACCGTTTATGTTTTCACCATTATATCCATATTCTAGATCCGATCTTGCAAGTCATATGCACCTGTTACGTGTTATGATCCGTAAACCCCAGTATGACAGTAATTGGGATACTTTCCGGTGATGACCGTAGTTTGAAGAGTTCATGTATTCACTATGTGTTAATGCTTTGTTCCGGTTCTCTATTAAAAGGATGCCTTAATATCCCTTAGTTTGCTTATGGACCCCGCTGCCACGGGAGGGTAGGACAAAAGATGTCATGCAAATTCTTTTCCATAAGCACGTATGACTATTTACGGAATACATGCCTACATTATATTTATGAACTGGAGCTAGTTCTGTGTCGTCCTAGGTTATGACTGTTATATGATGAATATTATCCAACGAATTCACCGATCCAATGCCTACGAGTGTTCCACATATTGCTCTTGCTAAGTTATTATTGCTATTGCTACTGTCACAACTGATACAAAATTGTTATTGCTGTTACCACTGCTATCAAAACTATCATATTACTGTGCTACTGATCACTTTGCTGCAGATATTTAATCTCCAGGTGTGGTTGAATTGACAACTTAACTGCTAATACTTACAAATATTCTTTGGCTCCTCTTGTGTCGAATCTATAAATTTGGGTTGAATACTCTATCCTCGAAAACGGTTGCGATCCCCTATACTTGTGGGTTATCAAGAATCCGGCCGAGCAAAGCTTGGTGGAGAATTTTTACTCCACCAACTTTCGGTAGGACCTAGCCGTACTCTTATATTTAACAGAGTAAAAACCAAATTTGCATAAGTTTAACCTAAATTTGATTTAAACAACCGAAATTTGACACATAATCATCCGCCTTGTCTTGACACCCCATCGGACATGAGTTTTTAAATCTAAACATAAACTTAAAATTAAAATTAAACATGAAATTAAACTAAACTAATCTTCATCATGACCCTTGTAGAGGGTGAGCCAATCCGCCTGCGACATCCTACCGGACATGGGGTGGGAAGATGCGTCGCAATTCTTCCTCGTCATTGCCGTCGGCGCCGCCGCCGTGCGCCTCGTCGTCGGAGAGGATCATGACCTCCCCGTCGACCACGCACTCCGCGAAGATCTTTCATTCCGCCTCCATGAGCTCGAGGTACTGGCGGCGGAGCTCTGCCATGTACTCCTAATTGGCGCCGTTCGCCGTGATGCTTTCCCTCGCCTCCCGGTTCTCCCTGGCCACCGCCGCACTCAGCACACCCATCGGTGGCGGCTCGAGCTCGACGGGCGCCGTCCCCCAAGGGAAGTTGAGGCACGTCGTGGAGCCGTGAAGCTGGTCCTGCCACCGGTCGTACTCGAGGGCGGCGAGTTTGGTCGTGTGGAAGGATCCAAGCCAATGGCGCTTGTGGGTGTCGCGGTCCGTGATCTCCGCCACCCACGTCCCCAACCCCACTGTTGGACGCCCAAGTACTTTCTCAGCAGCTGTCGCGGTGCGGGGAGTTCGAGGAAGCCGGCGAGGCGACCCGATGAGGCTGCAGTCTCGCGGCGTCGACGACTTAAGCAGGCACCGCTTGAGGACCCGCGACTCTCATGGTGGCGTGGATCCGCGCTACCGATCAGCGGCTGGGACTGCCGGCCACGGGGTCCGGCCATTGAGAGGAAGGGAGCGGTGGGGAATAGCGGGAGGGGGGAGGGCCGCTGGCGGCGGGGATGGGGGAGGAGAAGAGGCAGGGGAGGCGAAAAGAAGAGTGGAGATTTTTTTTACTTCGCCGCCAAGCAGCGGATTAAATATTGGCTAGGCATCAGCGGCGAAGGATAAATTATCCTCATGTGGGAATGACCGTCGGCGGTTAAATTAGCGGCATCTGCTAGTGATGCTCTAAACGGACTAAGAGCATCTCTAGCAGATCCTGTAAATCGCCTTGTCCCGCAAAATAATCGCTGTTTTACAGGATCAGGATAAAAAATTGACCCGATCAGGTCCTGTAAAACGGCCCGTCCAATAAATATTTTTACGGGGACCTGTATATTTCGTCCCCCATCCGCCATATTTTCAGGATTTCTCCCTCTTTTTACACTGTCCTTTATTCTTGGCGGGAGTGAAATTCCAGCCCCAACCGCTTTCGTTCTACGCCTCGCTGCCACTAAGCTCGCTACCGCCTCACCGTTGCTCCTCCCTCAGCCGATCACGTGTCGCCATGAAGCGGCCAGAGCCTCCCGCATCCGATCCCGAGGTCGCCTAGTCAGAATCGAGGGCATCTCCAAGGCGAAGAGCATCGTTTGGCACAGCACCGACGACGCCATCGAGGACACGCGGGAATGGGGAAACGAGGTCGTCTGGAGGGTGGACGAGGCAGCCGGGTTCCTTGGCCGCACCACCACCAAAGCCACTGGCCAAGGTCGGGTGCAGCGGCTCTTGCGCGACGTGCCGTGTATGAGATGGAGGCGGAGGTGATACTATTCGAGGGCCCACTCAACGGGTCGCTGCTCGGCCTCCAGGATCTCTTCGAGGCGGTCCTGCTCAAGCATGCCGCGCCTGGCTCAAGCACGCCACACCTGCCGGCGCCATGGGCGACACAGACGAGTATGAACCCAATTGTAATTTACATTTCGTTTTCAGGGTGTTTTGTGTTACTTTTCAGGGACTCGGTTGTAAATTTAACTACTGACAAGTGAGCTCTACATCTAACGTGAAAGATTTTTGCAGAATCTATTCTACCAAAACAAATGTCATACTATAAAAATGTGAAAAAAAATGTTTTGCGGTACGAGATTTTAAAGGATCTGCTGGATGCTGTAAACCGAAGGCACAGAGTTAAAAAAAAGTCGAAGTGAACTGAGCTCCTCTGGTCGGAGAGGAGCAGCAGAGATGGCCGGTGCCGGGGAAGACGAAGCAGCTCCTCCTCCCCCTTCTTCAGATCGACAGGTGAGCAGCATTATCATCCTCTCCCCAATCCTCTCTCCTAGGTTTTCCTGGTGGATGGATCGATCTGCGGAGTGCCCTCCCTTTCTCCATTAACCTAGGGTTCCTCCCTCCCCGCAGCAGCCCATGGAAGAGGCCGCGGCGGCGGCCAAGCGGAGCAGGTCGGAGCACCACCATGGCGTCGGCGACGGGCCGTCCTTCCGGATGGAGGACCTTCCGGCGGTAACTTCCATTCCATTATTACTTCCTCAATTTCCCCCCTTAGACGGACCACGGATCTGGAACTCTGGGACAAAAAAGACTGCTGTTTTATGGGATTTGCTGCTGTGGGCTTCAACTCTTGTTCACCTCATGTTTTTTCTTTTGAATTGGGTATCTTGCTTAATTGGTGAAACTACAGTGAAAAAACTGCAGCTTGCATCTGCTCAGATTTCTCGTTCAGATATCTGAACCTTCATTTTAGTTACAGTTAAACTAAACCCCTCTACAGCAAAAGGTTGCAGTCTGCATCTGCTCGTATTTCTCCTTCAAAATACATGCACTCTGAGCTCATTGTGTCAGCCAGTTAGTTCAGCTCCTTTCTTGTTACAGGAGGTTCAACCTGTTATAATGTCACTGCTTCCACTGAAAGAGGCCGTGAGGACAAGCATTGTTTCAAGAAGTTGGAGAATGCTCTGGACATTCCACTGTAATCTATGTTTTGATGGTCCCACTGATCCGGATTCTGATAGCGATGACGAGTTCTCTAGTCAGGATAGTACCAAAATGAAACGAGCAAAGTTCATTGAGACTGTAAATTCGGTTATTCAACAGCACAGTGGGATAGGAGTCAATAAGTTCAGCATCAGGTGTGGCCTGCCCAAAGAGGACTCTGATCATCTTGAGAGGTGGATTTTGTTTGCCACTTCATCAAAGGCAAAGATAATACATTTTGATCTGATAATAATTGATTGGCCACTCGAAGAAGTTCACCACTTCCCTCTTGAGACCTTAGGTGCTCAAGGTAGCTCATTTGTGCAGTCATTGTTTCTCACTGCTGTTTCTATAAAGCCACACTCAGGAATACGTGGCTTTACAATACTCAGAAGACTTGTTCTGGAATCTGTTCAGATATTTGGGGATTTCCCTGGTTTGCTTGCAAAATGTTCAGCACTTGAGGACTTAGAGATCATCGACTGCTCTGGTGTTACTAATTTAAGCATACCCCACCAACTCAATAAACTTCGACATTTGCTAATTGATAGTAGTACAACGGATATTGAGGTGGTTGAGTTCCATGCTGCTGATCTTGCTCATTTTGAGTATAAAGGGCGAGTCATCCCTATAGCGCTTCATGGTTGCTCAAAAATAGAGAAGGCAACGATAATGTTTGTGGATACTAAAGCACTGGCCCATACATTCACTTCAGTTCCAAGCATTTTGCCAGTGAGGATATTACACGTGCAAGCTATTATATCAAAATATGCACAGGTTGCCTTTTGTTTTTTGCTTACCTCAAAGTTCTTCAGAATTGGTGTTATTGTTAGCATCATCTTATTTGTTCGGGTCATGTTTCAGTTGCAGAAGCTGCCAACAAGACCACAGGGCATGTTTATGAATTTGAGGCATATGACTTGCCAACTAAGTGTAAATTGTGGAGAAGCAAATGACGATAATGAAGTTCTTCAACTAGCCCATTGTTTGGATGCTGCACCCCGACTGGAGACATTGCGCTTGCATGTGAGTGCCTTTTTATTTATTTAGAAAGATTAATATATGGACCTTCAAGAAAGAACCATTCTTGGATTAGTTTGACCAAAAGCTTCCAATGCAGATGTTCTATCTGAAATCAATTGGTGTCTCCAGTGGGGAGGTGGCAGGTATGCGCCGCCATGATGATCTCAAGACGGTCTTCATGAGCGGGTTTCGCTGTTACAGGGCTCAAACTGAGCTGGCGTGTTGTATCTTGGGAAATGCTTGTGTTCTTGAGCAGCTGACAATAGAACCAAAGATCACAAACACCATATGGGGAGGTGATTGTTATGCGTGGAATAAAGGCCTCGAAAGAGTTTTACCGGGGGTCTGTGAGTGGGCACGGGTCATCTCGGAGGGCTTCGGCAAGGCGATAACGGTCTTAGGTGCCCCCCTTCACAGTGAGTAAACCAAATCCTTTTCCCATAAATGTACCATTTGAATAATTTTCGGTAGTCTGCAGCATCTCGGTGTAGCTGGAAGAAGTTTATTCGTTCATGTAGTAATGCTTCTGTAGAGACTGTTTTCGTTACAATTCATGGCTATGAGCCTTTGCCCCTCTTCTCTTCACAGGTGAAAAAGCAATTAATCTGTGAGTGGGCACAGCTTCATTTCCCCTAGTGTGCTATCGTTGGGCTACTGAAAGAACTTGGTAATGGAATCTCAAACAAAATTGCAGCTCTCCTCTGTTCATGTACATTTCCCAACTCTTACAAAAAGGTGAACTATCTCCTGGTTCGCGTCTTTGGATGAAAAACTTAAGTATCTATTCAAAGCATATATGCTAAGCTATTGTATCTTGAACAAAACACCTACAGGGAATCTCGTAGATTGAAAATTTTGTACTCGTTGGGTAGCCTCTGAGTTGCCGTCAGCCAACCGAGGAGTCGTCTGAAGTGTTCTTTGCAGTGCGTTTTGGCATCGCTTTGAACTCATTGCTTGTTTGGGTTGCCCTGCAGCAAATTTTGCTGACCGCCCGGTTGGTTCAATGTGTCGACAATACCCGAAAGACGAGTAGGGTGAGGGTGAAGACGGCGGGCCTGGTCGTCGCTGGATATGTGCCCCCGGATGAGAACACCATTGGTGGGTAGGCGACACTGGTCGGCGGCGACGCCGGATTCACATCCGGTTCCGGGCTGTTGATCCACGACGAGAGCAATGTGTCAGTATAGGTCATTAACGATGTACACGCGCATATAGTCGTTAGTTAAATCGTAGTCAAGGGGAGCTGCAGACCCTGTCATGTTCAGAAGATTAGGCGCTTAAACCATATGATCTAGGAGTAAAAGGAACTGCCTATATTAAGCAGAGCATGCAGAAACATACATCAGTACGGGGCCGATATCCAACAATCCATTTTGTGCATCGCAATCCATGTATGAACTTTTCTCTCTTTTGTTTCTCCCAAATAAAACAACATATGGATTTGAAACTTCTCAGGGCAACAAAACATCAGGGTTACAATGTGTGAAAAAACTAATTCAGATTTATTTGGTCACGAATAAAGATATAAAATGAGATTTTTCTCCTATTAAGCTATATTATTTTAAGTATTTATGATGCACAAAAAAAACCTGAAAGTCTTTTGACATATTGTAGTTCTAAAGGTTTGTTGAACTCATAAGTTTGAAGCCCGTATCTCGTTTCTTTTGGGAGAAACGAAAAAAAAGTTCTATGTACTAAAGTTAGTCTATAGCACACATCTTAAAGCAGTGTTGAATGGTACAGATAAGGGGTGCACTGCACAAGGTTTACAAAGGGCAATCTCCCCCTCCCCCTTCCTCCATCCATTATCGCTTTCCCTCTTCTTTGTCGATGTCATTGTTCAATCACCCTCCTGCCCCCTTCCTCCTTCCATTTTTTCTTCCCCTCTTCTTCTTCCTGTTACCTCCCCTCCCCATCGTGATGCAGGATCATTTGTTCTCTAAGTTTAGAACACTACCTCTGCCTGACACACAAAAGAAGCAAACTCAGGAAGGACCTTTATATGTGAGAATCAGGTTTGAGCCCTGGTCGGCAGCCCCACTCTATAAGTTCTATGTATCTGGAATCTAATTTTTATCTTCTAACTTAACGGTTTTGCTAAAAATTGTTGCTTCGAATTAGTTTCCTGGTCATTTGATTCCTGAAACACAGCGCCCGAGCTCAAGTCAAGAACTGTCGACGTCCATGGCAAGGGTGACTCAGAACCTTGCGAGAGACCGATACGACCGCGGCCTGGCGTCGGCGGTGTAGGAGAGGAAGATGGTTTACATCTGTGGGTGTGGGGTGCATGATGGGTGAGCGCGAGTGGTGCTGGTGGACCGTAGTCGGTTAGGTTGATGGAGGTGGGCGGGTCGACAAAATGGACATCAGGGAGAACAAAGGGATCGGTTGGAGGAAGGAGGAAAACCGCTGGGTGCGCTGCACACGTTGACTGAAACTAAAAAAAAAGAGTTGCCTGACTAGTGAACACATGTCCACAGCGACCGACAAGCCATTCATGCCACGCTGTGCACATGCACGTCCAAAAAACAAGAAGCGATGGTATCGAGAATTCGAGATGCCAAATGGCCACGACGTGCCGAGCACGTCCGAGCACAATAATCCAACGAGCGTAGTACCTCGGGCCGCCGGCGGGGCAGAACACGACGCCGTAGCCGGCACTGCCGCCGGCGCACGTGAACGTGGACGTCGCGTCGTCGTAGGCGTAGCTGTAGGCGCGCGGGCACGCGGCCTTGAACAGCCGCGAGTAGGCCGTGGGCGCGCACGTCGCCAGCGTCCCGTGCGCGCCGCTGCAGCAGTACGCCTCCGTCCCGAACGCCTCGCACGCGCTCCGGCACGCCACCGCCGCGCCGGCCACGACGACGCGCAGCTCCGGCGGGCACTGCGCGTTCAGGTCGGCGGGGCAGTCCGTGGTCGGGCAGCTCCCGTTCGCCGGCGCGACCAGCACCGGCACGTTGAAGCCGTCGACGAGGCTCACGTCGTAGAAGTCGTCGCCTCCGATGGAAGCGAGCGTGAACTCGGCTAGGGTGGCCGGCGGGGCTGCGCCGCGGCCGGAGCACTCGACTGTGCCCGAGCCGCAGTCACCGGTAGCGCAGGCGAAGCCGGCGCCAGAGGAGGAGCTCTGCACGCAGAGCGTGCGGCCCCACATGCGGCCGGACCAGCCATCGGCGACGGCCACGGCGCGGGACTCGCCCGGAGAGAGCGCGAAGCCGGTGGTGGACGGCGGCGCCACGCCGGCGTTGGAGAGGATGCCCGGCCACACGGTATAGCCGCAGTTGTTCTTCACTGTGAACGTCGAAGGCCTTGCTCCTGGTGGCCATTAAGTACAGAATCCAAATATTGTGTCCATTGATCAGATACAAGCCGGCGCCACACGGTGTAGCCGCAGCTGTTCGTCACCATGAACGTGGCAGGCCGTGCTCCTGTTCACCATTAATTACCATTACAATCCATATATATATTGCCCATTGATTAGATACAAGCTTAGTTAAGTAACTGAAAATTTCACAAAAATAGAAAGAGAAACGGCACTAACGAACTTATTATCAGTGCTGTACAAAACACAGATAAAAAGAGTGATTAATGTTAACTACAGTGTACCTTTGAGGAAGGAGAGGCAGAGAAGAGAGAGCAGAGGGAGAAGAAATGATCCTCCCATGGAGCCGGAGGAAGAGAGGGAGAGAAGGGATCAAAACTTGAGAGAGACGATGACACAAAAATTGACAATTCTTAACATGCCCATGCATGTGATGCGATCATCATCTAATTAACTGACCTATTGGTGTCAGGAGCTAGTAAACTAAGGGATGGAGGAAGCTAAGAAACATTCAAGAAAGGTTCATTCGATCTCCAAAGTTGATTTTTTGTTTTTTTTTTTTTTAAAGGAGGTTAAGACCCCCGGCCTCTGCATCAATCGATGCATACGGCCATCCTTATTTATTATTCCACATAGGTCTAACAAGAACATACATCAAGCCACCTGAAGCCATCACTCACATCTACAAAACTTGATAATGTGGAGTGCTCTCACTCACCATATCTAAAACCGGTGTCGTCGCCGATCCATCCACATAACGTATCGGAACCACAACTGGTACAACAGACCTAAAGCGTACACCACATGCACACGTTTTAGACGCCGCCATCATCATTGAACCGCTGACCCATCTTCAAGAGAGATATTCGCATCATCCTTGCCAGTCCGCCCATCCGTCGACGCCACCACGGCGCCCAACGGCGCCACCGCCCCGCGCACATCCGTCCAGACGCAAAGATTCTGGAAGATCCGTGCGTAGCACCTGCCGACCAGGCATGACACAGTGTAGCACCTGTCGGCCAGGCATGACTTGACATCTCCACCGAAAGCTCCATGCAAGACGAAGCCGCTCCACCTCCTGCCACTGTCTTCAAGCTCTGCTCCACAAACGATGCTCCCAAGAGAGAAAACGACACCGTAGTACCGCCATCGTCTGATCTGGAAGACCAGATCCTAGGGTTTCCCCCGGAGCAGCACGAGTGGGTCGACAGTAGTTACACGACGATGCCTTCATCAAGGTAACGACATAGAGCGCCGCCATCGCCTGCCATTGGCTTGGTTTTCACCGGCAACTATGTCTTCCCGACTCGCAGCCAGAACTAGATGGCGGATCTCGAGATCTGACCATCCAGCCTCACGTCGACCACCTCTGACGGAGGAGATAGCCACCACCACCAGCGGCACCGACCAGATCAGATCTGACCGGAAGCGCCGCCGACCAGTCAACCATGGCCACATCCCCTCCTGATCCGCCCTCCCCACGAAGCCGCCGGAGCAGCGCCGAACTGCCAGGAAAGACGAAGACCGAAGGGCGATCTCGCGCTGCCGGTCCCTCCAGACCGCGGGGCTGCAGCCTAGATCCCCACCGTCCCCATCACCGGCGGCGCCCGGGCTTAGCCGGCGAACGTCTCTGGGGACGACGAGGTGGAGGAGAAGGGGGAGGGGGCGGCGGCCGGGGCTCTGGGGTTGGCCCCCTGATCGCCCTGGAAGGAGGGATCGAGGGAGCCCTGGTATAAACTATTAAGAGATGCGACATCAAATGTGGTTTGAAAATTGCAACTAGGTGAGCCATTCTTCGTTTGATTAAGTCCTCTCTATCTTTTATCTCGGCCGGTGAGTTGACTCATATTTAAACAAAGTATGCTTTTCAATCCAAACTATGATTTGATTGGATCAACTAAGAATTTTGTTTCTTGGAGTGAAATGGCTCAAACAACAATCAGGAGGGCAGAGATAATTACAGTTACGGTCCTTGTACTCTCAGGCGCGTAGGCGCGTAACACGATGGTCCTTGAACTAGTGGAATGCTTCACTATACGGTCCTCAAATACGAGGATATGCTCCAATATGGTCCTCACTACATCTCCCGCTATGCTTTGCATCCAGACTGATGTCGCGCCAGCATACAGTCATGTTAGTATGTGAGAGAGAAATAACTCAAAAAAAAAAAACTAGCCATGGTGGGGTCTGAACCTGAGACCCCAGTCCATCTGGCAACTTGAGAAAGCCACGAGAGCGACTTGTGATTGGAAATTCCTATTTGCCGCTCATTGCAGCAAGTAGTCGAGGGGACGCATAGGGGTACATCGAGGAGCGTTCGGATGGGCCGGCCCGTTCAAACGATTGAGCTATTCCGGTTTTGGGAATCTTCTAGGTGGTCTCCAGCCGGGTTTTTTTTTCCTGGTTTTGGGAACCTTCTAGAAGATTCTTGGACTGGTTTTTCTATTTCGCCCTTTCCCCTTTTTGTTTCTTTTCTTTTTCTTTTTTTTGTTTTAATTTTTTCTTTTTTTGTTTTTGTTTCTTTGCCCATTCTTTTTTCTTTTTCATGCTTCTTTTTCTTGAAAATTTTAAATATTTATTCAGAATTTTATAACATGTTCTCATTTTCAAAATTTGCTCCCAATTTCAAAAAATATCCATTTTTTCAAAAAAAAAATCAGAATTTCAAAAAATGTTCGTGTTTCAAAAAGTCTTTTTAGAAATTTCATAAAATGTTCTTGTTTTCCAATTTTGTTCACAATTTCAAAAGATGTTCGTGTTTTGAAAAATGTTCAGTAATTTCAAAAAATGTTCTCATTTTCAAATTTTGTTTAGAATTTCAGAAAATGTTCATGTTTCAAAAATCTTTTTAGAAATTTCATAAAATGTTCTTGTTTTCAAATTTTGTTCAAAATTTCAAAAAATGTTCGTGTTTTGAAAAATGTTCAATAATTTCAAAAAAAGTTCTTGTTTACAAATTTTGTTCAGAATTTCAAAAACTATTCGTGTTTCAAAAAGTCTGTTTTGGAATTTCATAAAATGTTCTTGTTTTCAAATTTTGTTCATAATTTCAAAAAATGTTCGTGTTTTAGAAAATGCTCAGTAATTTCAAAAAAATGTTCTTGTTTTCAAATTTTGTTATGTTCATGTTTTCTGAAGATGTTTAAGAATTTCAAAAAATGTCCTCTTTCTGAAAATCTGTTCAGAATTTCATTTATAAGATGTTCATGTTTCAAAAAATGTATAGGAATGTCAAAATATGTTCGCACTTCCAAAATTTGTTCACAATTTTCAGAAAAATGTCCTTGTTTAAAAAAATGTTTAGGAATTTTAGAAAATGTTTCTTTTAAAAGAATTCACAATGTAAAAAAATATTCAATTTGTTTAAAAATTGTTCACGTTTTAGAAAACTGTTAGGTTTCACAAAAAATGTTCGTGTTTTTAAAAGTTTGTTACCAAATTTTGAAAATGTTCGTTTTTGAAATATATTTACTTTTATGAAAAAGAAAACTACGTTCGAAATTTAAAAAAAAAAGATACTTTTTTCGCTGACTATAGTTGATATTAACTGAGTTGGCATTTTAAGCAAAACATATCTGTGAACACAGTGTCTAGCCACATGGTTCACTCACTTGAGGTCTTGTGTTCGAAGCCCCACACACACGTTTTTGGGAATTTTTTCTTTCAACTTTGCCGCTGCCATCCGCTTCTTTTAACTATTATGTTGCAAATCTTCCACTACAGCTAGCTTGTCGCACTGGTTAGCTTCGCGGTCGTATCTGGAGTTGGTCGTGGGTGCGATTCCCACCACAGCGCTATTTTTTGTTGATAAATCACTAATTGAGGAGTACTCGCAAAGATCACTCCCATCTCAGGTTGTGACAAGTGGCGCGCTGTATGTGTGCTACTTGTCGCAATCTGATAGTTTTCCCTTTTTTCGTATATCCGTCTATTCAAAACGTTTTATTTCTTAAACCGTGCGTCCAAATCTTGAACCGTTTCACCGTTGGATTTCTCGCATTGACATCTTCAAAACTAGATCCCATGTTGATAGGTTTTGATGAACTTTTTTCACGAAAAAAACCGGACGAAAAAAGCAAACCGGGAGCATGGTTTTTTCCCTTTCCGAAAGAGGCACGCCCGTGCCTCTCGTGAAATCTTGCGGAAACAAACCCGTGCCTCTCGCGAAAGGAAAAAAAAAATTGAAAACGCATTGTTCCCGTTTCCGAAAAGGCACGGCCGTGCCTCTCGCGAAAGCACAACCATGTCTCTCGCGGTAACAAAACCGTGCCTCTCGTGAAAGAAAAAAAACAAAAAACGCGTTTTTTTCGTTTCCGAGAGGCACGGGCGTGCCTCTCGCGAAATCAAAACCGTGCCTATCACGGATGAAAAAAAAAACAGAAAACGCATTTTTTTTCGTTTCCGAGAGTCATGGTCGTGCCTCTCGCGAAAGCAAAAATATGCCTCTCGCGGAAGCAAAGCCGTGCCTCCGGCGGATGAAAAAAATAATAGAAAACGCGTTCTTTTTTTCGTTTCCGAGAGTCATGGTCGTGCCTCTTGCGAAAGCAAAACCGTGCCTCTGGCGGATAAAAAAAAATAGAAAACACATTTTTTCGCGCAAAATTTTCTTTTTCGGGAATTTTTTTCCCCAAAAGTTAAGGAAGACCGGTGAAAAACCGAAGCGTCAAAAAACCCGAGAAAAAACTGTTTAAAAAGTCGAAAACGCGTGCGGAAAACAAAATTCGGAGGGAGCGCCTAGAGCGCGACACGTGGCGGGTGGCTAAGAGCGCATCAAGTGGCGTTGATCGTTGTGAGGCTTCCGAAAAAGCGCTCGTTAACTAGTTGCTCTATGTGATTTATGTACTGACATGGTTATACCTACATGGTAGGCCGAAGTACGTATATGGCCGCTCAGGCCCATCAAAGATTCGGTTCAGAAGACAATGGGGCAAGGGGTACCTTTATTTTTTTTAGGGGAAAAAAAATTAAAATAAAGGTACCTTTATTAATGTAACAAGTGCCTACAGTCGGACTCTACACCCCTGACAACATTCAAGACCACAAGCGCTCACAACTACAGTGTATATTCGTGTATTTTTTAAACATACATTTACTTAAAAGGTTACAGCATGTATTAAAAATTATTGTGTAATCCTAATACATCTAGAAATGTACTAAAAATTGTTCAGTTTTATTAATAAAAAATCAACATGCATGATCCTTGAATACAAGAATGATTTTGCACAATAATATTTTTAATACATGTGAATATTTTTTGAAATACACATTGTCAATTTTTTTGAATGCATGACGAAGATTTACAAAAATACATTTACAATTTTATAATACATATGAAACTTTTTTTTCAAAAGCACAAACACTTTATTTACCTTTCATGGTAATTGTAAGATTTTCTTACATTTATTGTTTTAATTGGGAAAAATAAATGTCAAAATTAAAATAAATGTCAACCTGGAAAATAAATAAAATAAAACCAGTTGAAAAGGAACGTGATAGTCTCTTGGAGAGGTACATGAAGGCCCACTGTGTAAATGTCTAGTTCAGTAATAAAACCGAAGCACAGTTTGTTCTTTGTGGTTAGCTTATGCTGCAGTGCAATCAGCGAACAGACGTCTCGTGTTCAATCCTCCGTCTTGCAATTCATTTTGCTATTCCTTCTCTCTCGTGTACTGACATGTGAGTCACATGCTTGGCTTCCCCACCGGCTCGCTCTTTTTTTTTTAGAAACACCAAACTTTATTATTCAAACTCCACAGACAGTAGGATACAAATCGGATTGTGGGGTTAGCCCAACCACACGTGGTGCGCCCGATCTAAAGAATGCGAATGCTTGACTAACAAGTCGGCCTCAAAGTTTGTCGACATATTTTCTAAACAAAAAATACAATTGATTCAAAGTCATCTGTTTGATCTCCTCGATAACTTGCCCGTATATGCCACTGCTACCCTTCTGAATGTCATTCATAACTTGCCTTGAGTCAGAGACCACCACAATGTTCTGAAGTAGTAGATGCTCGGCCAGCGACAATGCCTCTCTACACACGATCGCCTAGAGGGTTGCCACATCGTTTGTCATGTGTATCACCAGAGAGGAGGACCCGAGATAACTCCCATTCTCGTCCCTGCCAACTACTAATGCTGACCTGTTGATCCCAGCTCTAGGAACACTTGCGTCCACATGAAGTAAAGCAAAGCCTGGTGGTCGTGCTTTCATGAGTACATGACCAGCTTTCCCGACGCTTGTGGTGGCACCACTTCGCGTCAAACTCACCTGTCGTGCTGGAGGCTATGTATCACCTATTGCGCGTCCAAAGAAGGTCTTGTCGCAAGGTGTTGTCCCGTCGTTACTATTGAGCCGGCCCAAGTATCTCCCTGCAGATTAGTTTTTTTTACATATATTTGAAATAAATATTGTTAATACTCCATCCAATCCAAATTAATTGACGTGCACTTTTGTACTAATTGTGCATCAATTAATATGTATCGGAGGGAGTACATATATTATGAGAACTTAAACTATTTAAAAATATGAATTTGAAAAATGTTACCGCAGTATAAGGTTTATGATAGTGTATGTTAAAAATATGTTGATAGCATTAAAAAATGTTCACATTTGAAAACAATGTATGTGACATTTAATAAACTGTTTATACAATATCTACATTGATTGTGCAATTCAAAATAATATTTCTTCCCATTCAAAGAAATGTAATTTACATTTGAAAAAATGTTCACTCGCTTTGAAAAATGATCATGACATTCAAAAAATTTATCTATGTAAATAAAAAATGTTCACAAACTTTAACAAAAAATGGTTCGTATCATGAAAAAAATATTTCAACGTGTATTTGAAAAGTCCAAAAACATGTATTTGACAAATGTTAAACGTTTATTAAAAATTATTTTAAATACAGACAAAAAAGTACGATGCATATGAAAAAGTAGAGATCAAAACATATATTAAAAAAATCATAATCATGTATTTAAAAAACATCAAACATGTATTAAAAATATTTCTGATGTATTTAAAAAATGCATAGTGTGTATGAAAAATAAAATAAATAAATAAATAAAAAGTAAAATAAAAGGAAAGAAAGAAAAACTTGAAGAAAGAAACAAGGAAAATAAAAAAACTCGAACAATTCCCAAAAAAACAGTGAAAACCGACAAGAAAAACACAGAGAAAAAAAAACTTGACAAGAGGCGCTATTGTACTGGCCGGCCCACTCCCTCGCGGCTAGTGGTGAGACCAGTTAAGTCTCGGTACGGGCGAGAAATAACCCTGGTGCTCTCTCCTTCCTTTCCATGGACCTGGGCGGCCCTCATGTGGTGGAATGCTAATATTATTGTTGAACATGATTAGGATTACCAATCATTCTGAAAAGTAATGATTTCTGAACCATATTATGGTTGCATTTGATTGCAAGGAGGTCATCGAGGATATCAAGGTTGTTTCTGGTGGGAAGCATGCAAGCATCGTCCGAGAAATTATCATATGTGCTGCCGAATTGGATTCATGCTCCCTTATCTTTAAAGGAAAGGAGTATAATATTGAGGCACATAACCTCGCTAAATACACTAGCTTGTTTGGGTTTCTCTGAAGGACACCATACTTGGCTATTGCACCTGATTTCCATTCTATCCCTATGAACCTTGTTATCAATTAATAAAGTGAAGCTTGTTTAGCCTAAAAACAACATTAAAAAAAAAGGTTTAGGACTACCAATCGTCCAATCCATCAACACGTACGCAATTCCTATATGTATTGATAAGTTCTCAAAGTATTTGTTCCTAAACATTTGGTAGCCTCTTATTATTTCTTTGTTATATATCTGGAAATGATTGATGAGTACCATATTTGTTCTTGCTAGATAAATTGGTCATACAGTTCTAACATGACTAAGAATTATCCGATCCCTAGATATGTCATGCAATACTTCTAAGTACGTGTGTGCGTCGGTTGGGGCATTGTCTCATCATTTTTTTCCTAGTCACGTGAACTCGTGATAGAGGCATGCATGTGAATAGCTCATTACCTAGAGGGCCGAAAAGAAATAACTCCCAGCAAAAGAAATACACATCCAATTTTCTACTCTTTGATTTCTTTACTTTGCCATTACTAGTAAGTGTGCACGTGCAACGCACGTCTAAATTAACATAAAATTAGTCAAACGTGACGGTCATCTAAATTGTTGCAGGTACATTATATGAACTAATACCTATTTAGTCAAACCTATAACAGGCACACAAGATCAAATTGTTGCATGTCATGAAACAACAAAGTTTTTTTTATTCAAATACCACAAACTTTGTAATTTACTTTATGTAAATGTAAATATCTTTTTCCACACAGGATGCATTACGCACTGCCAACTACATAATGGAAGTGTGTGTATTCAAACTATTCTTGCCTCAATAAATGACAAACCCAGTGCTAGGTTTCCACACCATGACCTCTTGAGACAAGTGGAGAGTATTTCACCCACTCGAATACATTCACAAAAAAAGTATCAAGCTGCTCACTCGAAAAACCTAAATTCATTCGCAAAAGGATACCCTCGTCCAACATCTCGCACAAACTTCCATCAAAATGAACACATACCTGCAGCAGTTCCTGATTTGCTAGTCCCTTAAACTTACATTTATTTTCTTTCTAGAATACACTTCATCTTTAAAAAATAGGTAAACATGTTTTAGCAAATTCTCCAATCCATTTTAACAGCTTCTTTGATGTTCATTTCTTGCTCTGCCAGGTACCCACAGCCATAAATGAAGTACGGGTCGCGACACTGCTTAATCATGCAGAGCTCATAATTTAGATACTCTCCAGCCAATTAGGTAACACCAAACATGATTATGTCACTTTGCACAGCCTACAAATGATGAAACACATTAAAGATCGTCAACAACAAAAATTAAAGATCCTATGCACTTTGCACAGCTTATAAATGGACAATTAGATTTTGGTAAAAAAAAAATCAAAATAAAGTACCATATCCTGTTGAGAGGGTGATGGCACATACTGAAATTCACAGACATCTAGAATTGCTAGGTTTCTATGAATTATCCTTTTGGAATGTTGCACACGTGCAGTGTCCAGTCACAGTATATATGCATCTATATATTACTCAATTATTCATGAGAGATAGGATTGCCACGAGGATCAAATAGATAAAAATTATGAGCATATGGTGTTGTGTGACATCTCCCAACTTAATTAATCAATTTTATTGTTACTGAATTATCCATATGTGGAAATTTCAATGTAGCACTAAGTTATTTGTGCAAGAGAATTTCTTCCTTGGTTCACAAAGAGGTTCAGTAGCCATCCGAAATGAGCAATGAAAGATACCTTGAATTACTTGAGCAAAGAATATGTTTGCAGAGGGAAGCAAGTCCAGCCCTTGTCTTATCAATTGTACAATTATTCCTCAGTCAGATATTGCGAAAAATGGGCATCCATCATCTACTGGTTCCATATTCAGAATCTTGATAGACATGTGGGTCTTCTCAGTTTTGTTAGACAAACCATTTGACAATGACCATGCTCCAAAATGTGCATGATTAATAAGACAATACACGTGCAATTCATGTCCTCTATTAGCATGTGTTTCAAAGAAACAATATAGATATTAATTAAAGTCTGAAAAAACGTACTCTTCCTAAATGTATCAAATGGAACCACCTCTCTAATGATATGCAGAAAGAAATATTAAATATGCATCTATTGGAACTATCAATCACCTTTTAATTGTTACATAGTAACTGTGGATTAGTAGTAAAGCTTCGCAAGCTGTTGCACTCTCCCAAACAAAATAGAAAGCAAATCAGTTCTAATCAATCCGCTAAAAAGAACTATAAGAAAATAAAATTCAAGATTTACACCTTGAATAGATTGAATTGAGAACACGTGTGAATCAAGAGAGGCCCATTGCTTAATCCATTGCAAATATATCGAGGAGCTGCAAAGGCGAGACTATCATGTGCATGAAGATGGGATCAAATACCAACTCGACAGGTTCATGGCTGCAATAATCACTATCTGTATTTACCTGACATAATGCTAATTTAGAGATGTTGGATACAAGCTGATGGAGCAGTGGGCAGCATCAATCGGACATTGCGGTAGATCAGGGGACTCCGCTGCTCCACCTTCAGTCCAGTCTGCCACGTATTGGTGCTGCTGCCTCCTCCTTCCCGCGACACTAAATCGAATCTAGTTTTTTGCCCTTGATATCCTGCACATTCTCTTGTTACCTTGTTAAGCACTAAAGATGACATGAACCAGAACATATATGAACTTCTAAGCAATCACATCGTAACCTCGTTGGTCTGAGCTTACCCATCCACTTTATTAGTATCATTCCCAAGCCCTTCCAATAACACAGGACGTGGAGGCTCAATTGCGCTAGAACATCATCCATATTCACAACTTACAACTCATTAAGTACTTAGTATTTGAACCTTTGACAACCGAGCTTGTTCTGCATGTGCATCCTTGTGATATGATTGCTCCTCAGCTGGGATATTCAAATCTGAAATTAGCAGTCTGGACAATGATTTTGGAAAAACAAGTATTCGGTGCTTGAATTTTTTTTATCTTAAATCATTCAAATAGGTCCTTCCAGCAAATAATAAGAGCGGCCTAATTTCTTAGTATGAAGCACTATATAATCCAAATAGGTCCTTCCAGATCAATGGCGATTTTTCTTAGTATGATAGTTAGTAGGTAAATATTTCAACATAATATTCTTTCATAGGCAAGGATGCTTCCAGGTAAGGAGTTTCGCTCCTGAGCTCTGGTGAGCCTGGAGTTTACAACAATTGGAAAAGATATTTAAATGCTCCTAAACCTGGGCTACCAATAATTTTTTCAGGGATGGTTCAACACTACATAATGCACTTGTTAGTAAAGCTTTGGAAAATTATGCATTGGTATAATCAAGTAGATTGTACCTCTTACATGCAACCTGATAGCAAGGGTAACTCTTACATCTCACCACTGATAAGGTTTTGATGGATCCAAAATTTCAGAAAATTCACCACAAGAGTAATCGAGCATACACAGAAGGTCTCCTATATATTCCATCAAATGATATGTATATCTTTACTAATAGGTAATTGAGCATACACAGAGGGGTACGGTGCTGCTAGCAAGCTCATGTGACCACCTCGATCTAGATCATCTGCTAAAACCTGCTGATGCACAGAGAGGTTAGAAAGAGAAATTGGATGCAGAGGGTGTGGTGGGTTCTGCTGCCGCCGCACGCCCTTATGTCGGCGTCGCCGCAGCCGTGACGCCTTGCTGCAGATTGAGAGAGACAGGAGATTAGAGAGGGGAGAAGGCACAGAGAGAGTGAGATGGAGAGAAGAACCCTCGTGTGAAGATCCGCTCGGAGCTGCTCTCATCTGCGGCAACTGCCCCAGCCTCGTCATCCTTCTTCCATGTCTCCGCCGTGGAATCCTTGCCGCTGCGTGCGACAGCAGCGCCGCGTGGGCGTCGAGCGTGTGGTGGAGCGAGTGGCCGCGGCTGAGGTGAGGGAGCACGGCGACCCGCGGAAGAGGGAGCGGCGGGGGAAGGAAGCGTGAGGACGGCGAGGAGGGCTGGCGGAGAGGGCGCCCGTGAGGGGTGTTCCCCAGTTCGAGAGAGATGGGGGTTGCGTGATTGTAGGACCTTTTTTTACCGTTCCTTTTGGAAATCCACGATTGTAGGAACTTCTTTTTATTTTTCTTCTGGAAATCCACGATTGTCGGTGTGGACCGAAGGGGCAGAGTTTTCGTCTGCCCAATAAAAATGCTAAACGTACTTCAAGAGAGGTTTAGTTGTTATCTAGACGGTTAGATCTAAATGAGTGGTCTGATCATGAGGCTCTAACTGCCCCGGTTTGTGTTGTGTACGTTATGCGGGGTAGAGTTAGGGAAGAAAATGTTTGCTTTTTTAATAGTAGTAGAGACTATGGTTGCCTTCTTTCGATGCAGGTTTTGGCTATTTCTTGCTATGTGGCATCTTCTCCTCCTCGAGAAATAACTTGGTCACATGATCACAATATTCTTTCTTTCGCAAAAATTAATAATTACATTTTTTTTCATGTTGCCGAAATTCTGATGTGAAAATCTCTCAAAAATGATCTGACATGGATGATTCTAGTACTCAGTAATTCCTTCTCAAGCAAAAAGAGTAAGTAGTCCTATGTGGGTCATTAATGTGCACATACATATAAATTACTAAAACCATGACAATAATTATGGAGCGGTGGGAGTACTTAATGGATTCATTTACATATTCCAATCTTGCTAATGAGTAGTAACCCGCAAAGAAAAATCTTGCTAATGAGTAATGATCCAACGCACAAGAGACCTTCTAAAAACGTCTCTCGCCGTGCGCGGTTTACAGCCGCCACCCGATCCGGCCCGTCCAAGACGGAATGAACGGCGCGCGGCAGCTGACGCGGTTTTCTCCGAGCGACCACGACCGCGACACCGCACCGTGTCTGAGCCAGAAGGCCGCACGCCGGGACCGAAAGAGCAGAGCTGCCGCGTGTGTCCGGCCGTCCTACCAGCACTGGTCCGTCTCCCAGGTCCGCCTACGGAACGCTGGCCCGCCTGCCGCCGCCCGCCGCATCATCATGGCCGCCGCGCGGCCGGCCACGTCCCGATCGTAGCGCGCGCGCTCGTCGGGGTCGGCCAGCGTGGCGTAGGCCGCGTGCAGCCGGATGAAGCCCTCGTCGCCGCCGTCCCCAGCAGCATCCGGGTGCATCTCCCCCCTGCTGGCCCGCGCGCCCACTCCGAGAACCTCGTAGTGCGTCCTCCCGGCCGCCACCGGCATCGTGGCAGACGCCCGCGCCACCACGCACCTCCGGGTTCCGGCGACGCGCCCTGGAAGAGCCACAGCTGCAGCAGCGAACGTAGCCATCGATGGTCCGTTCTCTGCTCTTCCTGATCCAAAGCAGAGTATTTGTTTCGTTGCACTGTTGTCAGTCCTCGTCGAGGAGAACGAAGGCGCCGATGGATTTATAGGGGCTTCGCCGCTTCGGGGACCTGTGGTGCCACTCGTACGCTCCTGCTGCTGAGTCAGCCACTCGTACGCTCCTAGTGCCCACGCTGTTGCTTTCGCGCCACCGACGTGGTCCGGTTGCCGCTCCACCACCTCTCCTCTTCCCCGACAAAGGCGGAAAGGGACTCTCGATCATTAATAATTCAACCAACTTCCACCTATTTTACGCAACCTCCCCCTTTATTAGATTCGCGCCTGAATTTTGCTCCTGTCTGACCGGATCCCTTGTTAAAAAATTCTGAATGCCCCACTTGGACGTAGGATAGATTTTTCATTTTGTCCAAGGTCCCAGCTGAGCTAAGCTTGCTCCTCCATGCGACGATGATAGATCGATGCTGGACGTGACACATTCTATTATCGTGTAGACTTTCAAGGACTTACTGTTTTTGTATTTGTGGTTATCGGAACACTGTGCCCATCGTCTGAATGTGAAAGCTGCGTACGTTTGTGCAGTGATCCGCCATCGCCTCCCATTTTTCTGCCCTGCACTTGCTTGTCACGACTCACGACCAAGGACTGTTTTTGTTCTGCATCCAAGGCAGAATGCACATCTGACTTTAACTTCTTTTTTTCGTTCGCAAAAAAGAAGACTTTTACTTATTTTTCTACAGTATATACATTATAAAACTGCCGATGATCACTACTTCTGTGTACGAAAATCTCTGATTTTTCTGCGCCATATCTTCAGCTAGATTCTAATATAACACCCCTGATTTTTCTTCTGCATCCATATGATCCAAGATACTATCTCTATATGTCTAAACAGCTACTCCCTCCGTTCCTAAATACTCCCTCCGTAAACTAATATAAGAGCATTTAGATCACTAAAATAGTGATAGTGATCTAAACGCTCTTATATTAGTTTACAGAGGAAGTATTTGTCTTTCTAGAGATTTCAACAAGTGACTACATACGAAGCAAAATGAGTGAATCTACACTTTAAAATATGTCTATATACATCCGTATGTGATAGTCCATTTGAAATCTCTAAAAAGACAAATATTTAGGAACGGAGGGAGTACTTACCAGTCTACCGGTAGAGTACGGTATCCGGAGAAATCGTGCAAAACTTGCAGCCAGTGTTTGCCAAAATTGTTTCTACGGCAAAAACGACAAATATGACCTATGGTCGAAATCAATTCATAAATTGAGCTGTTGACGAAAACATTTCGCTCCGCTGACCCTTTTATGTAGCGCCCGACATGCAGACGCCACACTATACTGTGTCAGGCGCTACACGCCTGACCAGTGTCACACCTCAAGATGCCTAAAAATTGCTAAGTCAGTGTAGTGTAGCGCCTGGCGTTTGCACACCCACCAGCAGCCCACGCAGTAAACCAAGCGAACAAGAATGCCATGTCCATGTGCATGCACAGGTGGTGCCTAGCTCGACACAACCAACAAACCCACACGTGCGTGCGCTCGAACATGGAAAGAAGAACTGATCAGAGAATGAGAGACCCCGTACTTGACTGGTCAAGCCCGTCCCCGTCTCGACCGACGGAAGCCGAGCGTAGACCTGCGACCCGAATCCACCGACACCGACCAACGCCTCCCTCTGTCCACCCGCTCGCGCTCGGCCGCGACATTGTACCGTCAGGGCCGTAACAAATCAACGCGGCAGCCCACGTCGTCTCCCTATGCTAAGTGCGCCTAGACGCTAGGCGCTACACTGTATAGTGTAGCTCCTAGATCTCAGGCGTTGCACATTGACTTAGTAATTTTTGGGCAGTCTGGGGTGCGACACTGGTCAAACATGTAGCGCCTGTCAGTCAGACGCTGCACAGTGTAGTGTGGCGTCTGGCTGTCCGACGCTACACAAAAGGGTCAGTGGAACATGTTTTTTTTTGCCAACAGTTCAGTTTGTCAATTGATTTCGATCACAGGTCAGAATAGTGATTTTTGCCCACCCGCATGACAATCAGTTCACGTTGAATTTTATGCTGTCAGAAATTCTGTCTTACGCCTAATCTCTTGAATTTCTCTCTCTCTCTCTCCTCTCTCTCTAGGTTAGAACCGCCGCCGCCTGAAGGAGCGCCGTGTAGAGGATGCAGGCCAGCGACTCCCACATGTTCCTGTTGAGCGAGTCACCCACGAACACGAGCCGCCTGTTCCGGCACTGCTCCAGCGCCCCGGAGCCGTCGAGCCTCCCGCCGGTGCCGCCGCACCCCCTCGGCTGCCACCGCCAGTCCTCGTAGCCGGCGTCCGGGCGGCCGTTCCTCCGGCAGGTGACCTGGTCGCTGAGGAACGGGCACTCCGCCGCCTCGTACGGCAGGTACCTCGCCGGGTCGCGCACCCAACTCCCGTCGAACACGTCACACTCCCTTCCCTCTCCGTCGCCGCCGTCCTCCCACCCGGCTCCTCTTCTTGCTCCACCTCCTCCTCACTGCCGATATCTCCAGGGCCGGCGTCCGGCGTGGGCGCCATGGAGTCATCGTGGTCATGGTACGCAGCAGCAGCAGCATGACGAGGAGGAGGAGGAGGACGTGAAGGAGGACGGGGAGCGGACTGCTGCAGCCTGGAGAAGTGCTCCCACGGCAGCGGCAGCAGCGCGGGGAAGAAGAAGGGGCGGGAGCCGAGGAGGAGGCCCGCGGAAAGAGGCAGAGACAGAGGAGGGAGCAGAGCGCCCATCTCCGGGTGTATCTGGAGAGAGAGAGAGAGAGAGAGAGAGAGAGAAATCTGACAAGGGGGCCCCACCCAGGTCAAAACCGCCGTTGACTAGTGCCACATCAGTAGCGGGTGAAGAAAAACCAGCCAGGGGGGTGTTTTGTCCGGTTTGAGTTTGTTTGGGGGGTAAAAGAAGCCGAAAAATAGATCAGGGGGTAAAGTGAACCACTCACTTTATTCAGGGTAGTAAAATGGACTTTTTTCTTTTGGCAATGATCCGCCATCACCTCCCATTTTTCTGCCCTTCACTTGCTTGTCACGACCAAGGACTGTTTTCGTTCTGCATCTACAATTCTAGACCGAATACACCTCCGACTTTTACTTATTTTTTTCATTCGCCAAAAAAAGATTTTTACTTATTTTTCTACAGTACATTATAAAATTGCCCACAATCGCTACTTCTGTATACGCAAATCTCTGATTTTTCTGCGCCATATCTTCAGCTAGATTCTAATATAACACTCCTGATTTTTCTTCTGTATCCATATGATCCAAGATATTATGTCTAAACAACACCAGTCTACCAGTAGAGTATGGTATCGGGAGAAATCATGCAAAACTTGCAGCCGTGTTTGCCTAATTTGTTTCACTTGCTTCCTTATCATCACACCCGTATGACAATCAGTTCACGTTGAATTTTATGCCATCAGAAATTCTGTCTTACGTCTAGACTCTTTTTTTTCTGAGGATCATCTTACGTCTAGACTCTTGAGGGCGGTGCTCTACGCTGTCTCTGCAAGTGGGAATGCACATGGTTTGTCCTATACTACGATCCTGTCACTGGTGCGCCTACACGGCGCCGACAAGAAGGTTATCAAGCTGCTGGCGGCAGAGCTACAAAGGTGGAGTTATCAATTTGGTGGGCAGGGAGATGGGTAGTCCAAGATCGATGCCGACCACGCCACACACGCGCCATGGTGATGGCGGACCGCAACGGCCCGGAAGAAGACGGCACCACATACATGTGGGTGGTGGAGCTCGAGGGGAGGGAGCAGCAGACATGGACGTCCCCGGTCAGGAACATATACTAGATCGGTACCGTGCCTTGGCGCGGGGTGTTAGTCCTTACGATGTGGTCAAGTAGATAAAGATCAAGTTAGTAGGAAGCATGGTTTAGCGCACATATTCAGTAGGACGACGAATTTTAAGGTTTAAAAAAAGGAACAAACATTCACTTGTATCAGAAGCAAGATATCATCGAGTTCAACGTGGTCATGAGATTACAAGCGTTCATAGGACCACAAAAGCAAATCACTTACATTAAGTTCAGGACTAAGAGCAGGAACATAACAAGAAAGCAAAAGCCAGACATAGTAGCTATAGAGATGGTACAACTACTAAGTCATAGCTATTAGAACAAAGAAGGGACCATATACAGGAAATACACGCCGACTATAGGTTACTTCGGTGACATAGAAAGGGAACAAATGTATATAACATGATAGTCGACACACCACTAAAGGCAGAAAGGCTCTGCGACTCTCTACACAATGATCACCGAGTGACCTTCCACTGGCCCAAACACACAGTTTTAGGGAAACAGCAGGAACTTCCGGATGCTATAACTTTTGCCTTAATCAAATTATCCATGTAGCTCTCCTCGTTCTTCTTGGGATCTGAATAGACATGTGCTTACCTTGGCAATCAAAGTAGTGTAAGGGGTCATGGAAACAAAAACTTCTTAGTAAATGACAAAGCGGTAAGTGGAAGCAAACAATAGTAGGATCATACGTGGGTGTCCAAAAGGACCAGATCTGTATGTTTATTGAGTGCATTGTTAGTTCCACCCAGGTGGTACCACACCCGTGACATACACACAGACGTGACAGATGGTATTACCCTGACAAAGCCCAGAGAAAGGGCTTAACGCCATCTAGGGAAACAAAAAGAATCGGATCCCAAATATACATTACAAAAAAAAAAAAGGCTAGAAGACACAATGTCTATTGATGATAGAGGATGGATAATGCATGATGGAAATCTTATCATGGAAATAACCTCTTTTCCATAAAGCATAGACTATGTGCAAACATCATCATAGAACAGTGGATATGTTTATTATAGAATGGACATTCTCCAAACACAGAAGCAAGTATCTTAAAGTAGTTTCCCAAAACATAAAGAAAGAGAACGAATAAAAGTACAGTAATAACAATAAGATCCAATAAAATCAGAGAAAAGAATTAAGGGAATTATCCACCCAAGTATATATATCATTAAAGACAATACAAGCAAAAGCGCAGACTGCTACTAATTAGAACAGGGCCATGCCAATGAACTTCAAATGGGACCAGCTGAGGCATAAATCTTAGGGTATGTACATTTTCCATCTTTATCTTAGATAAGTAATTTTAAATAGTTTCTCGACGCGGCCCACAACACATCATCATACAACTGTCCATGGTTTTTTTTTGACCGGAACAGCAGGAGCTCTGCTTTTTCATTATAGTAGGGGGAAAACTGTACATAGACTGTTGAGAGAAATAGCCAGAAAAGGAGAAAGGGAAGAAAAGAGATGGCAACCTAGCTGCCGAGCCTAATACAACTACTCCCAGGCCTCCATTAGGAGGCTGATCTCATCTTTTGCCAACATCAACACCGTGGAGCTCGTGTTTGTTTTTGCCTTGAAAATCCTACTGTTTCTCTCTGTCCATGGTTAAACACATGATTTTCAGGTATATTCCATCAAAATTCTGTGCATTGCTAGCTAGAACTTGTAGGTAGATGCGTCTACATGATATAACAGATATATACTCTTCTCGAGCGGTGGAACTGAACCACAGGCAGCCTGGGATCTTACACCCTCTTGCACTTAAAAGGATGCAGCTGAAGGGCTGGTTGCTTGCCATGTCTTGGCGGGCCGAAAAAAAGGAGCGCAGATACAACGAGGTATGGACAAAATGTTGTATTACATGGCTGCTCCTATTTACGAATTCACTATTGGTCAAAGTGTTTGCATCCCTGTGTGGTAGGTGGTAACTGATGCTGAAACTTGAAAGGCTACTGCTGTCTTGTACTATATATGTAGCCTTCTGTTACACTATCACGAGGAGCAAGTCCACATCTGGCGCGGGAAGGAGATGGGTCAGGGCGGGACAAATGGGCGACGGATCCGGGGCGTACCTCATGGGCGAGCTACGATGGTAGCGCTGCGGCCACATGGCGCGGGCCTCGTCGGCGGGGACAAGCTCGCCGAGGAACTCTGGCTCCTTGTCGCCGGTGACCACGTTCCTGGCCTTCTTGGAGTCGGCGGCGGCTGAGCGGCTGAGCTTAGATGGAAATCCGAAAGATAGTCCATGACAGATATATCTTGACTATTCAACACAGGCTTCAAATCTTCTGAGGAAGATGCCGAGCTCATAGGCAGATCATCATCATCATCCCTGTTTATTAGGTCTATAACATCCGAAGGAGTTGAATCAGTTTCTACAGTATCCCCATTCTGCTGAATTACGTCACCATGTTTATCTGATTTCTCATCATGAACTGAAATAGCTTTCCAAGATCCATCAGGGAATATAAAAACATTCATGATATCATTACCAGTCTCTTGCAAAATTTGAAAGAAAAAGCAGATCTATCACATAAAGAAACATAATCAGATGACAACATGTACAGAACTACAGATACATTATACAACTTGCCTTGGCCATCTGTTGATCAATTCGAATGTCAATGAAATTTGAAGGAGTATTACAAAATGGACAGCGCCAGGTTGGTTTCCTCAAGTTAATATCCATGTAACTGTCATAATCGAAACACTACAAAATACAGGCCACATTATTATTTCTGTCAAGAAGGAAAAGGCTCAACCCATGAATACAAATAAACAGGTAGAATCTGTACCTGATGGTGTTTGCATCGGCGCCCTTTAACTTGGGTTTGCATACGCCTAAAACTGCAATAAGAAAAAAAAACATATTCAAGCTGCAGCTCATTAGCATTTTCCATTCAAATAAGAAGAAGTTGAATTTAGAAAACCGAACAACCAACAGTCTAGACAGACACAGAACAGAATTAATTAGTGCAGATGATAACAAAGAATAGTTTGTATAGAGGTTCATCGTCGTATTACATGCAATAGGCGGCTAGGCACCCAAGTTTTATCAATTTAGAGCAAGTAAATTCAAACATAATACAGGAAAGTACATGTCATGAAGAATGCCATATAGTACCTTATGGGGCACTTTAGGGAAACTCTTGATGGCCCTTCAAGTAGTATATCTGAATCTACACAAAATTACACAACGAAGAAGTATGAAAAAATAGAAATAAAATAAGGCCATCGTGTAGATTATAAAGGGTCAGCCCTGGGCTTCACTGGTTCTGGGTGACACCCCTTTTCTTCTCCAAGCAAAGAAAGTAAAGAAATATGTCCAGGACCTTGGACCTAGGCATTTGACCTGTGATGGTAATAGACAGTGAGCGATATAGCATCGCTAAGAATGTCAGATGGTGTGAAGAGAACATGAGAAAACTGTCACTGTATATACAGGACGTACACGGGCATGCTGTCCACAAAAGTGTAAATTATAACATCTACAAACATAATAACAAATTTAAGTAACCAAGAGAATCCAGCAGATTGGAAGAGCTCACAGTAAATAACATTTTTGGTGTCTCAATTGCAGGTCTTACTTCAATTTCACTAACTGAATGGCCAAAAGTAAGTATTTCGCTCATTTACCTATAAGAATATACATAGCTTTCATGGGTTGTATCCTTACATAATCATTTGTATCTAGCTTCTAAACCCCTTAAAAAGAAAGATAGGAAGAATAAGTTTCCAAGAGTACTCCATAAACTGGAGCATGCCAAACTGCTACAAAGTTAACTTTGTAAATCAGTGTTCCTACAGAAGTACAAATACTATGGTATAAGAATCGACCTTTAATGTATACACACAAATTAAAAGCTATACATATGGCACATAAAGACTGAGCATCCTATAAGTACAACTCTGTGTCTAGCAACAACGTACAACTAATGTGAACAGTCAATTACATAATTTCTTAGAAGGCAGGGAAAACATAATCATTCATTTATAGACCTTCAGGTATAGGCATATGCACAAACAAAAGGAAAAATGGCAGTTGGCTATAAATAGACAATTTGTTTACTTTTATAGAAATGTTGGGCACGGTAGACCTAAAAACAAGAAAGATAACTGAAATGTTCCACTTCCTGAAGTTGAGAATTTTAAAAATGCAGAGAAAAGGCATAAATGGAGCAGAGGACCCTGAACAAAATATACAAAAATACAGAAAATCTATTCAGTGGCAGCCATGTGGACCGAGTAAGTAACTAAGGGACAAACTGAACCAAAAAGAATCAATAATCTTAAATCGACCTGAACAAAAAATATACAAAAAAACAAAAAATCAAGCATGAAAGATCTTACAGAAAAGAGCAAGTCGAACCTGATATTGATAATCTTAAATCTACCTGCACAGAATCCGCACATAGAACCTGTGATGATCAGACACCATCGAGGAGACCTATATCTGAAGCAAGTATATAACAACAACAAGTTAAACCATATATTGTCCGAGAAAGACTGATCAATCTCTCTATCACCCTAACATTTATTGATAGGCAACAACGTTTGTATAATGATCAGCCCCAGACACCATGAAAGAGCTTGTAACAAGCTTTACTGATTCGATAACATAGGACTACATTTGTACTGTACCGTCCTCCTCATGCAACCCCCCATGTGTTTGGTGGCCTCCCTGATGATGGCTCTTCTTACCAAGGGACTGGTTGAGTGAATGGGAACCCTCTAACTCTACATTATTTAATTAAACATCAGTAGAAGTCTCCTCTACTGTCTTCAATGCTAAAAAAACAGCTGAAATACATGCAGGCTGATGCAACTAACTGAGAATAAAGGTTAGTATAAGTTTCCTAAATATATTTACGTTAAAAGGTAAATCAACTAAAGTTTTTTGTGTCTGCTATACACTGGTATATGGGATCGGTAACCCACACACTCTGCTCCAACCGAACAACAATAGTTGCTTTCTTTAACGCTATAGAGATATCCAAAAGGCCTTCCTCAGGAACCAGCAATGCATCATGTTGTGTTTCCCACAAAGACCATGAAGCATATAAGAAACTAATCATAGAAGTAGACACAAGCTTGGTTACCTAGGCTCGAAATGCAGGGCTGGCGGCTGCTCACTTAGGCTCAAAGTAGGTGTCTATCGTCGAGTCATGGACAGTAAGGCAGGATAGATTTGTCTTGGCTTCCTCTCCCTTTGTGTGGTGGCAGCCTGAGCTCCTCCTGCCGAGCGCCAAGGAGGAAGAGATCGAGCAGAATTGGTGAGTGCGAATTTCATAATGCAAAATCGGTGAAATTAAAAACACATGCTATAGTTTGAAGTAACAAAGTAGCATATGCATTGGAGACATCATTGTTTAATTTACTGAAGTGTCATCAAATTAAAAAAAACGCAGAAGTGGCACACTCCAAATGAATAAGACTGAAATAATCTAAGAATATTATCATTACAGAGCAACGATTTCTGAACTTGCTGTCTTTACCTGCTCCGAATTACCGATCCAATAATCATATCATAATCATCACTCATTATCATAGATTTCACTATTTTTTTGCAAAACTCCATAGACTGTCTGTATATGGAAAGGTAACGACGATAGACGCTATGGCTGCAGATACACAGTAAAAGATCATGGTGAAGTATAAATCCCAAAACACATGCTCTTTCAAATAAATTTTGAAACATAACAACTTGCTACTTGAAGGCTACTCATGGCTTGGCTGTGTGGATTTTAGAACCGCGTACCTCAGGTGGAGCATAGGCGGTCGACGTTCCGGCGAAATTGGTAGAATAGGGATACTGGATGCTTCCCTAGAGGGGCTTGAGCATGTCTTTTATGTATCAGACTATCTCACAATAGTATCCTGCACAAAGAGGAATAAGCATTTACCTTTTAGTGAGGGCTTCAATCTTGGAGATAAATAAAAATATGTAGAGTTCACAAAGTGTCTTTCAGTATAAATTCCATGAAAGACTACAGTCCTACTCATTGCATCGCTTATCTGAAGAAACATTAAACATTTGGTGTGAAAACATTTACTTTTTGGAAGGAGATGTTTCCAATACAACCACTGCTACAGAGAAATTTTGTGGCAGGAAGGCAAATTGAATTAAGAATAAATCGGACATGCTAATTCAGCCAATGAAATACATATCCCCTCTGCACACATATGGACTCGCAGTATATACAGACCTAAAGTACACTCCATCTGCAGTGTACATGTTCTTGGAATACACACATGATCTAGAAATATACATCGACTTGAAATACACACACCAACCTGCATTATTTATGGACCCGAAATACACACACCAGCCTGCAGTTTTGGACATGGCTCATTTTGCTACAAAGATTTGGAGTCCTATCCGAACTTATGCCCAACTGTTCCGCTAAGGCACTGTCAAATACTATTTTTGGTGTGGTTTGTTATTCAGTTAATTTGCTTGTCTCACCAGTTTGGCTAACAGATGTCATGCTATCAGTCTGAGGGGATGAACAATTCATCAACTGAAAAAGTGTAATCTAGTTGCTTGTACCAGTTTCAGTCATGGCAGGTAATATTCAGATCTGGGGTAGATAGGGGGCTCACCACGATTGCGCTGGGTGGGAGGTGAAGAGGGAGGGGTGTTGGCCTGCTCCTCCACATCCACCTCCTCTGGCCGATCTACCTGCTGCACCTACAGAGACGGGATGAGGCAGGGGAGGTCGAAGAACCCGGAGCAGTTTCCCCATTGACTTCCTTCACATAACCGCATGCACTCACGCATCAGAAAAAGAAGAAGAAAAACCAGAGGAAGAAAAGGTGAGGAGGGATCCATACCGAGGCTCTTGGAGGGGATGCTGCGGCGCCATGGGTGGAGCTGTGCGGCTAGGGTTCCGGGCGGCGGTTGAGGCTGGAGGGGGTGGAAGGAGGAGGACTCCTCTGCCGGTGCTTCGCGGTGGAGAAGGAACGAGCTCCAACAGTGCGAGAGGTGGAAGGTGGGGAGGAGCAGCGCCCAGGCAACGGCGGAGACGACGAGAAGCCGCGGCCGCGCCGACTCCTTGGGCCACGCCGCCCGCGCCGTGTCCCCTACGCCGCCGCCTTTGCCTCGCCTCGCCTTTCCTCCTTCCTCCTGCGGGAGCTGGGGCCGGGCGGCGCCAGATCGGAGGGGGTGGAAGGAGGAGGAGGATGTGAGGGGAGGACGCCGAGTGGCGGCGGGGCGGCAGGGAAGGAGGCAGCAGCGGCGGCGCTAAGGGCGAGAGGAAGAGGAGAGGTAGGCGTGGGTGCGAGGAGGCGGCGGCAGCTAGGTCTTCACAGAGCCGCTGCAATATATACCTATACGTGAAATGATGAAAATGCCCTCGGCGGGGCAACGAATTTACACGCGGTGGCAGGAACGAGAGGTAACTATTCATTGCGACAGTGTCATCGGTTCGATCCAGCGGCTCAGATCAAACCGGGGCGAGATCGGACGATCCAAATCGCATCAAGCCACCTGATCCAACGGCCAGGAATCCAAATCGTTGAGGAGCCGGGAGCTTCCCCATCATTCTTATTTCTGGATTGTTCAAAATGTTTGCATTATTGATATGTACTGATAAGATGGAGGCATCATCAGCAGTTAGTGGATAAGCTCTGGACTACCTGAGTTGAAGGCTTCCTTTTATTGTGGTTTAATGATTTCTTGGTCAAAAGAAGAGAAGGGCCATGCAAAGGCATGCCAATGGGAGAGTAGAGACACATCTTAACAAACAATTGATAGAGAAGGGTAGACCATAGGATATATCTTTGTTTTCTGGTTAGTTATTTTTTGGTCACTACAAATTTACTATATCCTTCAATCTCTTAGTTCAATCAAGTTGCTAAAATTATGAAAAATAATATAGCGAGTACCCTAAGGGTCGCCAATCTTTATCTTGAGCTGTAACAAACAAACATAGCTACACAGATGATACAAACTTCAATACCCATAACCCATTTAACGCAAGATACAACATGATAGTAGAGACATAATTTAAGAATATAAGTGTTATTGGTTGTGTTGTCATCCAGAATGCATAAACATAGTTGCAACATGATAGTCAAAACATAACTTAAGTACATATTTTTTATAACGGTAATTTGATAAAAAGAGAACTTAAAAAATAGGCATATGTAGAAACATTATATTCAATTTCAACATAAAATAAATTTGGAAAACCTCATCAGGTCGAGTAAAACTTATTTTTTTGAGACTTAAAAAAAAATATGAGAAATATTATTGTGAATATCCGAATAGTGCTAGATTCCATCAAATTATCTTCATTAGTATAGTCTAAGATATTTTCTATTTGTATTTTATGTGAATTATGATAATTTTTTGAAGTAATAATTATGATATAGTCTAAGATTAAATAAAACCCCATGAAACTATTTTAATCAGTATAAACAAAAATTTAAATTGTTAAAACGTATATTACTAATGATTTTTTTTTTAATCGTGTTTTACCTGCTAAATTATGTGCAACATTTAACTTCTAAACAGGATTTTTAGCGTCATTCAACACCACGAAAATTCAAATATGGATGATTAAAATCTTGAAATAAGTCACCGGCGTTTCCCTCTGCTATTTGTACTGAAATTATTTCTCATATTTATACTAAACTTTCCTATTCCGCAGCTAATTTTCTTTTCCTTAAATTGTGGTGTTTCTGATTGGTAAAATCTACTTATATATTATACTATAGTACTAATTTTAAGTATAATCGGATACATTAAGAATATACAAACATGTTCATGTATTTTGTAATAATTCATACCATTGTTGTATGTATTGTTAAAAAAAATTAATGCTAAGTAACTTGTAGCATTTGGGCAAACAAATATTATTTTGTTTGGATATTTGCTAAATTATTTTCTTATGGATTTTAGAAAGGATCTTAGAAAAATAATATTGTCACAACGATACTCAAATAAATTTACACTAGTGTATTTGTAATGTATCTTTTTCCCATGCATCGTTAAATATCTCCATAATTTGGGGAGCTTGTTTACAGTGTATGAATCAAGTCACTTGGTAGATATTCTTGATGTCAAGACTATCAAGTTCCGATGTGACTAAAAAGATGATTCTAGGGCTTACGCAATATCTAACATGCATGAGTTATTAGTGCAGAGCCGTCCTATGGAAACGGTTGGAACCCCCTTTCGCTGACGCAATTCTGAACCGCGCCTTGCGAAGGTCGGCAATAGGGAGCTTCATCAGACACAACCCAGATTAATCGTCGGTGATAGGTCCTCCGATCACATACGATAAGCTCGAAAGTGAATGTGTGTGATCTGAAGAGCTATCGCAAACAATCTGACGAAACAAGCTGTGTGAGATGTGCTGAACATCCCACACAATTTTCCTAAAAACATTTACGTTAATACTGTGCAACACACATGACACATTCCAAGAAATCATGTGAGATGCAACATCCCACACAATTTTCTTAAAGAAAACATTTGTGTTAGTATTGTGCAACAGACACGATTCGTCCGAAGAAATTGTGTTAGATAGGGTGATCCATCACAAACGTCAAGACGACATCATGTGTGGTGGTTCATTAATCCCGTACGCTTCTTTTGTAGCAACTGTGTGTATTGTTAGTGGTCATTGCCCAGGGTACTTAGGGCATCTTCAACATTGATCCGCAAATTCCCTTCAGCGTCTGTCCGCGGACAGGGGGACTAGTCTGTGAACACTGATGCCGGAGGCCGCCATCCAGCGCTGCTCGCATACATTTCAACAACTATTGGAACTAAACGGACGAAATTCATGCAAATCGGCCAGATTTTCATATAAACTGGAAGAGATTCATGCAAACGCGGCAGATTTCATATAAACGTGATGAAATTCATTATATTTCAGACATAGTTCAAATAAAAGCGGTGCTCGTCCGACTCTGGAGGTATAATTAATTTACCTAATCTAAATGATCGCCGGCGCCCGTTCGCCGTGTCCCGCCATGAGCCCCGAGAATTGAAGCTCAGGCACTTGCCTTCGCCTTCTCCAGTTCCACCTCGACGTTCTCCAGCTCTACCTCCGTAGCCTCCACCACCGCAGCTTGAGTGACTAATCGGCCGCCGATTCAGCCCGCTAAGCTTGGCTTCAGGCGGAGGGAAATAATGGTGGCCTTCCTAGGCCCCGAGTGGCAGCGGTGGCCTTCCTGGGAAATAACAGTAGCATTTTGGTATCTTTTACTTTGGCTATACGGATCTGTGTTGTGTATGTACAAATTACGAGAGTACTAATCTGTTGCATAATTTTGGACACGGCACCGATATTTTGAAAATTATTTGGACCAACATTATACCTGAAGTATAAAGAGCATGTTATAAAACCAGGAATCGGCACCTGGGCTCAAGAAGTCAAGATAGGCAGAGTATGGACAGGGTTTTTCATTGCTGTAAATTTTCAATCTTCAAAATACAACTTTCTGAAGAGGACCCATAATTTTTTGTATAAAAATATGAATAGCCTTTTTTTGTTTGGGTGTTTATTCTTAGGTTTTTCATTGCTTATATCTTGAGAATACAACTTTCAGGAAATGTGACAATTTTTTATTTAGATAAAAGGACTATGGATAACCCATTTTTACCTCGAGTAACCTATTTTAGTGTCTTCTTACATTTTTTTTTGTAGATTTGGTTTCTTAATTGTGATGTTCGTTAACACGTGGGTCCGGTTGTGTTGGCCTGTAACTGTCGACACAACCGGACCCACGTAAGGGTGCATCACGTTGAATTTATAGTTGCAGGGTTCTGAATGAAGTTTTCGACACAACCATAGTACAAATTGTATTCATAGTTTGGCTTTTGAACCGTGATAGTTCAAGACGTGGCTTTTTAACTGGCGACCTTATGGCAGTGAGCGGTGGAATCCCGTTGCAAGTCACCATATCTCACGCATGCGGATTGTGCAACTTTAGCTTTTAGGGCCCCAATAGCTTAGGTTTTGGGTCGTTCGACATCTTGGTTTTGATGTCTGTGACGACGGCAACGCTGAATAAAGGAGCTCCACATCCTCTCCCAACGAGGCTATTGGCTCTATGGTTGGTGATAGATTTGGGAATTAGTCTGTTCATGCGAGGATGTCATGTTGGCGGTGGCATCCTTTTCCGCATGAGTGAGTCATGCATTGCTTTGGCGAGGACGGTAGAGAAGGGCTGGAGCCGACGAAGTAGAGTAGGAGGACAAATGGAGTAGATGAAGAAAACCACCGAAGAGACACCAGAGCAGAGGTGCCGCTGACGGCAATTCGTGGGGAGGAAACCTGAACATCGTGGGAGATCCACCATAGCTGCAACGGAAATGCGAGGGAGTGAATGGTTGGGAATGCTGTGTGACAAGGAAAGGCCATGATAGCGCCGTCAACAACAAACGGCAGCGATGATGGGGGCGAGGGGTGCTGGACAGACATTGTTCTGTGACCCTGTTGGTGTTACCTCATGGTTGCCTCGGGCTGCTCGTGAGGCGCTAGGGCTTTCGAGGGTCCAATTGGCATGTGATTAAGAAACTATTGCTGATTTAATTGCAGATATAACGATTCATTTACAATAACTTCTAGTATGTGCAAAATCTGACAAATTAAGGAACACCACACAGAGCACCAAGCATCAGCCCTCAATCGATCTGTTATGTAGGTATAAGCAACTTAATTCAAGTTTCTGGAAATATTCAAGTTGGTGACCATGGACCCTCGTGTGCTGCAGGCGCCGTCTCCAACGGCAAAGACGTCACCATTTGGTCTCATGTTGTACACACCGGGCTCCATGCAGGGACTCTCATGAATCTTCTTACTAGAGCATGTGTTGTCGTCCTTGTCCACAAAATAGATGCGGTCTTGTCTGATAATTTTTTTATTAGAGAAAAGGCCATTGCCCGACTTTATAAATAAAGCCATACGTACGAGTACTGGATCAACAAAGATCCGCGACAACCAAGTCTCACAGCCAAACCACAGCGAAGACAAACAATAGTTTAACCGCGGCACACAGGCCCAAATGAGATAAAGGGGCGCGCAGGCCACCACCTACACGACAAAAGAAATGGCAGCTACGACGCAACATCATCGGCTGGGGAGGAAAGCAGATTGGCAGACGCCCGCACTTTGGTGATCAACCTCTCCAGCCCGTCACGGTCCTCCTCCTTAGTCAATAATTTCCACTATTGCAAGAATATAGACATTTTGAACAAAACATCAGCAGGTTTGTTAGGGAAGACGCCCTCAATAGTAAACTTGTTCCGAGTAGTCCAGAGAGCCCAACAAAGGGCACCCATCCCAGTCCAAAATAGCCTCCTGGTCCGGCCATTCAGGCCATTCGAGATGGCTCGCACATCAGCAAAGTTGCCAGGAGACCAATATCTCGAATACCATGATCGAACACATCCCCAAACTAGCAGGGCCAGGTCACACTTAAAGAAGATATGGTTAGAATCTTTGAGGGAGGAGCATAAAGAGCAAAAAGCGGAGCCAGGCCCATTCCTTTTTCTGAATCTTCTTGTCTGATAATAGAGTTTGCGGTTGGGAGAAACTCCGAGCAGCCTTCACCAATGAAGAGCGCACGCCTCATCAAGGTATCAACCTTAACCCACCTTCCATTGCCGTCCCTCGGGTCTTCCGCCTTGAAGACCTCGAACCGTCAGTTCCGCTTCTCGGTTCGCATGCCTCTGCGCGGTCTCCGCGGCAAATTGATCATTTGTTTCACCATTTGTCTCTGGACACGACGAGGTAGTGGTTCATCTTTACATCTTCGTGGTCCTACCTTGAGAGTTGAGACACCACGTATGCGCCGCAAGTCCCTGTCGCACTCATATCCATCCCTGTCTTCTAGGAAACTTGAGAGTTGAGGGCCCCTTTGAAGAGTGCAATGTCAGCCATGGACTCGTTTGGAAACGACCACTGACTCGTGGAGTACGTTTGATGAAATGGTACCATATTTGTTCTCCTGAAATAAATTGGTCATACGTCTAACATGACTAAGAATGATGCAACTAGAAAATTCCATGCGAGACAACTAGAAAAAAAGTATGTGTGTGAGATATTGTAAAACTGAGGGGTGATTTTTGCTTTCGAACGCGCTCAATTATTCCATGCTTACTTGTCTTATCTTCTTTTGTTCTTAGTCACGTTATTCGTGACAGAGACATGCATGTCGATGATTTGTTTCTTAGCTTACTGCTTGGATGGCTGAAAACTTATACTTCTAAGCGAAGGGAGGCACCTCCGGTTGTCAATTTTTTGGTCCTCGCTTTGTCATTACTTTGGTTGTAGAATCTATTGAGTGGTTCTTCTTTTCGGAACTTATTGAACGTTCCAAGCTTATCTGCACTCTTTTCTCAAAACCATGTGAACTCATGATGGAGAATGCATTTGATAGTTTGTTCCTTAGCTTACTATTTGGAGGGCCGAAAAGAAACTACTCTCGCCAAAGAAAAGCACACCCAATTATTTATTCTTCGGGGTTTTTTCACCTTGTCATTACAACAGTTGTCTTCTTTCTATGTGGATTTTGGCCGTGTCTTGCTACACGACATCGACGGCATGATTTTCTCATCCTCGAGAATTAACTTGGTCACATGATCACAATGTTCTTTCTTTCGCAAATAATTGTAGGCCTGAATTGATTTACACATTTGCATCTAGCTAATGATCGAACGCACAAGAGATCTTCTAAAAACACCTCTCGCCGTGTCGCGGTTTTTCATCCGGCGATCACCATCTGGGCCGTCCAAGACGGATCAAACAGCGCGCGGCAGCTGACGCGGTTTTTCCTCCGCCGAGAGCACGACCGCGCCGTGTCTGAACCAAACGGCCGCCGGCCTGGGGAATGGGAAAGCATGCGTGTGTCGGGTCGTCCTACCAGCACTGGTTCGTCTCCCACGTCCTCCGCCGGAACGCAGGCTCCGCCGCCCCAGCCCGCCGCATCGTCATCGCCGCGGCGCGGCCGGCCACATCCCGGTCGTAGCGCGCGCGCTCGTCGGGGTCGGCCAGCGTGGCGTAGGCCGCGCGCAGCCGGATGAACCCCTCGCCGTCGCCTCCTCCTCCGGCGTCCGGGTGCACCTCCGTCGCCAGGCGCCGGTACGCCGCCTTGATCTCCCCGCTGCTGGCCCCCGCGCCCACCCCGAGCACCTCGTAGTGCGTCCTCCCGCCGGTGCTGCCATCGTCGCAGAAGCCCGCGCCTCGACACACCGCCGAGATCCGGGGACGCGACCTGGAAGTGGCATGGTCACGGCAGCAAACGCAGCCATCGATGATCTGTTGTCTGTTCTTGATCCAAAGCAGACTAGTACTGTGCTGCTCTGTTGTCCGTCGTCGTCGAGTGGAGCGGAGACGCCGGTCGATTTATAGCGGCTCCGGACTGGGGGTGGGGACGGAGGAGTCTGTGGTGCCAATCGTACGCCCGGCTCTGGATCTTATCTCCACAAAAATATTTGATTTTCACCCAGCGAAGAAGGAAGAGATTATGTGTGAGCTCCTGCTGCTGAGTCAGCCACCAGTGGCTTCTCCTATTTTTTGAGTGGCGCCACCCGTCGTGGTCCAGTTGCCGCTGCACCTCCTCTTCTCTTCTCCTCCCCCAACAAGGCGGAAAGGGACTGTCGATCATTAATAATTCAGCCTTTTCAGCCAACTTGCACCTATTTTACCCAACTTCCCCCTTTATTAGATTGGTACCTGAATTTTTGGTCATGTCTGGACCCGATCACTTGTTCCAAAATTTTGAACGCCCCACTTGGACGTAGGGTAGATTTTCGGATTTTTCTATTTCTCATGTGCCTGGAGTTTCTTCTCACGTCAGTCACTTTTTTCCTCCTTCCTTCCTTCTTCTTCCTTCCCTCTTGGCCGGACCTCGCCTGAGAAGAACTCACCCCACCATCTATCTTAGGGTGAAATAACGGCCCCATTATCTATCTTAGGGGTGGGGTGGGGGTGGGGGAGGGTGTGCAGGGGATCGCCGGAGTTCTCATTGGTGCGACGGGGCTTAGAGGGATGGCCGGGGCGGCGGCCAGCAACGGTGGTGGGGGAGGTCGAGGGGAGGGTGGGGCGGCGAGGCGGCACGCGGTAGCGTCCGCCAGCCGCGGGGAGTGGAGGCCGGCAGATGGGGCGGGGTATGCTGGGGGTCGGGAGGAGGAAAAAGGCTGGGAGGAAGACGATGAACAGTTCCACGATCTATTTTGGACCATTGGATCAAGATCTGACAGTTTCTGTAAAAGTGACCGATGGATGAAAAAAAATGTAGGTATCTAACGTATAGTCGGTCCCGAAGCTAGCTCCTGCATGTGATGACGACAGATCGTTGTTGGATGCGAGAGCAACTCCAACACGCCGACCCATTTCGTCCGCGCGTGTTCGATTGGGTCGCCGTAGACAGAAAGTCCGCTCAACACGCCGACCCAAACGGACGCGCGTCCGCTTTTTGTCCGCCTGCCGACCCATTCCAGGACAAATTTAAGCCTCATTTGCGTCGGCACGGAAACGAAACGGATGCGCGCCTACTCCTCCCCCTGGTCCGCCAGTCGGTGGCACAACGACCACCATTTCCCTCCACTTTCCAAAAACCCTCCCGCCCGCTCGCGCTCCCAGCAATGGACGACGATGCGCCGACCCTTGATGCTGCCGGCGGCCTCGCCTCCCTCGCCTGCCTCGCCTCGTCCGGCCTCGCCTCCGTCACCTCCGCGAAAGGCAATCCCCGCGCGCCCCTCAAGACCTCGGCACCGCCCAAGAAGAAGAAGAAGCTGATGCCCGAGCAGCGGGCCGTGCAGTCAGTGAAGAGGAAAGACCGGAGGCACGCGGTGTACGCAAGGGACGAAGCGGCGGCCGTGGCCACCCTCTCCGCCGCCGCACAGCAGGAGGAAACCAACGCCCGAGTCGCCGCCGCAACGAGGGAGGCCCTGATCTACCTAGGGTTGAACCCTAGCCAGCACGGGCTCTTCACCGCCGCCGTGGCCGCGGCCAGCATGGGCTCGTGGCGTTTCCTCGCATGGTGCTGCCAGAGTCGCCGCGCGCGTCTGCCACGCAGCCGATTCCCGGCTTCCACGTCTATCCGCAAGCTTCCTGCTTCTCCAGGGAATGTTTCCCGGAGGTGAGCAAGGTGACGCCGTCCACACCCGCGCCCGCGCCCGTGGCCACCGACCTCAACGCCACGCCGGTGGCCGGTTCATCATCCTCTGGAAGAGCGAGGAACCACTCGCGGGAGATGTCAGCCGACATGCTCCCCGGCGCACGCAACCTGTTCGACAGAATGCCGACGACCAGCGTCGACGAAACGGCCAGCCGTTTCATCATGGAGAACACCGTCTTCGAAGGTGGTGCGGTGGCCACCGCCTCCGTTTGCGGTGCCTGATAACCCACAAGTATAGGGGATCGCAACAATTTTCGAGGGTAGAGTATTCAACCCAAATTTATTGATTCGAGACAAGGGGAGCCAAAGAATATTCTCAAGTATTAGTAGCTGAGTTGTCAATTCAACCACACCTGAAAGACTTAATATCTGCAGCAAAGTTTTTAGTAGCAAAGTAGTATGGAAGTAACGGTAACGATGGCAAAAGTAACAGTAGCAGTTTTGTAGCAATTATAACAGTGGCAACGGCAAACTAACGTAGCAAAGATCAATAGGTGAAAAGCTCGTTGGCAATGGATCAATGATGGATAATTATGTCGGATGGCATTCCTCATGCAACAGTTATAACCTAGGGTGACACAGAACTAGCTCCAATTCATCAATATAATGTAGGCATGCATTCTGAATATAGTCATACGTGCTTATGGAAAAGAACTTGCATGACATCTTTTGTCCTACCCTCCCGTGGCAGCGGGGTCCTAATGGAAACTAAGGGATATTAAGGCCTCCTTTTAATAGAGAACCGGACCAAAGCATTAGCACTTAGTGAATACATGAACTCCTCAAACTACGGTAATCACCGGAAAGAATCCCAATTATTGTCACCTTGGGGTATGCAGATCATAACACGTAATAGGTGTCTACAACTTGCACGATAGGATCAAGAACACATATATATTCATGAAAACATAATAGGTTCAGATCTGAAATCATGGCACTCGGGCCCTAATGACAAGCATTAAGCATAGCAAAGTCATAGCAACATCAATCTCAGAACATAGTGGATACTAGGGATCAAACCCTAACAAAACTAACTCGATTACATGATAAATCTCATCCAACCCATCACCGTCCAGCAAGCCTACGATGGAATTACTCACACATGGCGAAGAGCATCATGAAATTGGTGATGGAGGAAGGTTGGTGATGATGATGGCGATGATTTCCCCTCTCCGGAGCCCCGAACGGACTCCAGATCTGCCCTCCCGATGAAGAACAGTAGGTGATGGCGGCTCCGTATCGTAAAATGCGATGAATCCTTCTCTCTGATTTTTTTTCTCCCCGTAAGTGAATGTATAGAGTTGGAGTTGAGGTGGGTGGAGGTCCAGGGGACCCACAAGGCAGGGGGCACGCCCTAGGGGGGGGGCGCCCTCCACCCTTGGGGACAGCTAGTGGGTCCCCTCTGGTTGATTCTTTCGCCAATATTTTTTATTTATTCCAAAAATATTCTCCGTAAAGTTTCAGGTTAGTCCGAGAACTTTTATTTCTGCACAAAAATAACACCAAGGCAATTCTGCTGAAAACAGCGTTAGTCCGGGTTAGTTCCATTCAAATCATGCAAAATAGAGTAAAAAACAAGGGCAAAAGAGTTTGGAAAAGTAGATACGACGGAGACGTATCAACTCCCCCAAGCTTAACCCATTGCTTGTCCTCAAGCAATTCAGTTGACAAACTGAAAGTGATAAAGAAAAAAATTTACAAACTCTGTTTGATCTTATTGTTGCAAATATGTATAGCCAGCATTCAGGTTTTCAGCAAAGATTATGAACTAACCATATTCACAATAACGTTTAGGTCTCACATTTACTCATATCAATGGCATAATCAACTAGCGAGCAATAATAATGAATCTCGGATGACAACACTTTTTCAAAACAATCATGATGTGATATAACAAAATGGTATCTCGCTAGCCCTTTCTGAGACCGCAAAATATAAATGCAGAGCACCCCTGAAGATTAAGGACTGACTAGACATTGTAATTCATGGTAAAAGAGATCCAGTCATAGTCATACTCAATATCAATTAATAACAACGCATACAAATGACAGTGGTGCTCTCTAACTGGTGCTTTTTATAAGAGGATGATGACTCAACAATAAAAGTAAATAGATATGCCCTTCGCAGAGGGAAGTAGGGATTTGCAGAGGTGCCAGAGCTCGTGCTTTTTGAAAAAGAGATGAATATAATTTTGAGCGGTATGCTTTCATTGTCAACATAACAACCAAGTGATCTCGGTATCTTCCATGCTAGATACATTATAGGCGGTTCCCAAACTGAATGGTAAAGTATTTACTCCCCCTCCACCAACAAGCACACTCCACGGCTGGTCCGAAACAACGGGTACCATCCATACTAACAACAGTCATGGGGGGGTTTTGTTTGATATTATATTTTGATTTGATTTGAGCATGGAACTGGGCATCCCGATTACCAGCCACTTTCTCGTGAATGACAAGTGAATCAACACTCATTGTGAGAATAACCCATCTAGCATGGAAGGTACTGACAGCCCCCAGTCGCTACTTGAGCGATTGGGGCATACAAAACAGATTATCATTTGAAGGTTTAGAGTTTGGAACATGCAAATTTACTTGGAACGGCAGGTAAATACCGCGTATAGGTAGGTATGGTGGACTCATATGGAACAACTTTGGGTTTAAGAAAGTGGATGCACAAGCAGTATTCCCGCTTAGTACAAGTGAAGGCTAGCAAAAGATTGAGGAGCGACCAACTAGAGAGCGACAACAGTCATAAACATGTGTTAAGATTAACCAACATTGAGTGCAAGCATGAGTAGGACATAAATCACCATGAACATAAATATCATGGAGGCTATGTTGATTTTGTTTCAACTACATGCGTGAACATGTGCCAAGTCAAGCCACTCGAATCATTCAAAGGAGGATACCATCCTATCATACTACATCACAACCATTTTAAAAGCATGTTGGCACGCAAGGTAAACCATTATAAACTCCTAGCTAATTAAGCATGGCATGAGTAACTATAATCTCTAATTGTCATTGCAAACATGTTTCATTCATAATGGGCTGAATCAAGAACAATGAACTAATCATATTCACAAAAACAAGATAGGTCGAGTTCATACCAGCTTTTCCTCATCTCAGTCATTTCATCATATATCGTCATTACTGCCTTTCACTTGCACGACCGAACGACGTGGATAATAATAATAGTGCACGTGCATTGGACTAAGTTGGAATCTGCAAACATTTATTCAAAGGAGAAGACAAGGTAATATGGGCTCTTTGTTAGATCAACAATAATGCATATGAGAGCCACTCATCATTTTCGTCGTGGTCTTCTCCTCTCGACCCAAAGAAAGGAAAAATAATTTCAAAGAAACACACTGAAATATTTTTGGAGTTTTTTTTCTGAAGAAAGTAAAAACAAGAACGAGAAAAACTATTTACACGGGAAAACTCCCAACAAACAAAAGAAGAACGAGAAATCTTTTTGGGTTTTCTTTTAATAGTACTACCAATTAAACATGGAAAGGAAGCTAAAAAGAAGCTACAACTATTTTTTTTGGATTTTCTCAAAGTTTTTCAAACACACAGGAAGAAAGCGAGAAAAAGAAATAAACTAGCATGGATAATACAATGAAAAAGTATGAACACCGACAACTGGAATGAGTGTGTGAACATGAATGTAATATCGGTGAGGAATACGTACTCCCCCAAGCTTAGGCTTTTGGCCTAAGTTGGTCCACGCCCATGGATCAAAGTAGCCCTCTCTTGAGTACTGAGGAGGATCCTGAGGGTTCCACTGGTTAGCGAGCTCCTGTGGCTCCCGCTGATAAATAGACTCCTCATACGGATCAGGTGATGATTCTGGCTCAGGAACTGGGGATCGCGTCCGCTCCCAGTATGCATAAATGTCCTCGGGCAAAATGAGGTACCTGCCTGAATGAATATCGAACAAAGAAGGTGCAGGCAAAGTGATAATCTGACAAGTTTCCTGGCTGAATACCAGGTTATAGATGAGTCTCTTGTCCTTATCATCGCTAATAAAATCATGTGCTACCATACTGTTATAGTCTAAGCATATAGTGGGTAGTAGCATCTCCTCTTCCTCATCGTGCCTAATGGGTATCTCGACGCATCTAGCAAGGCGGGAGGCATAGATACCTCCAAAGATAGGACCCCTCGGACGGTTTAAACTCAACCGTCGAGCAACAATAGCGCCCAAACTAAAAGTTCTATCACGAAGTAGAGCATGGCGCAAAATAGCGAGGTCAGGGGCACTAAGGCCTCCACTCTCTCCACGACCAATTAAACATCTCCCAGCAAATAATGAGTAATAGCGCAAAACAGGAAAATGCAAACTAACCACTCTCGCTTCTGACACCCTTCTCTCTACCCCTACGGTAACTTCATGATACGTCTCCAACGTATCTATAATTTATGAAGTATTCATGCTGTTATATTATCATTCTTGGATGTTTTACAATCATTTTATAGCAACTTTATATCATTTTTTGGGACTAACCTATTGACCCAGTGCCCAGTGCCAGTTGCTGTTTTTTGCTTGTTTTTTACATCGCAGGAAATCAATATCAAACGGAGTCCAAACACCGCGAAACTTTTTGTGGATTTTTTATGGACCAGAAGACATCCAATGGGCAAGAGCAGCACCTGGGGGGGGTGCCCCGAGGGGGCCACAACCCACCAGGGCGTGCCTGGGGGCCCAGGCGCGCCCAGGTGGGTTGTGCCCACCTCGGTGGCCTCCCGTATCCCTTCTTCGCCCTATAAATTGCCAAATATTCCAAAACCCTCGGGGGTAACCCTAGATCAGACGTTCCACCGCCGCAAGCCTCTGTAACCACGAGAAACCAATCTAGACCCTGTTCCGGCACTCCGCCGGAGGAGGAAATCATCACTGGTGGCCATCTTCATCATCCCGGTGGCCACCATGATAAGGAGGGAGTAGTCCACCCTCGGGGCTGAGGGTTTGTACCAGTAGCTATGTGTTTAATCTCTCTCTCTCTCTCGTGTTCTTGAGATGTCATGATCTTGATGTATCGCGGGCTTTGTTAATATAGTCGGATCATATGGTGTTTTCCCCTCTCTATCTTGTTGTGATGAATTGAGTTTTCCCTTTGAGATTTCGTTTTATCGGATTGAATACTTTTATGGATTTGAGAGCACTTGATATATGTCTTGCAAATGAATACTCGTGGTGACAATGGGGTATCATATTGATTCACTTGATGTATGTTTTGGCACTCAACTCGCGGATTCCCGAGGTGACATTGGGGTAATCTATGCATAGGGGTTGATGCACGTTCTTGTCTTTGTTTCTCCGGTAGAAATCTTGGGGCACTCTTTGATGTTCTTTGTGTTGGATTGAGTATTATGAATCTGAAATTATTTGGTGTTATTTTAGTACGAACTCTTGGATAGATCGATAGGAAAGAATAGCTTCGAGGTGGTTTCGTACCCTACAAACGATTTCTTCTTATGTTCTCCGCTAGATAGGAACTTCGGAGTGATTCTTCATCGCACGTTGAGGGATGGTTATATGATCCAATTATATTAGCATTGTTGAGAGATTGCACTAGCGAAAGTACGGACCCTAGGCCTCATTTTCAAGCATTGCAATACCGTTTGTGCTCCGTTTTATCAATTGCTACCTTGCTATTTTTTATTGCTCCTATCACAAAAATCAATATCTACTATCATTACTACGCTTGTATCACCATCTCTTCACCGAACTAGTGCACCTATACAAATTACCATTGTATTTGGTGTGTTGGGGACACAAGAGACTTTTTATTATTTGGTTGCAGGGTTGTTTGAGAGAGACCATCTTCACCTACGCCTCCCACGGATTGATAAACCTTAGGTCATCCACTTGAGGGAAATTTGCTACTGTCCTACAAAACTCTGCGCTTGGAGGCCCAACATGAGTCTACAAGAACAAGTTGTGTAGTAGACATCACTTCACCAATAAAATCTTCCACATCTCTAGGACATGGTTCATTGACGCTGCCCTCATAAGGTAATTTGCAAACCTCGCAAAATCATAAAGTGTCATCTCCTTATGCTCATCATATAAATAAAGTTCTACCGTGGGTGGTGATTTCCTAGCATGAAAGTGAAAATTTTGCACGAAGGATTAGTGAGTAGGAGGTATTGATCACATTTATCATGGAGGAAGTTGCTACTTCTTGAGCTTGCGTTGGTTTTTCCCTTGAAGAGGAAAGGGTGATGCAGCAAAGTAGAGATAAGTATTTCCCTCAGTTTGAGAACCAAGGTATCAATCCAGTAGGAGACAATGCACAAATCACTGAATACCTGCACAAACAATCAAACAACCTGCACCCAACGCGATAAAGGGGTTGTCAATCCCTTCACGATTACTTGCAAAAGTGAGATCTGATAGAGATAGATAAACGATAAAGTAAATATTTTTCGTATTTTTGGTTTATAGATCGGAAAGTAAAAGATTGCAAAATAGTAGATCGGAAACTAATATGATGGAAAAAAGACCCGGGCCATAGGTTTCACTAGTGGCTTCTCTCAAGATAGCAAATAATACGGTGGGTGAACAAATTACTGCCGAGCAATTGATAGAAAAGCACAATGTTATGACGATATCTAAGGCAACGATCATGAATATAGGCATCACATCCATGTCAAGTAGACCAAAACGATTCTGCATCTACTACTATTACTCCACACATCGACCGCTATCCAGCATGCGTCTAGAGTATTAAGTTCATAAAGAACGGAGTAACGCATTAAGTAAGATGACATGATGTAGAGGAATTAACTCAAGCAATATGATGAAAACCCCATCTTTTTATCCTCGATGGCAACAATACAATACGTGCCTTGCTGCCCCTACTGTCACTGGGAAAGGACACCGCAAGATTGAACCCAAAGCTAAGCACTTCTCCCATTGCAAGAAAAACCAATCTAGTTGGCCAAACCAAACCGATAGTTCGAAGAGAATTACAAAGATATCAAATCATGCATAAAAGAATTCAGAGAAGATTCAAATAATATTCATAGATAAGCTGATCATAAATCCACAATTCATCGGATCTCGGCAAACACACCGCAAAAAAGTATTACATCGAATAGATCTCCAAGAACATCGGGGAGAACATGGTATTGAGAATCAAAGAGAGAGAAGAAGCCATCTAGCTACTAGCTATGGACCCGTAGGTCTGTGGTAAACTACTCACGCTTCATCGGAAGGGCAATAAAATTGATGTAGAAGCCCTCCGTGATCGAATCCCCCTCCGGCAGGGTGCCGGAAAAGGTCCCTAGATGGGATCTCACGGGTACAAAAGGTTGCGGCGGTGGAAAAGTGTTTTCGTGGATGCCCTTGGTGGTTTGGGAATATTTGGGAATATATAGGCGAAAGAATTAGGTCAGAAAGGTCACGGGGGGCCCACAAGGGTGGGGGGCGCGCCCTACCCCCCTGGGCGCACCCTCCGTCCTTGTGGCCGCCTCGTGGCTCCTTTGACTTCATCTCCAAGTCTCCTGGTTGTCTTCTGGTCCAAGAAAAATCATCGCGAAGGTTTCATTCCGTTTGGACTCCATTGGGTATTCCTTTTCTGCGAAACTCAAAATTAAGGAAAAAACAGGAACTGGCACTGGGCTCTAGGTTAATAGGTTAGTCCCAAAAATAATATAAAATAGCATATTAATGCATATAAAACATCCAAAACAGATAATATAATAGCATGGAACAATAAAAAATTATAGATACATTGGAGACGTATCAGAAGTCGGTGATTTCTGCATTCTCCGCCAAATAATAAAAGTCATCATAAATTCCGGCAGCCCCCAAGAATGCATCACTTGGCCATTCACACGGCCGAACCTCCGCGGTGCGAGGAAGGTTGTACTTGGGCTTCTTCTTCTCCTCATTCTCATTTTCTTTAGAACCCCGACTTGAAGAGCCTCTCAACCATCTTTTCATCATTTCTTTCCTCTGAAAATTTCTGAATTTTTTTTAGTGACTCAAAATAAAAGTGAACCAAACTCAACAAGATTGATAGCAACTACTCCTACAAGTGTCTAGAAGCTATATCATGCATCAAAACTACTTTGGACCTTATAAATTTGACATGCAAGCTCAAGAACAAGGTCACCAAAGCAGCAAAAAATTGTAATATATAAGGCACTAGAACAAAAACTAATTGGACCATTGGAGGAGTCACATACCGAAGAACAATCCCCCAAAATAGTTTTGCAAATGGAGCTTTGCACAAGGAGATCCAAAATGGCAGCAAGATGAGCTAGAACACGGGTTTGAGCAACGGGATGATTTTTTCTGGAGGAAGACGAAGTGGAAGGGTGCTGGAGTAAGTGACGGGGACCCACGTGGGACCCACAAGGCAGGGGGGCGCGCCCAGGGGGGTAGGGCGCGCCCTCCACCCTTGTGGTCCACTAGTGCAGCCCCCTGGCATGTTCTCAGTGCCAAAAATTCTTAAATATTCAACAAAAAATCATACTAGATTTTCAGGGCATTTGGAGAACTTTCATTTTTTATTCCACGGATAATTTAGAAAACAGACGGATAATACTATTTTTACTTTATTTATTCTAAATAATAGAAAGTAAAAAGTAGGTACAGAAAGTTGTGCTTTCTAAATTCATCCATCTCATGCTCATCAGAAGGAATCCATTCACAAGGTTGATCAAGTCTTATTAACAAACTTCTTTCGAATAACGTGAAACCGGAGAATTTTCGAATAACACTAGGTTACCTCAACGGGGATATGCATGTCCCCAACAATAAGAATATTATATTTCTTCTTGACAGTAGGGAGAGGGAATTCAAAACCTCCAATAGTAATAGTTGAAATTTTTCCAATAGAATTGATACTATGAACGTGAGGTTGTTTCTTCGGAAAGTGTACCATATGCTCATTACCATTTACATGAAAAGTGACATTGCCTTTGTTGCAATCAATAACAGCCCCTGCAGTATTCAAAAAGGGTCTACCAAGGATGATCGACATACTGTCATCCCCGGGAATATCAAGAATAACAAAGTCCGCTAAGATAGTAACGTTTGCAACCACAACACGCACATCCTCACAAATACCGATGGGTATAGCAGTTGATTTATCAGCCATTTGCAAAGAGATTTCAGTAGGCGTCAACTTATTCAAATCAAGTCTACGATATAAAGAGAAAGGCATAACACTAACACCGGCTCCCAGATCACATAAAGCAGTTTTAACATAGTTTCTTTTAATGGAGCATGGTATAGTTGGTATTCCTCGGTCTCCTAGTTTCTTTGGTATCCCACCCTTAAAAGTGTAATTAGCAAGCATGGTGGAAATTTCAGCTTCCGGTATCTTTTTTTTATTTGTAACAATATCTCATATACTTGGCATAAGGAGACATTTTCAGAATATCAGTCAAACGCATACGCAAAAACACAGGTCTAAGCATTTCAACAAAGCGTTCAAAATCCTCATCATCCTTTTTCTTGGATGGTTTAGGAGGAAAGGGCATGGATTTCTGAACCCATGGTTCCCTTTCTTTACCGTGCTTCCTAGTAACGAAGTCTCTCTTATCATAACGTTTATTCTTAGATTGTGGGTTATCAAGATCAACAGCAGGTTCAATCTCCACATCATTATCATTACTAGGTTGAGCATCAATATGAACATCATCATTAACATTAGCACTAGGTTCATGTTCATCACCAGATTGTGTCTCAGCATTAGAAATAGAAATATCATTTGGATTCTCAGGTGTGTCTATAACAGGTTCACTAAAAGCATGCAAAGTCCTATCAGTTTTCTTTTTCTTTTTAGAAGGACTAGGTGCATCAGTATTAACTCTCTGAGAATCTTGCTCAATTCTCTTAGGATGGCCCTCAGGATACAAAGGTTCCTGGGTCATTTTACCACCTCTAGTCATAACCCTAACAGCATTATTATTGTTCTTACTATTCAAGTCATTGAGCAAATCATCCTGTGCCTTAAGTACTTGTTCTACTTGAGTTTTAACCATGGAAGCATGCTTACTAATAATCTTAAGATCACTAATAGTTCTACTAATATAATCACCCAAGCAGTCAAGCATGTAAGCATTACGTTTCAATTGTCTACTAACATAAGCATTGAAATTTTCTTGTTTAACAATAAAATTATCAAACTCATCCAAGCATTGACTAGCAGACTTATTATAAGGGATATCACCTTCATCAAATCTATAGAGAGAATTTACCTCTACTACCTGTGTCGGGTTATCAAGACCATGTATTTCTTCTATAGGTGGTAAATTCTTAACATCTTTAGCTTCAATACCTTTTTCTTTCATAGATTTCTTTGCCTCTTGCATATCTTAGGGACTGAGAAATAGAATACCTCTTTTCTTCAGAGTTGGCTTAGAAGTTGGTTCAGGAAGCGTCCAATCATTATCATTACTCAATATATTATTCAATAGCAATTCAGCTTGCTCAACAATTCGTTCCCTGAAAACACAACCAGCACAACTATCTAGGTGGTCCCTAGAAGCATCGGTTAGTCCATTATAAAAGATATCAAGTATTTCATTTTTCTTGAGAGGATGATCAGACAAAGCATTAAGTAATTGGAGAAGCCTCCCCCAAGCTTGTGGGAGACTCTCTTCTTCAATTTGCACAAAGTTAAATATTTCCTTTAAAGCAGCTTGTTTCTTATGAGCAGGGAAATATTTTTCAGAGAAGTAGTAAATCATATCCGGGGGACTACGCACACAACTAGGAGCAAGAGAATTAAACCATATCTTAGCATCGCCCTTTAACGAGAAACGAGACAACTTAAGAATATAGTAATAGCCAATTTTTTCCTCATGAGCAAATAGGGTGGCTATATCATTCAGTTTAGTAAGATATGCCACAACAGTTTCAGATTCATAACCATGGAAACGATCAGATTCAACAAAGTAATTAACTCAGGATCGACAGAGAATTCATAATCCTTATCATTAACAAAAATAGGTGAGGTAGCAAACTTAGGATCATATTGCATTCTAGCATTCAACGATTTTTCTTCCACTTGCATAAGAATTTCTTAAGATCATCTCTATCCTTACAAGCAAGAAAGTCCCTAGCTACCTCTCCATCCCTAACATAACCCTCAGGCATAACAGGAAGTTCATATCTAGGAGAGCTAGTCTTATCAGGTGTTTCAAAGTTTTCAGTTTCAATAATTTCATCAGTTTCAGAAATATCATCATCTTTAGCATAATCAATAGTTCTAACTCTAGCAAGATGTTCATCAAGTAATTCACCCAGTGGCACAGTTTTATCAAGCAAAGCAGTAGCATCATAAGCATCATTTATAGTAGAAGTAGCATCATCAATAACATACGAAATATCAGAATCAATAACAGGTGTAGGTGTCGCAAGCTTACTCAAAACAGAAGGTGAATCAAGTGTAGAGCTAGATGGCAGTTCCTTACCTCCCCTCGTAGTAGAGGAAAAAATCTTGGTTCTAGTATCTTTCAAATTCCTCATAGTGATCAACAGATATAAATCCCAAGTGACTCAGAGAATAGAGCTATGCTCCCCGGCAACGGCGCCAGAAAAAGGTCTTGATAACCCACAAGTATAGGGGATCGCAACAGTTTTCAAGGGTAGAGTATTCAACCCAAATTTATTGATTCGACAGAAGGGGAGCCAAAGAATATTCTCAAGTATTAGCAGCTGAGTTGTCAATTCAACCACACCTGAAAGACTTAATATCTGCAGCAAAGTATTTAGTAGAAAAGTAGTATGGAAGTAACGGTAACGATGGCAAAAGTAACAGTAGCAGTTTTGTAGCAATTGTAACAGTGGCAACGGCAAAGTAATTTAGCAAAGATCAATAGGTGAAAAGCTCATAGGCAATGGATCAATGATGGATAATTATGTCGGATGGCATTCATCAAGCAACAGTTATAACCTAGGGTGACAAAGCACTAGCTCCAATTCATCAATATAATGTAGGCATGCATTCCGAATATAGTCATACGTGCTTATGGAAAAGAACTTGCAGGACATCTTTTGTCCTACCCTCCCGTGGCAGCAGGGTCCTAATGGAAACTAAGGGATATTAAGGCCTCCTTTTAATAGAGAACCGGACCAAAGCATTAGCACTTAGTGAATACATGAACTCCTCAAACTACGATAATCACCGGAAAGAATCCCAATTATTGTCACCTTGGGGTATGCGGATCATAACACGTAATAGGTGTCTAAAATTTGCACGATAGGATCAAGAACACATATATATTCATGAAAACATAATAGGTTCAGATCTGAAATCATGGCACTCGGGCCCTAGTGACAAGCATTAAGCATAGCAAAGTCATAGCAACATCAATCGCAGAACATAGTGGATACTAGGGATCAAACCCTAACAAAACTAACTCGATTACATGATAAATCTCATCCAACCCATCACCGTCCAGCAAGCCTACGATGGAATTACTCACACACGGCGAAGAGCATCATGAAATTGGTGATGGAGGAAGGTTGGTGATGATGATGGCGATGATTTCCCCTCTCCGGAGCCCCGAACGGACTCCAGATCTGCCCTCCCGATGAAGAACAGTAGGTGATGGCGGCTCCGTATCGTAAAATGCGATGAATCCTTCTCTCTGATTTTTTTTCTCCCCGAAAGTGAATATATAGAGTTGGAGTTGAGGTCGGTGGAGGTCCAGGGGACCCACAAGGCAGGGGGCACGCCCTAGGGGGGGCGCCCTCCACCCTTGGGGACAGCTGGTGGGTCCCCTCTGGTTGATTCTTTCGCCAATATTTTTTATTTATTCCAAAAGTATTGTCCGTAAAGTTTCAGGTCATTCTGAGAACTTTTATTTCTGCACAAAAATAACACCAAGGCAATTCTGCTGAAAACAGCATCGGTCCGGGTTAGTTTCATTCAAATCATGCAAATTAGAGTCCAAAACAAGGGCAAAAGAGTTTGGAAAAGTAGATACGATGGAGACGTATCAGTGCCTCCATGGCTGCCTACGATCCCGTGGAGACCCAAAGCCAAGACGGCCGAGCGCCATTCATGCCGTCGACCTATGATCAAGCTGGCATGGAGGACGCGTTCATGCAAGATCAGGTCGGCATGGGCAGCTTCCCGCTCGACCAAGAGTTCCCGGAGGACTACGACCTCGAGGAAGAGGATGATCTGGACATCGACGGGGAGCCTTTGTTTGAGGACGAGCTCGTCAACCAAGCCGGCGCGAAGCCGAAGCGCAAAAGCAAGCGGACGAAGGCATACACGCCATCCGAGGACAAGCTTCTTTGTGAGTGTTGGAGGGACATTGGGCAAGACCCCAAGGTCGGCGCCGAACAAAAGGCATCAACGTTTTGGATTCGTGTGAATCGCGAGTACCATGAACGCAAGAAGTTTGCGCCGTACCAAATGCAAAGCAAGCGCCGGTGGGTATCCCTCTCGAAGCGATGGAGGGTGATACTAAAAGAGTGCAACAAGTTTTGTGCCACCCTTCAGACCATCAAGGCACGCCCCATGAGCAGCATCGGCATGCAAGATATGGTATACATGTGCCCCTCTTCGTATCCGTTTCCGTTTTCGTTTATGCTTGCATGTCCATTTGCCCATATGTTTGCATGCTATTCATTTGTAGGAATTCCAAGCTTTGGAGGCATTCAAGCCCCAACATGACGGCAAGTCCTTCAACCTCTACCACTGTTAGTGAAGGAAATATGCCCTAGAGGCAATAATAAAGTTGTTATTTTATATTTCCTTACTCATGATAAAGGTTTATTATTCATGCTAGAATTGTATTGGTCGAAAACTTAAATACATGTGTGAATACATAAACAAACACCGTGTCCCTAGTGAGCCTCTACTTGACTAGCTCGTTGATCAAAGATGGTTAAGGTTTCCTAACCATTGACATGAGTTGTCATTTGATAATGGGATCACATCATTAGGAGAATGATGTGATGGACAAGACCCATCCGTTAGCTTAGCATAATGATCGTTCAGTTTTATTGCTATTGCTTTCTTCATGTCAAATACATATTCCTTCGACTATGAGATTATGCAACTCCCGGATACTGGAGGAATGCCTTGTGTGCTATCAAACATCACAACGTAACTGGGTGATTATAAAGATGCTCTACAGGTATCTCCGAAGGTGTTTGTTGAGTTGGCATAGATCGAGATTAGGATTTGTCACTCCGAGTATCGGAGAGGTATCTCTGGGCCCTCTCGGTAATACACATCATAAGCTTGCAAGCAAACGACTAAGGAGTTAGTCACGAGGTGATGTATTATGGAACGAGTAAAGAGAATTGCCGGTAACGAGATTGAACTAGGTATGAAGATACCGACAATCGAATCTCGGGCAAGTAACATACCGATAGACAAAGGGAATTACGTATGTTGTCATAACGGTTCGACCGATAAAGATCTTCGTAGAATATGTAGGAGCCAATATAGGCATCCAGGTTCCGCTATTGGTTATTGACCGGAGAGGTGTCTCGGTCATGTCTACATAGTTCTCGAACCCATAGGGTCCGCACGCTTAACGTTCGTTGATGATATAGTGTTATATGAGTTATATGTTTTGGTGACCGAATGTTGTTCGGAGTCCCGGATGAGATCACGGACATGACGAGGAGTCTCGAAATGGTCAAGAGGTAAAGATTGATATATAGAACGATGGTATTTTGACACCGGAAGTGTTTCGGGACGTACCGGGAAGGAATCGGGTCACCGGAAAGGGTTCCGGGCACCCCCCGGCAAGTTATGGGTCTTATTGGCCAAAGGAGGGGACAGACCAGCCCACAAAGGGGCTAGTGCGCCTTCTCCCTTGTTTGGCCAGCCCAAGGGAAGGAAAAGGGGGAGGGCTAGCCCCTCCTGCCTTTCCATCTCATCGGAGAAAGGAAAGGGAGGGGGGGGGGGGGCGCCACCCTCCCCTGCCTTTCCCCGCACTCCAAATAAGGAAAGGGGGGGCGCGGCTTGGGAGGGACCCCAAGTAGGATTCCTCCTACTTGGGCGCCTCCTTTGGCTGCTCCTCCCTCCCTCCCACCTATATATATGTGGGAGGGGGGCGCCTAGCAATTGCCTAGCCGTGTGCGGCGCCCCCCTCCATCTTTTACACCCCCGGTCATATTTTTGTAGTGCTTAGGTGAAGCCCTGCGGAGATCACTTCACCATCACCGTCACCATGCTGACGAAACTCATCTACTACCTCGACGTCTTGCTGGATCAAGAAGGCGAGGGACATGCTACTTCTTGAGCTTGCGTTGGTTTTTCCCTTGAAGAGGAAAGGGTGATGCAGCACAGTAGAGGTAAGTATTTCCCTCAGTTAAGAACCAAGGTATCAATCCAGTAGGAGAAGAACGCGCAAATCACCAACACCTGCACAAACAATCAAACACTTGCACCCAACGCGATAAAGGGGTTGTCAATCCCGTCACGGTCACTTGCAAAGGTGAGATCTGATAGAGATAGATAAATAAAAGATAAAATATTTTTGGGTTTTTTGGTATATAGATATAAAAATAAAAGATTGCAAAATAGTAGATCGGAAACTAATATGATGGAAAATAGACCCGGGGGCCATAGGTTTCACTAGAGGCTTCTGTCATGAAGGCAAATAATACGGTGGGTGAACAAATTACTGTCGAGCAATTGATAGAAAAGCGCAAAGTTATGACGATATCCAAGGCAATGATTATGCATATAGGCATCATGTCCGTGTCAAGTAGAACGACTCCTCCCTGCATCTACTACTATTACTCCACACATCGACCGCTATCCAGCATGCATCTAGAGTGTTAAGTTCATAAAGAATGGAGTAACGCCTTAAGTAAGATGACATGATGTAGAGGAATTAACTCAAGCAATATGATGAAAACCCCATCTTTTTATCCTTGATGGCAACAATGCAATACGTGTCTCGCTACCCCTACTTTGTCACTGGGTGAAATCACGCAAGATTGAACCCAAAGCTAAGCACCTCTCCCATTGCAAGAAAAACCAATCTAGTTGGCCAAACCAGACCGATAATTCGAAGAGAAATACAAAGATATCAAATCATGCATAAAAGAATTCAGAGAAGATTCAAATAATATTCATAGATAAGCTGATCATAAATCCACAATTCATTGGATCTCGACAAACACACCGCAAAAGAAGATTACAGCGGATAGATCTCTAAGAACATCGAGGAGAACGTGGTATTGAGAATCAAAGAGAGAGAAGAAGCCATCTAGCTACTAGCTATGGACCCGTAGGTCTGAGGTAAACTACTCACGCTTCATCGGAAGGGCAATAGAGTTGATGTAGAAGCCCTCCGTGATCGATTCCCCCTCCGGCAGGATGCCGGAAAAGGCCCCAAGATGGGATCTCACGGGAACAGAAGGTTGCGGCGGTGGAAAAGTGTTTTCGTGGATGCCTCTGGTGGTTCTGGAATATATGTGAATATATAGGAGGAAGAGCTAGGTCAAGGAGTCACCGAGGGGCCCACAAGGTAGCCCCCCCCCTAGAGCGTGCCTTCCACCCTTGCCGCTGCCTCGTGGCTCTTCTGACTTGGATTCCAAGTCCCCTGGGTGTCTTCTGGTCCAAGAAAAATCATCGTGAAGTTTTATTCCGTTTGGACTCCGTTTGGTATTCCTTTTCTACGAGGCTCAAAAACAAGGAAAAAACAGAAACTGGCACTGGGCTCTAGGTTAATAAGTTAGCCCCAAAAATAATATAAAATAGCATATTAATGCATATAAAACATCCAAAACAGATAATATAATAGCATGGAACAATAAAAAATTATAGATACGTTGGAGACGTATCAGGACGTCACCGAGCTGAACGTGTGCAGAATGCGGAGGTGCCATGCGTTCGGTACTTGATCGGTTGAAGCGCGAAGAAGCTCGACTACATCAACCGCGTTCTGAAATGCTTCCGCTTACGGTCTATGAGGGTACGTAGACACACTCTCCCCCTCGTTGCTATGCATCTTCATGGAAAGATCATTGCGTGTGCGTAGAATTTTTTTGTTTTCCATGCAACAATTCCCAACAGTGGCATCATGAGCCAGGTCTATGCGTAGATGATATGCACGAGTAGAACACAAAGAGTTATGGGCGGTGATAGTCATACTGCTTACCACCAACGTCTTATTTTGATTCGGCGGTATTGTGGGATGAAGCGGCCTCGACCAACCTTACATGTCCACGCACATGAGACCGTTTCCACTGACAGACATGCAACTAGTTTTGCATAAAGGTGGCTGGCGGGTGTCTGTTTCTCCTACTTTAGTTGAATCGAATTTGACTACGGCCGGTCCTTGAAGAAGGTTAAAACAGCAAACTTGATGAATCACCGTTGTGGTTTTTGCCGTAGGTAAGAACGGTTCTTGCTAGAAGCCCGTAGCAGCCACGTAAAACTTGCAACAACAAAGTAGAGGACGTCTAACGTGTTTTTGCAGGGCATGTTGTGATGTGATATGGTCAAGACATGATGTGATATACGTTATTGTATGAGATGATCATGTTTTGTAAGTTATCGGTAACCGGCAGGAGCCTTATGGTTGTCTCTTTATTGTATGAAATGCAAACGCCATGTAATTGGTTTACTTTATCGCTATACGTTAGCAATAGTTGTAGAAGCAATAGTTGCCGAGACGACCACGACGCAATGATGGAGATCAAGGTGTCGAGCCGGTGACGATGGAGATCATGACGATGTTTGGAGATGGAGATCAAAAGCACAAGATGCTGATGGCCATATCATGTCACATATTTTGATTGCATGTGATGTTTATCTTTTATGCATCTTATTTTGCATAGTACGGCGGTAGCATTATAAGATGATCCCTTCACTAAATTTCAAGGTAAAAGTGTTCTCCCTGAGTATGCACTGTTGCTACAGTTCGTCGTTTCGAGACACCACGTGATGATCGGGTGTGATAGACTCTACGTTCACATACAACGGGTGTAAGACAGTTTTGCACATGCAGAATACTCGGGTTAAACTTGACGAGCCTAGCATGTACAGACATGGCCTCGGAACACTGGAGACCGAAAGGTCGAACGTGAATCATATAGTAGATATGATCAACAAAGAGATGTTCACCATTGATGACTATCCCATCTCACGTGATGATCGGACATGGGTTAGTTGATTTGGATCATGTATCACTTAGATGACTTGAGGGATGTCTATTTAAGTGGGAGTTCTTAAGTAATTTGATTAATTGAACTTAATTTATCATGAACTTAGTCCTGATAGTATTTGCATATCTATGTTGTAGATCAATGGCCCGTGCTACCGTTCCCCTGAATTTTAATGCGTTCCTAGAGAAAGCTAAGTTGAAAGATGATGGTAGCAACTATACGGACTGGGTCCGTAACTTGAGGATTATCCTCATTGCTGCACAGAAGAATTATGTCCTTGATGCACCGCTAGGTGAAAGGCCTGCTGCAGGAGCAGAAGCTGATGTTTTGAACGTCTGGCAAGCTCGATCTGATGACTACTCGATAGTTCAGTGTGCCATGCTTTATGGCTTAGAACCGGGACTTCAAAGACGTTTTGAACGTCATGGAGCATATGAGATGTTCCAAGAGTTGAAGTTAATATTTCAAGCAAATGCCCGGGTTGAGAGATATGAAGTCTCCAACAAGTTCTATAGCTGCAAGATGGAGGAGAACAGTTCTATCAGTGAACACATACTCAAAATGTCTGGGTATTATAATCACTTGACTCAGCTGGGAGTTGATCTTCCAGTTGATTGTGTTATTGACAGAGTTCTTCAGTCACTGCCACCAAGCTACAAAGGCTTTGTCATGAACTATAATATGCAAGGGATGAACAAAACAATTCCCGAGCTCTTCGCAATGCTTAAGGCCGCGGAGGTAGAAATCAAGAAGGAGCATCAAGTGTTGATGATTAACAAGATCACTAGTTTCAAGAAAAAGGGCAAGGGAAAGAAAGGGAACTTCAAGAAGAATAGAAAGCAAGTTGCCACTCCCGGGAAGAAGCCCAAAGCTTGACCCAAGCCTGAAACTGAGTGCTTCTACTGCAAAGGGACGGGTCACTGGAAGCGGAACTGCCCCAAGTATTTGGCGGATAAGAAGGATGGCAAAGTGAACAAAGGTATATTTGATATACATGTTATTGATGTATACCTTACTAATGCTCATAGTAGGGCCTGGGTATTTGATACTGGTTCGGTTGCTCATATTTGTAACTCGAAACAGGAGCTACAGATTAAACGAAGATTGGCTAAGGACGAGGTGACAATGCGCGTCGGGAGTGGTTCCAAGGTCGATGTGATCGCCGTCGGCACGCTACCTCTACATCTACCTTCGGGATTAGTTTTAGACCAGAATAATTGTTATTTGGTGCCAGCGTTGAGCATGAACATTATATCTGGATCTTGTTTAGTGCGAGACGGTTATTCATTTAAATCAGAGAATAATGGTTGTTCTATTTATATGAGTAATATCTTTTATGGTCATGCACCCTTGAAGAGTGGTCTATTTTTGTTGAATCTCGATTGTAGTGATACACATATTCATAATATCGATGCCAAAAGATACAAAGTTGATAATGATAGTGCAACATATTTGTGGCACTGCCGTTTAGGTCATATTGGTGTAAAGCGCATGAAGAAACTCCATGCAGATGGGCTTTTGGAATCACTTGATTATGAATCATTTGATACTTGCGAACCATGCCTCATGGGCAAGATGACTAAAACTCCGTTCTCCGGAACAATGGAGCGAGCCAATGACTTACTGGAAATAATACATACCGATGTATGCGGTCTGATGAGTGTTGAGGCACGTGGCGGGTATCGTTATTTTCTGACCTTCACAGATGATTTGAGTAGATATGGGTATATCTACTTAATGAAACACAAGTTTGAAACATTTGAAAAGTTCAAAGAATTTCAAAGCGAAGTGGAGAATCATCGTAACAAGAAAATAAAGTTTCTACGATCTAATCACGGAGGCGAATATTTGAGTTACAAGTTTGGCATTCATTTAAAACAATGTGGAATAGTTTCACAACTCACGCCACCTGGAACAGCACAGCGTAATGGTGTGTCCGAACGTCGTAACCGTACTTTATTGGATATGGTGCGTTCTATGATATCTCTTACCGATTTAGCACTATCGTTTTGGGGTTATGCATTAGAGACAGCTGCATTCACGTTAAATAGGGCACCATCTAAATCCGTTGAGACGACACCGTATGAACTATGGTTTGGCAAGAAACCTAAGATATCGTTTCTTAAAGTTTGGGGTTGCGACACTTATGTCAAAAGGCTTCAGCCTGATAAGCTCGAACCCAAATCGGAGAAGTGCGTCTACATAGGATACCCTAAGGAAACAATTGGGTACACCTTCTACCACAGATCCAAAGGCAAGATCTTTGTTGCCAAGAATGGAACCTTTCTAGAAAAGGAGTTTCTCTCGAAAGAAGTGAGTGGGAGAAAAGTAGAACTTGATGAGGGAATCGTACCTTCTCTCGAATTGGAAAGTAGCACATCAGAGAAATCCATTCCCGTGATGCCTACACCAACTAGAGAGGAAGCAAATGATAATGATCATGAAACTTCAGATCAAGTTGCTACTGAACCTCGTAGGTCAACCAGAGCACGATCCGCACTAGAGTGGTACAGTAATCCTGTTCTGGAAGTCATGTTATTAGACCAAGGCGAACCTACGAACTATGAAGAAGCTATGATGAGCCCAGATTCCGACAGATGGCTTGAGGCCATGAAATCTGAGATAGGATCCATGTATGAGAACAAAGTGTGGACTTTGGTGGACTTGCCCGATGATCGGCAAGCCATAGAGAATAAATGGATCTTCAAGAAGAAGACTGACGCTGATGGTAATGTTACTGTCTACAAACCTCGACTTGTCGCAAAGGGTTTTCGACAAGTTCAAGGGGTTGACTACGATGAGACTTTCTCACCCGTAGCGATGCTTAAGTCCGTCCGAATCATGTTAGCAATTGCCGCATTTTATGATTATGAAATCTGGCAAATGGACGTCAAAACTGCATTCCTTAATGGATTTCTTAAAGAAGAGTTGTATATGATGCAACCAGAAGGTTTTATCGATCCTAAAGGTGCTAACAAAGTGTGCAAACTCCAGCGATCCATCTACGAACTGGTGCAAGCATCTCGGAGTTGGAATATACGCTTTGATGAGGTGATCAAAGCATATGGTTTTATACAGACTTTCGGTGAAGCCTGTATTTACAAGAAAGTGAGTGGGAGCTCTGTAGCATTTCTGATATTATATGTAGATGACATATTGTTGATTGGAAATGATATAGAATTTCTGGAAAGCATAAAAGGATACTTGAATAAGAGTTTTTCAATGAAAGACCTCGGTGAAGCTGCCTATATATTGGGCATCAAGATCTATAGAGATAGATCAAGACGCTTAATAGGACTTTCATAAATCACATACCTTGAGAAGATGTTCAAAATGGATCAGTCAAAGAAAGGGTTCTTGCCTGTGTTACAAGGTGTGAAGTTGAGTCAGACTCAAAGCCCGACCACTGCAGAAGATAGAGAGAAAATGAAAGTCATTCCCTATGCCTCAGCCATAGGTTCTATCATGTATGCTATGCTGTGTACCAGACCTGATGTGTGCCTTGCCATAAGTCTGGCAGGGAGGTACCAAAGTAATCCAGTAGTGGATCATTGGACAACAGTCAAGAACATCCTGAAGTACCTGAAAAGGACCAAGGATATGTTTCTCGTTTATGGAGGTGACAAAGAGCTCGTCGTAAATGGTTACGTCGATGCTAGCTTTGACACTGATCCGGATGACTCTAAGTCACAAACCGGATACGTATTTATATTGAATGGTGAAGCTATCAGTTGGTGCAGTTCCAAGCAGAGCGTCGTGGCGGGATCTACGTGTGAAGCAGAGTGCATAGCTGCTTCGGAAGCAGGAAATGAAGGAGTCTGGATGAAGGAGTTCATATCCGATCTGGGTGTAATACCTAGTGCATCGGGTCCAATGAAAATCTTTTGTGACAACACTGGAGCAATTGCCTTGGCGAAGGAATCTAGGTTTCACAAGAGAACCAAACACATCAAGAGACGCTTCAACTCCATTCGTGAACAAGTCAAGGATGGAGACATAGAAATTTGCAAGATACATACGGGTCTGAATGTAGCAGACCCATTGACTAAGCCTCTTCCACAAGCAAAACATGATCACCACCAAGACTCCATGGGTGTTAGATTCATTACAATTTAATCTAGATTATTGACTCTAGTGCAAGTGGGAGACTGAAGGAAATATGCCCTAGAGGCAATAATAAAGTTGTTATTTTATATTTCCTTATTCATGATAAAGGTTTATTATTCATGCTAGAATTGTATTGATCGGAAACTTAAATACATGTGTGAATACATAAACAAACACCGTGTCCCTAGTGAGCCTCTACTTGACTAGCTCGTTGATCAAAGATGGTTAAGGTTTCCTAACCATTGACATGAGTTTTCATTTGATAACGGGATCACATCATTAGGAGAAAGATGTGATGGACATGACTCATCCGTTAGCTTAGCATAATGATCGTTCAGTTTTATTGCTATTGCTTTCTTCATGTCAAATACATATTCCTTCGACTATGAGATTATGCAACTCACGGATACCGGAGGAATGCCTTGTGTGCTATCAAACGTCACAACGTAACTGGGTGATTATAAAGATGCTCTACAGGTATCTCCGAAGGTGTTTGTTGAGTTGGCATAGATCGAGATTAGGATTTGTCACTCCGAGTATCGGAGAGGTATCTCTGGGCCCTCTCGGTAATACACATCATAAGCTTGCAAGCAAACGACCAAGGAGATAGTCACGAGGTGATGTATTACGGAACGAGTAAAGAGACTTGCCGGTAACGAGATTGAACTAGGTATGAAGATACCGACGATCGAATCTCGGGCAAGTAACATACGATAGACAAAGGGAATTACGTATGTTGTTATAACGGTTCGACCGATAAAGATCTTCGTAGAATATGTAGGAGCCAATATGGGCATCCATGTTCCGCTATTGGTTATTGACCGGAGAGGTGTCTCGGTCATGTCTACATAGTTCTCGAACCCGTAGGGTCCGCATGCTTAACGTTCGTTGATGATATAGTGTTATATGAGTTATAGTTTTTGGTGACCTAATGTTGTTCGGAGTCCCGGATGAGATCACGGACATGGCGAGGAGTCTCGAAATGATCGAGAGGTAAAGATTGATATATAGGACGATGGTATTTGGACCCCGGAAGTGTTTCGGGCCGTACCGGGAAGGAATCGGGTCACCGGAAAGGGTTCCGGGCACACCCCCCCCCCCCCTCCCGGCAAGTTATGGGCCTTATGGGCCAAAGGAGGGGACAGACCAGCCCACAAAGGGGCTGGTGCACCTCCTCCCTTGTTTGGCCAGCCCAAGGGAAGGAAAAGGGGGAGGGCTAGCCCCTCCTGCCTTTCCCTCTCATGGGAGAAAGCAAAGGGGGGGGGCACCCTCCCCTCCCTTTCCCCGCACTCCAAATAAGGAAGGGGGGCGGCTTGGGAGGAACCCCAAGTAGGATTCCTCCTAGTTGGGCGCCTCTTTTGGTTGCTCCTCCCTCCCTCCCACCTATATATATATATATGGGAGGGGGAGGCTCCTAGCACACACCAGACAATTGCCGAGCCGTGTGCGGTGCCCCCCTCCACCGTTTACACCTCCAGTCATATTTTCGTAGTGCTTAGGCGAAGCCCTGCGGAGATCACTTCACCATCACCGTCACCACGCCGTCGTGCTGACGGAACTCATCTACTACCTCGACGTCTTGCTGGATCAAGAAGGCGAGGGACGTCACCAAGCTGAACGTGTGCTGAACGCGGAGGTGTCGTGCATTCGATACTTGATCGGTTGAAGCGCGAAGAAGTTCGACTACATCAATCACGTTGTGAAATGCTTCCGCTTACGGTCTACGAGGGTACGTAGACACACTCTCCCCCTCGTTGCTATGCATCTCCATGGATAGATCATTGCGTGTGCGTAGAATTTTTTTTGTTTTCCATGCAACGATTCCCAACAATTAGATGGTCATCAAGGGGGAGGAGAAGTTCAAGGCGCAATATGCCGCCCTCATGGCGCGTGGGGGGAAGGAAGCCGTGGAGGAGCTTGGGGAAGGAGAAAAACCACGGCCGCGGGGGAAGACCAACTCCAAGAAGGAGGACAAGAGCGATGCGGCGTCAATTGCTTTGCTTGCAACCGTGGAGGGCATGATGAGTAACAAGGACACAAGGGAGGAGAAGCGCCGACAAGACAAGGAAGAGCAAATGAACGCCTTCATGGAGATCCAAAGGAGGAGGCTTGACCTCGAGACGGAGAAGCAAGCCAAGATGCTTGCGATGTAAGTGGAGAAGCAAGTCAAGATGCTTGAGATCGAGGCCGCCAATGCCAAGAGCAAGGCAAAAGAAGTGGCGCTCGTTAGCATGGTGACGGGGGTGGAGATCATGAAGGTGGACATGAACACCGTGCAGCCGAGGAAGAGGCCATGGTTCGGGAAGATGCAGGCCGACATGCTCAAGTTCGTCGACGAGTGATCTATGATGGATAGCTCCATCCTTTTTTTTATGTCGGCAAGTGTGCTGCCATGACCACGGTCGAGATGGCGTGGTCGAATTCCCGCCCCTTTTTGTGTGCTGGCATGTGCCGCTGGCAAGTGTGCTAGCATGAACTGTGTGGTGGTTTTTTTGAAATGGCATTGTATGCCAGCCGCTGGCATGGCGCCGGCATGAACTTTGGGCGACGACATGACCGCTGCCACGATTTATGACCGCGGGCCTTTTAAAATTTATGCGTGGACATGAAATGGGTCACGCGCGTTGGGCGCATGGCCGACCCAAATCAAAAAGAGGACGGACGCAGAGCGGGAGGCCGACCCAAACAGACAAAAAAACAGATAAAGCGCGCGTCCATTTGGGTCGACACGTTGGAGTTGCTCTGACACATTCTATCCTATTATTGTGTGGACTTTCAAGGGACCTATTGTTCCGAGGGATCCGTGCCTGTCGCCCAATAACTGGTCTGTCTGAAAGTGAAAGCTGCGTACGTTTGTGTAGTGATCCACCGTCACCTCTGATTTTTCTGCGCTGCGCTTGTCACGGCCAAGGACTGGTTTTTGTTCCGTATACAGTTCTAGGCGTAATACACCTTCGATTTTCTTCTTCTTATTTTTCTACAGTATACACTATAAAATTGCCCATGATCGCTACTTCTGTGTAAGCAAATCTCTGATTTTTCTGCACCATCTTCAGCTAGATTCTAATAGGACCCTTCTGATTTTCCCCGCCCTTTGATCGTGATGTTTTCTTCTGCAGCTAGATGATCCAAGATGCTACCATGTCTCAACTGCTACGAGTATATCTAGTAGCAACTTTGCTGCAATCAGGGATATTTTGAGTGCGCATGAAGTGGCTTCGGGGCAAAAAGTCAGCCTTCAAAGATCATCTATTTTCTTTGTTATCAGGGCAGCAAGGAGGAGGATAAAATCTCATAAGGCCTCCTTTTGTTCGTAGGATAGGAATATCATACGCCCAGCTCTCGATCTTATCTCCGCAATATTTGATTTTCATCCAGCAAAGAAGAAGAGGTTATGTGTGAGCTCCTGCTGCTGAGTCAGACACTAGTGGCTTCACCTAGTGCCCAGGCTGTTGCCGTAGTGCCACCGTCGTGGTCCGGTTGCCGCTCCACCTCCTCTTCTCTTCCCCAACAAGGCGGAAAGCTACTCTCCATCATTAACAATTCAGCCTTCTCAACCAAATTCTACCGAAGTTCGGATCGATATATACTCCAAGATACTATGTCTAAACCAATGTTTTAAATAGCAGGCTATGGAAAATAGCGGAGCTATAGCAGGCTATAGCGGGCTATTTGTGAAGGCGGCCATTTAGCGGCACCCTGCTAAAAAGGCTATAGCGGGCTATAGCGGAGCTATAGCCGACTATTTAAAACTATGGTCTAAACAGCTACACCAGTAGAGTATGGTATCCGGAGAAATCGTGCAAAACTTGCAGCCGGTGCTTGCCTAACTTGTTTGACTTGCTTGCTTATTATCACACCGCAATCAGTTCACATAGAATTTTTATGCCCTTAAAAATGCTCTGTCATGTAGACTCTTGAGGGTCGGTGCTATGCGTTGTCTCTGCAAGTCGGCGTGCACAAAATTGGTCATGTACTCCCTCTGTAAACGGATGTTTTAGATCACTTATGATCTAGCGATCTAAAACGTCTTATATTAGTTTACAGGCGGAGTACTATGATGTCGTTGTTGGTGCGTCTACACGGCACCGGCAAGATAAAACGGCCGGAGATATCAATTTGGTGAATCGGGAGGTGGGCCATCATAGATGTCAACCACGCCAGACGCACATCATGACGACGTTGAAGAGCGACGGCCAAAGTCCCGGAAGAAGAAGGCGTTGCGTACATGTGGGTCCTGGAGATTGTCTACTTGGAGCGGCGGACATGGCCATCGCTGGTTGCGAACATATATTGTTCAAACTTCAAAGTATTCGCATTACTGATATGTGCTGATAAGATGGAGTCCATCTTATCAGGGATGGAGATACCATCAGTATTCAATAGTTTTTTTTTGGCGGATTCTTTTTTCATTTATTCATCAAACGCCATGACAGTACAAAAACATTAGTCAGCGGATAAAAGCATCGAACCACCTTGAGTTGAAGGCAAGATGTGGTTTTGTTGTAAAGAAATAAGGTTAGTGATTTCTTGGCAAGAGAATTGTTGTGCCGCGCAAATCACGCGCGCCCACAAAACCAACATAGTTTAAGAACAAAAGAGTATTGATTGAGTTGGTAGGAAAAATTAACAAACGATAGTTCCGGTACGACAATTAAAACATGGTTTAAGAACAACATTTGTTGGCAATGCCCCAGCAGAATCCTTTCGGTCCCCCTCCCCCCCCCCCCCCCCCCCCCCCCGCCTGACTGAACCAAATCGAATTCTTTGGGACTTCCGCACAGCCAACCGTGAGATGATTGTGAATCTCCAAATAGAGTCTACACAATTCATACTAACCCGTTTAATGTATTAATTCAAATATTCCCCGAGATCAAACAACGACTACAACAAAAATCATTTAAGTCGCTATAACAAAGTAAAGTTTGAATTCTTACATTATGTATGCTGGTGAGTTATCTTTTACTTCCTTAATTGTCTTCTAGATGGGCTAGGGTGAAATCTAACAAAAAAAAACCTTAAGCACAAAGAATTACAAGGTTGATACAAATAGAACACAAAACACATGCATTAACTTATCTGGCGAAAAGCAGAGTTTCTTCGTTGTAGTTCATGTCGCCACTATCGCAATTGAGTTGGTCATCGTCATAGTCTTCGCAGCCACTTTGTGTCACCCTAGCGCGCTCACTAGATAAAAAACTGGATTGGGCATGAGCCACCGATATAGCAAATCACATCAGTCCGCACATGTTTCAAGGATTTGCACTAGGTTAGTCATGCGTGTCTCAGATATTTTAAAGCTCGTTTCATTCTGCACGCATCACGGGGGCAATCCTAGTGTAGATTAATTTCTCTGGCATATATTCATTATTTATAATGAACTTTCTTACTCTCCAATAACACTTTTCTCGCTAAATTATGTTCCCAGGCCAAATATTCTGATATACTATATTAAATACTTTTTAAAGTATAACAAGAAAAAATTAAGACTATAAATGAATTTTATTAAAAAAATCTTTCAATTGTGATATTCATTTGTATAAATAATTTTAAAGTGCCAACTGACTAACACTTTTTTTGGCAGAACTATTTTTATTTAGTTTGGATATTTTTGTATGTGTGATCTTCCAAGTGCCGCTCAGAGTGCTTGAGTTGGGAGAGATTTGCCTAGTGATATGTCTCAAACATATCTATAATTTATGTTACATTAATGATACATTTACATTATTTATAGATACTTTTGGCACCTTTTTATATTACTTTTATTGGACTAACATAATATTCCAGTGCTAGGAGTTAGTTCCCATTTTCTAATGTTTTTGGCTTTGAAAAAAGGATATTTTAGGGACGAAAAAATTGAGAAAAAATATCTGCAAAGTTTCAGCACTACAGGGTCATTATGGACTTGGGCCCATCTAGAAGGGACCCATACGGCCTCCACACCACCTCTTCCCACAGCCAAGACCCAAGCTGTGACACCTGGTCGTGTGGGAGTTGGAGACCTTCCCTAGTAGCATCCTTTTGTCGTAAGCTTGTTCCAACAGTTTTAGGAACCTCCCTAAAATTTCAGGTTTTTTGGAGTTACGGATCTCCATCGGGAGATAAAACTTTGACAGGACTTAGAAAAACAACATCCAGAAAAATACAACCAGATGCTTGATCAAATCTCAAAAAGGTCTCTAAGGGCGATGAACGCCATGGAGTAGAGAGGATACCTTCCCCTCCTAAGGAAGAGGCCAAGAAAGAAGAAGAAGGATGGGGTGCCATCTCTCCCCTTCTCTTCCAGTGGTGCCGAAGCGTCATCGTCATCGTCACCATCTCCATCACCATCTTCTCAATTTCTAAAGTGGTCCACTCATCCACAAACATCTGCAATCCCCTAGTTGAACATGGTATTTGACGCTATAAATTATTATTCAAGCATTTGTTGCATTACTATTATGTCTGAGCATATCCTTTTGGTCCTATGGTGATTGATGACCTATTATGATTGATTTGAGTTGTATGTTATGATGTGTTGTTTTTTTGTGCAATGTATGATCACACACATATGTTGGATCACACTTTGGTATTATTAATATGTTGAGATAACTATGCATAGGTAAGCCGCAGTGACACATATTACGAGCACGAGTATAGGAGTTGATGCATATGGATATAGAGGATCATTAGACGTAATGATATGGTTGGGTCTACTAAATGAAATCTTAGTAGCTGCGGATGCTTGCTAAGGATTTCAATCGTAGAACATGTTGTTAATAGATTTTCTTACATTTTAGCATAAGTCTATCCCACATATAAAACTTCAATGCATGATTATTAGTCTAGTTTCATAGCCAATTGCCTAGGGACAATTCCGCAACACATTCCACCGCTGCTCCATATTCGCTCCATTTTATTTTATTGTACCTTCATATTAAAGCAACTAAGTTTTATTTACTAGTACTTTAGAATTTTGCGAACTATCCATTTTATACCTGCAATGTATCTTTAGTTTTCATTTAGGGAAAGCAAATGTTTGGTGTACGAAAGGTCGTAACATTTGTAGATAGAACATGAGAAAATAAGATTCCTACCTTTAGCGTGTTTGTGATTCAAAACTCGATACTTACCACCTCCACTTTGGAAAGTGCTACAATAACTCCCTACACTTGGCGATTATCACCTAGCAATTTTTCAGGCGATGGTCCACGTCCACTCCACAAGTCACACTTGTCCTCCACAATTGTCGCTCTCGTCTCTCTAAATTCTTGCTTGGTGTGCTAAATAGGAACAACAATAGATCAAGACAGAAAATCACCCTCGGCATTCAGCTAATCCTTCAGGGCTTAGGACTTGGTGAGATAGGATGATGTTGGGCAGGATTCTTCTATTTCTACTAGCATGATCTTGGCGAGGTGGATGATAAGTTATATAGAAAACTCTCAGCACGAACGCCTATCAGAACTTGATTCCATGTAGTTGGAAGATGTTGCTCCTTCATCAAAACAACAATCCTTCAAGCTCATGTCCTTCCTCTCTTCTCTTTTTCACCTTTCTTCCATAAAAGGATTGCTTAGTTAAGCACAAAGTTTCTAGCAGATCCACTATGATGAGTTCTTGTCCCCTATTTATATCGAACATTCCTGTTCCACAATAACAATTTTCTCACTAAATTATGTTTCTTGTTGACAAAGTATTTTGATATACCATATCAATACTATTTTAAGTATAATTAGGAAAATTCGGAATATAAACATGCTCGTGTACTATGTTATAAAATTTTCATACAATTGTGATATTTTTTAGTATAAATATATTTTCTAGTGCTAAGTGACTTGTAATTTTTTGGAAAAAGTATTTTTGTTTAGTTTGGATGGTTAATAAAGTATCTTATTATAATAGATTTAACGAAAGATCTATGTAAACCAATATTATCACTATACTCGACAATTAAATTTATGCTAGTATATTTGTATGTATCTTTAATTTTTCCAATGCATCCTTAATATCTACATAAATGGGGAGATTGCTTTACTGTGTATGAAACAAGGAAATTGGTAGATAATCTTGAAATCAATACTAACAAGTTTTGATGTGACTAAATAGACAAATATAGACCTTATGTACTGTCTATCATGCATGACAATTACAAATACAAACTTACGTAAGATGTAGTGTTGATCATTTATTTTCATACATGGATTTTTTATGTACAAAACTAGTGTGACTTTCCTAAACCGTGTACCCATATAAAGATTATACTGACTTGGCCCTCTCTTAAATTTGCTTGAACCAACTTAGTTTGATAAGATTTTAACATTCACCGGCTAATTTGAAAACTATATTTCACGCTAATGTACAAGCATGCACTTTTTAGGGTCCTGCAAACAAGGGATGGGCATGGGGCATTATTGCCCTATCTAAGGGCCGCCCCTGAGCCTAGCCGCTTGGAGTACCACCTCATGGCGGTGAGTGGAGGAATCTCTTATTGCAGTCTTGGCCTACAACAACAATGCAGCTGTAGAAGGATGTGCTAGAGCAAGAAGGGAGGGCAGGTTTCGGGATAATTGAGGATGAGGAGTCCAATCGCATAGTGTCAGGTGAAGCATAGGGGATGTTCTGCAAAAAAATGATTCAAGTGGACGTGGAAATGGGAGCGCTGATCTATGTCATGGTTTTCTTTTTGTTAAGGACGGTTCCTATGATTGTGATGGCGTAATTTTTGCCTAATCGCATAGCAAATAAACCCCTTGTGGGCACAAGAGGAGTAAAACGAAAAAATTTCTCCAAAGATTTATTTTCCCAATTCACTATTCTAAATTAATTAAAAAATAGCATTATGCCACATCAAACTACTTTGACCACAGATGAAGAAAAATATGCTGAATGTTTCAAACATCAAATTTATATGTCATGATAACATGTTTTACATTAAATATAATGGAACTAATTTGGTATCTTGCTCCATGATGTTAGCACCATGGTTGTAGGGGCAACGCCAGAAATTTTGTAAAACCTAGGCAAGTTTGAACCTAAAGTGTCCAATTCGAGAATTTAAATAGGGTATTTGGATTTAAAAAGAATCTTGTTACCAGTTTTCCCAGTAGGGGTTGCAAGAGCCGGTTTAAAAAAATCTCAGAAATTTTGGAATTCTCACATAAAAGAATTTAAATGGGGTTTGAGTCATCACTAACCCACTGTGGCCATTTTTGTAAACACTAATAACATTAAAATCAAAATGGCAAGATTGGTAGATGATCCCATGACCTCGAAAGCACTTCCACCGGGCTAGGGGCTATGTTGAGTTACAATATGCATATGGGTTCTATTTGACACTACCTAAACATGTAGAATATAAAAATTGGGGTCCAGCAAAATATATCTGGTAACCAGTCGAATTCCAAAAAAAAATAACCGGTAAAAACAATCGTTGGTTCAGATACACAACATATAAAATAGCACTGAAATCCTGAATCACAGATCTACATTAAGAATGAAATAAAATGATGAACATAATAGTCATACAAATGTAATTTTAAAAGTGAGTTACTACTATATAACCTGGATGATCAAGACCCCTCGCGCTAATCTCAACATTAAAACCTTAATAAGTCTATCAATCTACAAATTAGTTAGCAATCTCACGTAATCACCAAGAGGGAAGAACAAGCACCGCCGGCCGATGATGCAATCCATGTCCTAGGAAGGATCGCTCCGGCTCAGCCCACCGCCGGTCACACACCCAGCCCAGGCGAGTGTCTATTCGCTGCAGGTCTGTTGCTGATCGACTTAGGGTGCCGCCGTCTAGATAGTTGAACAGGTGGGGTCTATTTGACATGAGTAACCATTTGCCCATGTGGCTATATGTCCTCACAATCTTTTTTTTTGCGGGGTATATGTCCTCACAATCTTTTTTTCTATCCATCCAAAACTATGAGATGGCAGCCTCTGAGAAATAACCGACATGGATATTTGTACTCTGGTAACATTTTTCCTTTTTTTTTACACTTTTGTACTTTGGTAACTTATTTTCTGAAACAATACTTTGCTTACTGATTAAGTGTAGAATCACCACTTGACATGAGCGGTGAGCTATCTCAAAAACAATGAACAATAGAAAAAGGCCGATGCTAGGCGTAAGCCGGCTGATAGCTCGCAGCTATAAGCCGCCTTGATAACCGTCCGATCATGCATTAGTAGCCGTTCGCTTTGTGTCTCGTGGATTGCAATTCGCCTCGACGCACACCAGCACAGCACAGGCACCACCATGCAGCGCCCAAGGTCACGCTCCAAGCACGCCTAGCAGCATGGAGGCCGCGGCCGCGACGCCGTCCGGAGCTGCGATGCTCGGCCGCAACGCCGCGCGAGCTGCGACACAGCGACGTCAGAGCTGCGATGCAGCGGTCGTCAACGCCGTCGGAGCTGTGATGCAGCGGCCGGCGGAGCTGCCATGCAGCGGTCCTTGACGCCGCCGGAGTTGCGATGCTTGGCCGCGACGCCGCCCAAGCTGCGATACAGCGAGGCTGCCGGAGTTGCGATGCCAGCGGTCGACCGGTTGTCTACGCCATCGGAGCTGCGATGCAACGGTCCTTGACGCCGCCGGAGCTGCGATGCTCGGTCGCGCCGCTGCCCGAGCTCCGATACAGCGAGGCCGCCGGAGTTGCAATGCAGGGATGTCGGAGCTGCGATGCAACGGTCCTCGACGCCGCCGGAACTGCGATGCTCGGCCGCGCCACCGCCCGAGCTCCGATACAGCGAGGCCGCCGGAGTTGCAATGCAGGGACGTCGGAGCTGCGATGCAGCAGTCCTCGACGCCGCCGGAGCTGCGATGCTCGGCCGTGCCGCCACTCGAGCTCCGATACAGCGAGGCCGCCGGAGTTGCAATGCAGGGACGTCGGAGCTGCGATGCAGCGGTCCTCGATGCCGTCGGAGCTTCGATGCAGCGGTCCTCGACGCCGCCGGCAAGATCCGGCAACGAACCTGTGTCACATCACCATGCGTGATGCTATGGAGCTCCACCGGCGGCGAGACCTGGGTCGCAGCATGACGGGCGTTGCATTGCAGCTCCGCCGGCGACGAGATCCACCGGTCGCAGCATCGTGTGCGTTGCATGGAAGCAACCCGCCGCCGGCGAGATCAGCGGTTGCAACCGTTGGTACCTTCACACCTGTTGGATGCTGCATTTGGTGGTGTTCTTGCATCTAGAGAGGGGAGAAGCTGGGTGAAAGAAAGACAAGGTTGGTTGCAGGCTTGCAGCAGTAGCGGAGACGGTGGTCGCATGGTTGAAGCAGCTGCCGGCGGCCTGCTGCAGAGCATGGCGAGTCGCAGCAGTGGTCGCCGGTGATCAGAGAACCACATCAGAGAGAGAGAGCGAAAGAGATAAGAGAGATGGGGAAGGAAAAATAAATCACGGGAGATGGGAGGGCCCGTGACGCTTCTCGAGAGGGAGACGTGGGCCACAGGCCACGTGGAACGCGATGGACGCGGCTTACAAAGTGCGTGGGATCAGTCGGTCTAAAAGGAACGTTTCCCATAGAAAAAATGATTAACTGTAGAATCGAAGAGACAATTTTCGAAGAAGAAACAACCGACATGGAGGTAACTAATTCCTTCTATCACCAAAGAGAGCTTTCCGCCAAATAAAAAATAAATCAAAGAGAGTTACTATATATAGGTTAGTAAAAAAAGGGCTAGTATATACTTGCATATTTTCCCGCGGTATATTCCTTGGCCGTTAATTTACAGTATATTAGGTAACTAATTCATTTACATATTTGCATCTTGCTGGCCGGACGCACAAGAGATCTTCAAAAAACGCCTCTTGCCGTGTACAGAGCTCCCGCGTCCGCGTCACCCAATCTAAGCCGTCAAATCCTGATCTTACGGTGCATGATTGTCGGCAGGACCTTCTCTCCAGCGCCGTGCCTGAGCGAACCGGGCAGCCGCGTTTGCCCGGCCGTACGTCCTACCAGCACCGGTCCGTCTCCCACGTCCGCCGCCGGAACGCCGGTCCTGTCGTCGCCGACGCCCGCCGCATCATCATCCCCGAGGCGCGGCTGGTCACGTCCCCGTCGTACCGCGCGCGCTCGTCGGGGTCGGCGAGCGTGGCGTAGGCTGCGTGCAGCCGGATGAATCCCTCGTCTCCGCCGCCGCCGACGGCGTCCGGGTGCACCTCCCTCGCCAGGCGCCGGTAAGCGGCCTTGATCTGGCCCCTGCTGGCTCCCGCGCTCACGCCGAGCACATCGTAGTGCGTCCTTCCCGCCGCCAGCGCCGCCGGTGCCGCCATCGTCGCGGACGCCCGCGCCACCACGCCCCGCCGAGCGACGGGCACCCGTCCCGGGCGAGCCGACCCCAACACCGCCACCGTCGACGCAAACGCAGCAGCCATCGGTTCTCCGATCTCTGTTCTTGAGTTCTTGATCCAAAGCAGAGTATTTCTTCGTTGCACTGTTGTTCGTCCTCGTCGAGGAGAGCGGAGACGCCGGTGTATTTATAGAGAATCAAGACAGGGGATGAGGACGGAGGAGTCTGTGGTGCCACTCGTACGTCCAGCTCTCGATCTTATCTCCATCGAAGCGAAGAAGATTATTATGTGTGATCCCCCGCTGAGTCAGCCACCGGTGCGAATCGCTTGCCGGCCACTCGAACGTTGCTTTTGCGCCACCAGTTGGCGTGCCTGCTTCTCTTGCCCCGACAAGGTTCAAAGGGACTTGCCCGCCGTCGGATCGCGGATCGGCGCGCCAGATACCATGCATCATCCAATATGGTCATAGTCCACGCATGACAAGTCCGTATAAACTTTAGGGCCTCTTTGATTAATTCGCGGGATTCTGAAAACATGGAAATAGAAAAAACATAGAACGGGATTTGGTGTTGTTTGATTGCATCATAGAAAAAACAAATGATTCTTTCAAAGAGGATTCAGGGGATGCTAGAAATCCTATGGAAAATAGTACAAAGAAATCCTTAGAAAAAATGTCTATAACATTCAATCCTATGAATCAAACACCAACATAGAAAATATCCTAAGGTTTTAATCCGCCAAAAATTTCTATAAAAGTCCTTTGAATCAAAAGAGGCCTTAGCTGTGAAGTATTATACTTGTACGTTTCTCCATGTGTCTTGAGGGCGGTGTTCTATGGTCAGTTCAGAAGAAAAAAAATCAATAAAACTTCAGGTCCAGATGACAGATCGAGCTGAGACACCACTATTTTTTCTTTTTCCGTGCTCGTGCTCATGTCAAATTTGAATTTTCAATTCTTCATGACATCATATACTACATAGGTGTCACCCTTTGGTTTCAATATCGCCAACTTAGTTTAGAGTATAGATTCACTCATTTTGCTCTATATATAGTCTATATTGGAATACTAAAAAGACTTATATTTAGAAACAGAGGGAGTATATATTATGAGAATTTGTTTCGGATTCCCCCACATGGACAGTAGAATTTTTCCTTTATTGTTCTCGCCGAGCTAGGTCTCATGACGCTGACAGATTGTGATTATATTCTTCTTTCATGGTGTGGACTTCCGGGGAACTTGTTATTCTAGCGTTCCTGGTTATCTGGAGCATTCGAATTTCAAAGTTTGAATTTCTCGTTTCATGTTGTCGACTTGTTTTAAAAAGAATTCATGACATTTTCCTGGACGCACCACGTGGAGTGACCATAGATTTTTCGTTGTTCTGGAAGGTCCCTCTCCGCCGGCTGGGCTAATCGATTGCGTGTTGACAGATGTGTTCCATTCATGCATATACAGGTGCCTGTGGTTTCAATAATACGATCGACTTGTTTTAACAAAATGTTAGGATGAAACTCAGTTTTGGATTCCCAACTTGCCCTTGCGGCGATGATGGGCTAATCGATTGTGTGGTCATACATTTTTCACTGTTTGGACTTTTAGTGACTTGTTAGTTGTTATTCCATAGTGTTTGTGGTCATTTGAATCCGGTGCATGTCGTCCACTAACTTGTCCGCCTGAAAGTGATGTCTACCGTGATCGATCTCTGAATTTTCCTGCACTCGTCGTTCGTGCTTGTACGTATCTGTTTTCGTTCTGCGTCTAGTCTAGTCTAGATGACACAGTACCCCTGATTTTTCTGCACCGCGTTGGTCTCGTCGTCACCAATAATTGATTAGCCTGTTTTTCTTCGTGTTCTAGAAGGTTCCAGATGCATGCCAGTACTATCTCGGAAGCTAATCGTATCGTACGTGTTCAAAGAAGATGCCCACCTGTGGTCGTACGTGTTATGCATGCGCTGCCTATCTCGGACAAGAAGCCAGGCGGCCATGCGCCCATGCACCCGTGATGAACGGCGTTATCAGTTGGGTGAGTGGGTCGTCGGAGACGCGGACGCCGACCGCGCAACGCGCGCCATGGCGACGTCCGACGGGGACGTACGGCCGGGCGGCCTCGTCTGTCTCGGCGCCGCGTACACGTGGGTGGCGGAGCTGGGCCGGAGGGGAGCGGCGGACATGGACGTGGACGTCGCCGTGAAATGAACAGGGAAATGATATGTATGGGCAAAGTGCTTGCTTGCATTATTGATGCTAATGATATGTGATATCCTGATAAGATGGATGACCTGGCACTATCAGTCGTAGTACGACTCATTTACCAGTGGATAAGCTCTTCACCACCACGACGTGAGGCGATGTTTTTCTCTTCTTATACATTTAGACAACAAGTGCTTCATTTTTTTTTTGCGGGGTAAAGGGAGATTTCTATTACTTTTTTTTTTTTTTGAGGAACCAGCAGGAGCACTGCCTTTTCATATAAGAAGGAGAATAAGATTTATGTACAAGAGTGTTCTGGTTTTTTGGAGAGAAACCGGACAAAAACCCCTAGAAAAGCCCACAGGCTGGCACTAATCAACCAATACCGGCTGCCACCTGTGCCCGGCCAAAGGCCAAAGTCCTTTGCTTGATGTCGTCGAAGGCAATAGCTGCTACCTCTAGGTGCGTGAGGCGAGTTCCATTGAAGATGCGTCGGTTTCGCTCCTTCCAGATGTTCCAGATAGTGTAAAGGAAGCGGCCGCTCCGCCTTCTTCTGTCGTCCTTGGGCAAATTGGTGGTGAGCGAATCCCACCAGTCTGAAATCCCCATCGAAGGGGGCAACGTGGGCGTGGCCCCAGAGTCCTCTCCCGTCCACACCTGGACGTGAGACCAAACTGCGGCGGCAAACGGGCAGTCCTTGCAGAGATGAGTGGCCGTCTCCGGTGCCCCAAGGCAAAGGGGACAGCGAGGGTCGTGCGGCCAGCCACGAACGGCTAGCATGTCGGCCGTGAGGATTTTCCGGTGGAGCACAAGCCAGGCGAAGAACTTGCATTTTGGCTCAGCGTGTGCCTCCCAAATCTTGGCTGGGGAGAACCTGGGATAGGATCCAGAGAACTGGGCCGCGTAGGCCGAAGCAGTAGAGTATATGCCATTGGGGGTCCACCGCCAAGTGATGGAGTCCTCCTGGTCCGGATTCAGCGCAACCTGAGTGATAGCTGATGCGAGGGCAATGAACTCCTGCAGGTGGGTAGGCGATGAAAGACGGGCCACCGATCTGATCCAGTTCTCCTCCTGGAGCTCCTTCATCACAGTTCTCCGCTTCCTGGTGGCAATTTTATACAGCTCCGGGAAGGCCCGGGACAGAGGGCCCCGTCCTGTCCAGTCATCGTGCCAGAATAAGGATTTTCTCCCATTGCCCAAGGAGATGGTGGTAGAAGCCCTGAAGAGCGCCATATCCGTCTCATCGCAGGGCACCGCAGAGCCCACCCATTGGCGGCCAGGATCAGTCCACATAAGCCAAGGCCAGCGAAGTCGGAGCGCCCGACCAAATCTCTCGAGGTCTGTGATTCCCAGGCCCCCCATGGGCTTAGGCCGGCAAACAGTCTTCCAGTTGACCAGAGAGTGTCCGCCAGACGCGATTTCCAAGTCTTCCCCACACCAGATGAAGTTACGAGTGATCTTACTGAGCTTCTGGATTGCCCAAGTGGGAAGCGAGAGCGCAGTGAGGTGATGATTTGCGATGGCGCACAACACGGACTTTGCAAGGGAGACCCTGCCCGGTCGCGCCAGGTTCTTCCCCTTCCAGCCCGGCAACCTACCCATTGCCTTGTCCAGAAGAGGTTGGAGGTCCACCCTTCTGAGCCGCCTAGTATGTAGAGGGAGACCCAGGTATCGGCCGGGGAACGAGGCCAGCTTGGCCGGGAAGGCCGAGAGGATGGCCGGGAGATCAATGTCTTGGCAGCGAATGGGAAACACCTCGGTCTTGCTGACATTTGTGATGAGGCCCGATGCATCCCCAAAACAGGCAAGGATCCGAGCGATGGCGTCAATCTCTTCTTTGACCGGGTTAGCGAAGATGCCAGCATCGTCCGCATAGAGAGAAACCCTGCAGGAGGCCGGCCGCGCCATGATGGGCTTGAGGATCCCGGCCTGGGAAGCCGCCCGGAGCATAAGTTGCAGAGGATCGATGGCCAGAATGAAGAGCATAGGCGACAACGGGTCACCCTGGCGAAGGCCTTTTCCATGCGCGAATGGGGTTCCCGGCTCCCCATTCAACAGCACCCTGGAGGAAGATGAAGCGAGGGTCATGCAGATCCAGTCCCGCCAGCGCTGTCCAAATCCCAACTGCTGTAGCACCTCCAGGAGGTAAGCCCAACCCACAGAGTCGAAAGCCTTGGAGATGTCGAGCTTGAGGAAAAGGCCTGGCGTTGAAGAGCGGTGCAATTCTTTGATCAAGTTTTGCACGTGTAGGAAATTATCGTGGATGCACCGTTTCTGCACAAAGGCACTCTGGCACTTGGAAACTAGCGACGGAAGCAGAGGGGCTAGCCGGTTAGCCAACAGCTTGGAGAAGATCTTGGAGATGCTGTGTATCAAACTGATTGGGCGGTAGTCGCCAATCGAGGATGCGCCGACTTTTTTCGGGAGCAGAATAATGTTGGCTGAATTGATCAGGCTAGCGCAATCGCCTCTCAGGTTCGCGAGCTGCATCATCACAGCCACGACATCCACTTTGATGATCTCCCAGCATGATTTGAAGAAGGCGCCGATGAAACCATCGGGGCCCGGGGCCTTGACCGAAGGTAAGGAGAATACTGCCTCCTTAATCTCCGCCTCGTCGAATGGAGCGTCCAGAGCCGATAGGTCATGGCGCTGCATCTCGATGTTCTCCCAGACAATGGACTTGGTGCGCAGGGCAGGCGTGCCGATGTTAGCTTGGAAGTGGTCCAGAAGGGCCCGCTCCTTGTCCTGTCTGGTAATTGCCAGCCCCGAGGTGGTTGTGATCGTCTGAATGAAGTTCTTACGCCTTCGTCCATTTGCACGAGCATGGAAAAGCTTTGTGGTGGCGTCCCCCAGGCGAATCCAGTTGAGCCGAGAACGCTGTCTCAGCTTGATTTTCTGAATTGCGAGAAGCCCAAGGTACGAGGCCTTCAGTTGTTTACGCAAGTCCCTCTCCGAGTCCGAGAGCGGTCTTCCCTCCTCAGCAACATCCAGGCGCCAGATGATCTCCTTGGCCACTGCGATCTGGGAGCCAAGCATCCCGACTTTTTCCTTTTGCCACTTGCGCAAGGCCTTAGCGGTCCGACAGAGCTTGATATGTATCTTGCGGATGGCATCACGGGCCTGAACCGGTTTGTTCCAAGCCAAGGCAACGGTGTCCTTGAAGCCCGGGAGACGAAGCCAGAATTCCTCGAATTTAAAGGAAGGCTTTCTCGTGTTGTCGACGCACCCCTGAAGGTATAACGGAGCATGATCCGAGCAGGCTGTAGTGATAGCCTGAAGGTGCGCATTGGGAAAGAGCATGTCCCAATCGTCGGAGTGGAACACGTGGTCAATCTTGGTAAGGACCGGGTTGGCCTGCGCATTGGACCAGGTGAAACGGCGCCCGCCCAGGTGAAGCTCCTTTAGTTGCAAGAAATCAAGAGCCCCACGGAACTTGCCCACCAGACGGCGATTGATGTTGGCGTTGCTCTTATCCGCCGCTTTAGTGATGAGGTTGAAATCCCCCAAAAGGAGCCACTCGCTTCTTGCCACGGTCTTGAGAGTCCTAAGCTCCTCAATGAAGGCCAACTTGTCCTGCTCTCCCTGCGGGCCATAGACGGCCGTGATAGTCCACGAAGCGCGCTCGTTGAGCATGGTGATGTTGGCGGAGATGGAGCCCGGAGTCGCATGGAAGTCGGATAGGGTGAAGAAGCGATCCGACGCGGCCAGAATCAAGCCCCCGCGGGTGCCGTCGGCCGGGAGGATATAGTAGTTTGCGACAAAACACGGGCCGAGCATCTCGCGGATGATGGCGTCATCAACAGCCTGGAGTTTTGTCTCTTGGAGGCAGACAATGGAGGCATGAGAGTCCCGGACGATGTCCCGAACGGCATCCCGGCGGGCACGCGAGTTGAGGCCTCGAACGTTCCAACAGATGATGTTGACGTTAGGTTGTGCCATTAGGGAAACTTTGGGTGATCACGGCAGGAGCAGCTTCTCAAAGCCGAGAAGCCGGTAGATGGACGGTTGACGCAAACACACATGTTGTAGAAGATAGCAGACGAACATGAAGCACCCCAACGGTGAGACGGTAGGCGACCTCGAGCCGCAGCGATGTGTAGCATCCGGAGACTAAAACGGAAAGCGGAAAGCAGAAGGCGATACATCTTGGGACGGAAGACGCAAGGGCCACTAGAACTACTAGGACACCTACACATCAGTAACTTGAGCCTCCACGGTTGCTTTCTTGCCCTTCTTCAGCTTCTTTTGTGTGAGGTTCTTGGCATGTGAAACAAGTCCCGCAATCGCCTGGACCACGGGAGCGGCTAGCGGAGTGGCGAACAGGTCCAGGTACGCTTGCTTGGCCTTGTCGTCGTAGCCAACGGACGGATCAAGGACACCGCAGACCCTGGCAATGATCTCTTGGACCGCGTCCGAGCCGGCGCCCGGTGGGAGCATAGCCTTCTTCTTGTCTAGGCGGGCGCTGCGACGAGTCACAGCAACCGCGACGGCAGCCTTGGCCTTGCGTGGAGCCGGAGTGGGCAGCAGCGGAGCGTCAGCGCAGTTGGCGACGGAGTCGAGGAACGTGTCCAGAGCCACTGGAGGAAGCAGCCCGTCATCAGGCGCCGCCACGACGGCCAACGCAGCGGGGTCGTCGGAGAGCAGCTCGGCATGGACGTCGCCGGGTAGCAGAACAACAGCAGCAGTCGGCACGTTGATGGTAACCGGACCATCCACCACAGGCCCACCAGGGAGCAACCCATCCACCAAGTCAGCAGTTGGCAGCACGTTCTCATGCGCCAAGTCAGCAGATGGCAGCACGTTTTCATGCACGGGCCGCAGGCCAACTCCATACACGGGCTCCAGGCCATCCTCAGGTAGCAGAACAGCAGTAACGGGCTTCAGGCCAGCTTCAGGTAGCAGAACAGCAGCGGCGGCCGGCGCGCAGACAGCCTCCGCCAAGGGAGCCGCGACATGTCCAGGCACCTCCAGGCCAACAATAGACACAGGCAGAGGCGAGGCGGTCGAGTCCAGGGAGTCCACCGCAGGAGGCAACAGCGGCGCAACAAAAGCAGGGGGAGGCGCAGCAGTCGTGGGAACCAGCCCGGTGAAGGGAGGGGCATGCTGAGGCGCGTCCGTGGCCGGGACGGACCAGGCTTCATTCACGGCCACGCCTGAGCCGAGCCGAGGCGAGTCAAGCGCCAGCCCCGCAAGGCCGGCAGCGAGGGGAAGAACCACATCCACGTCTGCCCCAGAGCCTCCATGCACCGCCGGAGGGGGTGGGCTGACGGCGCATGCCGGCGAGCCCAACTTGGAGAAGAGCCCCTCCGCCTTGTCGACGAGCCCAACGAGCGTACGGCGCATAGCAGAGAACTCGGAGCGCAGGGGAGCGAGAGCCGCCTCGAGCGCCAAGGCCATCTCGTCCCGGAGCGCCCGAGCATGCCCTCCAAACTGCAGCCCGCCGTCGGAGGCCGCCAGGCGAAGCTGACTGAAGGCATCCGTGCCCATCCCCGATGCCGGGGAGACCGGCGCCGCAGCGGCAGGAGACCCCGCCCGGCGTCGTCCGTGTCGTCCGGCCGTCCCGTCCCGGCGACGGGGGGAACGGGTGCGCTCTCTGTGCACCTCCATGCGGGTCTCCCTGGCACGGCCATCGCGCCCGTGCCCATCTCCGCCACCGCCCCCGTGCCAGTCGTCGTCGAAGTCGTCGCCGTTGTCGCGGCGCCGCGGCAGCTGGCGTGGGTGGTCGTCGGTCCCCCGGCCACGGCGGCGAGGCGCAGCGGCCCGTGAGGAGTTGAACGGAGCAGGCGCGGCCAGCGACGCCCCGAGCGGCGGGGGAACGCCATCAACAGAGCCCCGGTTCCACACCAGGTCCGCCCGAGGCGGGCTGAACGGGGCGGCGCGGCTGTCGGTGACGTAGCAGTCCAGCGGGGCGTTGGCATGGTCTTCCACCGCATCCAGATGGACCAGCACGCGGAAGGTGGCGCCTCTCTTGCAGCCGGACGGCCTGGCCTCATTAGCGAACACTTGCAGACCGCCGGACGGCCTCGTGGTGAAAGTGAGCCAAATGATCTTCGGGATCAGGTTTGGGTCCGCCGTCCACGCCCAAAGGTCGAGCGTCTCCGAGTTCGTCCTGAGCGCGGAGTGGTCTTCGAGACGGTCGAGGGAGCAGCGTCGGCCGATGATGCGCTCGGCGACGAACGGAGTCCAGGCGTAGTCCGGCACATTCTCAAGGCAGAGACGCACTCTGTAGTTGAGAGCCGCGCCAAGAGCCCGCTCCAGCGGCCGCCAGGGACGGATGTGGACGATGCCACCTCCGGTGCGCACCCGCCCCGAAGCGAGGGCCTCGTCACAATGTGCCTTGTGGTTGAACTTGACGAGGAACTCGACGGGGTGGTACGGAGTGACGGCCACGTCCGCGTGGCCCAAACGGAACTGCTTCCGGATGGCGCGGTCAACGTCAAGTGCCTCAAGGCGCCGCGGCGAGTTGACGGACCAGGCGATGGCGGCGGTCTGCTCCCAGTCGAGCATGTCGCGGTCCATGTCGAAGGAGGACGGGATGATGCAGGAGTCCTCCTCCGGGCGAGCGTCCGGCGCCCCAATACCAGCAGAGGCGCGGGCCATCGCGGGCTGGCGAGGAGGAGGAGGAAGGGCCGGCGCGGGAGGAGCGGCAATGACGGCGGCCCAGGAACTCGCGCTCGGTGAAGTTGGCGATGAACGAGGGCGAGCAGCCGTGGAAGGGGCGAGCTTGGGTGGGGGAGGCCTTGGCCTGGAGCGCAGCGGGCACTTGCGCTCGGTATGCCCGGAGAGCTTGCAGGCTAGGCAGCGGATGGGATCCCTGCAAGCGACGGAGCGGTGATGCTGCGGAGCAAGGCAACGAGAGCAGAGGCCCTCCGTGCGCCTTTTGAAGCGGAGCTTGCTCGCCCGACGCTGCTCCTCGAGGTGGAGAGACGCGGGATGGGCAGGGGATGCAGCAGGCCGGCTTGAAGGCGCGTCCCGTCGAGGACGGCGCGGGCGGCGCGCAGCAGTCCATCCGGCCTCCTCCCGAGGCGAGGATGGGACGTCGTCCGACGCGCGTGGACAGCCTGGAGGCACGAAGACGGCCTGGTCGTAGCCGGGCGGGAAGATAATGGTCGAGCGGAGGCGAGAGGCCGCATTGAAGGCGCTGGGCGCCGCAGCTGCCGGCGGACGCGAGGACACCTCGCCTTGAATGCGCTCGGCGCCATGAATGCATGCAGAGGGGGCCAGAGCGCCATCCAGGCCCGGGGAGGGGGGCAGCGAATCCGGCACCATCTCGCCCGGATCCCCGGACAGGCGCGGCAGGCCCATAGCGGAGGAGGACGCAGACACGGCCACAGCGACCGGATCCGACGCGGCGGTAGCAGAGGACGCAGGTCGGGGAGCCTGGCTCAGATCCGGAGCCGAGACCAGCGCAGAAGACCGCAGACGCAGCCGCTGCTCCACGGAGAAGAACCACGGGGCCCCAGGGGCGAGACGGACCGGCCGGAATGGAGGGGGAGGCAGCGGGGCGGCCTGGGGTGGACAGGGCGCCGGCGAGGCGGCCGCGCCCGAGGATGGGGCCGAGGGGAGCGTGGGGCTTCCCAACGGATACATTTCCAAAACCTCTCCAAAATACTAACTGTAGAAATCAGTTTAGATTTCTATTACTCAAGGAGGCAAATCAGCCAGAACCAAGTTTACAATATCACGCATACCCGAACCCAGCCATACCGCAGTACGAGGGGTACTCCTACCGTAAGCAGCAAGAGCATGACTAAACTTTATTTTGCAAGCGACTAATAGAAGTAATAGATATCTCCCTAGTCTTGGCATCCTTCATCCTCTTGATCTCCTCAACGAGCACGCGGTACCTTGAACGATCCCTCATCGGAGCGTTCGACATGTTCACAGCTTCCACACTATCCATCTCGATGAGAATGGGCAAATCAGTACGGTGCAGGGCTAGTTCGAGCCCCTCCCTACACGCCGCCAACTCGGCTTCCAGGCCGTTATTGCATGTGCGATTTTCCCTACATGCAGTAAAAATGATGCATCCTTTGTCTGACCGCAAGACCATGCCCCCTCCAGCTGCTCCTGCTGCTGGTACGTAGCTGCCATCAACGTTCAATTTTATCCATCCGGCTGGAGGTAGCGCCCACCCCAACTCCACCTTCTGTTGTACCTGCTGTTTTGGCGCCAAAACACCAACCTGAATGACCATCTTCCCTTTCTCCATGTTGCCTTGGGGCCATTGATGGATGCACAACAAGGAATTGATGTAGCCTTGTAGAAATCTGCGTGATGCTTCTGTTGGAGGAGGGGGCTTGCCATGAATAACTTCATTCCGCACATACCACACACGCCACATGGTCATGAGGACAATCATACGTGTGGTGTCAGGTAGAGGCTCCAGTAGTGAGAACAACCATTCTGGACCGGTATGTATGATGTTCTCCACCTTGGGGATGGGCCAGTCACGCGCCATAGCACGCCACAACTCTTTCGCCAGGGGGCACCTGCACATTGCATGGAATCCATCCTCTCGTTCCACACCACAAAGGGGACACACGTTAGAAAGCTCGAGGTGTCGAGAAAATTTATTTGCCCAAGTTGCGAGCGAGTTGGAAACCAGCCTCCATGCAAAGACGCGTACCTTTGGGGGAGCAGGGCACCCCCATATGATCTACAAGTGCTTCATTTTAGCGAAAGAGGGCCGTCCCCCTCCAATTTCATACTATAAAAATACTATATGATGTTTTACAACACTACCAAACTGTACCTACTTACTAAAGACTCCGGGAACCTCCATCAAATCTTACATTCTGGCCGCCCTATGTTTTATTAGTAATATAACCTTCCAGCAAAAACAAAGTAATGTAACCCAAATGAAAAATAACCTAAATAAAGCATAAATTTAAAAGTAACCTGAATAAAAATAATAATCTAAATTTAGCATAAATTTTAAAATAATATATATATATATATATATTATAAACTAACCTAAATAAAATATAAATTATAATAAACTAACCTAAATAAAAATGTTAACTGGTAGCTTCTCCGTTAGCTGGAGAGTAGGAGATTAATAGGCTAATCAGGCAGTTAATCAGCTAATGTAACACCCCCTTGTAATAAGCTTTGTGACACTCTATTAAAACTGCCAAGTCATGATCATTTGCAGTGCCAAGTCATATGGGTTAATGATCCAATTCAAATTCACATCTGAAAATCAATTCAAATTCAAAAGTGAAATATGAAGTTGATCAAACTCTGTTGGGAAAATGTTCATTAAATGGCAAATAATCCAGGAACATTGCTAAAACCAATATCAAAATATTTGGAGTTGAACAAGTAACTCAAACAAGATGAAACAGCACCCAAAACAGCAATATTAATTCATTTAAAATCATTACAAATTCAAATGGCTTTCAAATCTGTCCAAACCACTTTTTGGTGAGAGATAATATTGCATTGCAATATTTGGGCCAACTTCCACATTTTTCAAAAGAGCACAAGTGGCCTAATCATTTTGAAACAGAAAAAGAATAAAAGAAAAGGAAGAAGAGAAATAAGAAAAGGAGAGCGCTACTGTTGGCTGGGCCTAAGTGCACAGTGTGCAGCCCAGTCCAACAGCAGCCCACACCTTCTCCCTCCTCGTGCGTGTCGGCGCGCCCCTGGCCGAGCGCGCGCGCGCCGGCGAGCGCGCGACACCGGGGCAGCCACCGACGAAACAGGAACGGGGGGAGGATAAGGAGGAGCCCCGTCCAGCTCCCCTGGTCCCTCGTTCACTCTCCCCTCTCCTCCCTCGCTCGCTCCGCCCCTCGCTCCCTCCCAGATCCGGCCACCGAGCGCCGTCGTCGCCGCACTTCGCCATTTGCCGTGGCCACCGGCGACCCCGTGCTCGTCCACCGTGCCGGCCAGCTCCGCCGTCGTCTTCCCCATCTACTAGAGGCCTCAGCTGGAGCTGGGGAGCACGGAGCCACTGGATGCCCTTCGATCTCAACTGCGTTCACCGCCGTTCGTCTTCGTCTCCGGCGACGCCTCTGCAGCTCCTAAGCTGACACCGGGCCACCTTTGTGCCTCCCCGGTGAGCTCCTCGTCCTTCCCTACTCCCTGCTGGTCCTGTCGCGTAGTCTAGCTACCTCTCCCACGCGCGCCCGAACGCAGCGCCGCGGAGCTCGTCGACGGCGAGTCTCCGGTGACCAAATGGTCACGGGGTCGCGCCCGTTGTGCTCAGTGCGTCGAGTAGAGCTCCGCTGGCCCAGCCGTTCGCCCGTTTGCGCGCTAGAACCCCGAACCCATCGACACCCGAACTCCGGCGTCCGCCGCGATGCTCGCCGCCGTCGCTGCACGCCGTCTCCGGCCACGCCACCGCCCGGGATCGACGCGGCGTTGCACGCACGTTCGAACGCGACCAAGAACACGCGAAACGGGGCACTACAGAGGATTTCCGACGCCTGGCGGCGTTCGGCCGCCGCGCGCGAGCTCGCCGGAGCAACTCCGGCGGCTCCGCTGAGCTGGCACCGGCGGGGCCCGCCTCTGTGACGCTGCCAGTGGGTCCCACGGGCCCAGTTGACCGCGCTGACCGGAGTCAACGCGCTGACGTGGCAGCACAGTGCCACTGACATGTGGGTCCCCCTTGTTTAATTAACCTAAATAAATATTTAATTAAATAAAACTAGTTAATTATCCTAATGACCCACTGACAGGTGGGGTCCGCCCCCCTAATTAACCCTAGAATTAAAATTAGCCCACTGTTAAAATAACAGAGGCTGACATGTGGGTCCCACTGGACCCACATGTCAGGTTTGACCCTGGTCAACCGCAGTTGACCTGCTGACGTCATTGTGACGCAATGCTGACGTCATAATTCATTTTCTGATAAATAAATAAATTCCAGAAATTTAAATAATCTTTAAAAATTAATAACTTTTAAACCGTAGCTCGGATCGAAAAAGTTAAAACATGAAAGTTGCTCAGAACGACGAGACGAGTCTGATCGTGCCGTCTGTTTCTTCATCGGAACCCCCTACGTAGAAGAACTCGTAACTCCGGACCCGAATCCGGAAGATGAATAGTGCACACACGTCGGATATTAAATCCCAGAATAATTCTAAAAATAACTAAAATGACTTAGATGCATAATTAGGCAACCCTGCACTGCATCATAGCATCAGACGCACCGTATTGCATTTGTTTGCATTATGTTTACCTGTTTCTTCCCTCTCTTCTCTCTCGGTAGACCCCGACGTTGACGTAGCTCCCGAGGCAGACGCAGCTCAGGAGTACGACTACGTCCCCGACGATACCACTGAAGACCTTGCCCTTGCCCCCGAGCAAACAGGCAAGCACCCCCATTTTGAGCATGCCTATATCGCCTATTCTCTTCTCTCTTATGCTTGCATTAGAACTGCTGCTGCTACTGTTTCCTATATCTGTTGCATAGCCTGTTTATTGTAACCTGCCTTGCTATCTTACTGGTTATCCTAGACTGCTTAGTATAGGCTGGGTAGAGACACGACAGAGACCCCCACTTGATCCCGACTGCCCTGCTGGATATTAGAAGACCCGATCTTCGGGATTGAAGACTAGACCCTGGCACCGCACATCACTTCCCTCTTAGTTGCCGACACTACTGGGTTACCGTCGAGTGCCGAGGGTGATACCTCGTCAGCACTTCTGATGTTAACCTTGTAGGTTAGTTACTCGGTCGTGGTAAGCGAGGGTGATTCCTCCTACACCACCCCCGATAACGACATCGTCGCGCAACACTTCAAGCGTGGACCTCGAGGGTGATTCCTCCTTCGTTCACCTTGACGGTAACATCAGTGGGAATTCCATCGAGGGTGATTACTCAGGGTTCCCCCTTGGTGTTGGACACATGGATACCATTGATACTGTGACTTGCACTAAACCATGATACTAAAGACGGGTCGGCCCTGAGGGGTACCCGCGCGAGCTTAATGCGAAGTGATGTGGGGTCGGGTTGGCCTGGATGGTGCCCGCGAGATAACTACGAGGCGTGGCCAGGCATTCTTAGCCCTTGCCGCAAGTCCTCGAGACGGGGCGACGGGGTCACATCGATCGTGAGTCTCTGCTCGTTTCCGCGCGCTCCTAAACCACTTAACGGTTTGGATATTTGATCCGAGGGGCCTCTGGCCCGATAGCACTAACCATCACGTGGGCATAGTATGGGCGTTCTGCGTCGTATACATCAGCCAAAGCTCTATTGACGCCAGCGAGGAGCGGCCCGTTTTGGATTGGACTGGGAACGCAACTGCGCTTGTATTAAGGGGTTGCTAGGTCTACTTCCGAAACGTCCTCGCAACGTGCAGGGTTCCTGGGGCGAAGGCCCAAGACCCCCGGGGGCATAGGTTAGTCCGGCGTGCTGACCTCTCTTTAGAGCCTAGGTCGGGTTGCGGCGTGTTGCTTAGCCGAGGCCGGGCATGACCCAGTAAAGTGTGTCCGGCCGGAGTTAAGCGAGCGTGGTGGGTAAGTTGGTGCACCCCTGCAGGGAAGAAACTTCTATCGATAGCCTGTCCTACGGTAACGGACACTCGGAGTTGTATCCCGATCGGTACAACTAGAACATATGATGAGAACTGGATAGTACGGCTCTGGGATTGCTTTCTCGCAGGGAGTCGAGAAAGGATCTCAGGTCGAGGTTGATGATACTACTACTACTTTACATTATGTTGATCTGCTCTCTTCTTATGCTGCAAGACTGCTGAAGATTGTTGAAGCTGCTAGTCTTCGATAGGACTAGGCTTTCCCCCTCTATTCTGACATTTCTGCAGCCCAGTCCACATATACAGCCCCCTTTGAAAATGTTGCATATGTAGTGTAGATCCTTGCTTGCTGAGTACTTCGGATGAGTACTCACGTTTGCTTTATTTTCTTTTTCTCCCATATTCCATTTGATGCCACCAGACGACGGAGCCCCTGAGCCAGACGCCCCAGTCGACGACCAGTACTACTACCCGCCTGGCGAGTACTACTACTACGAGGAGCCGACTGACGACCAGGAGTAGGATCGGAGGGTCCAGGGCAGGAGGCCTACGCCTTTCGATCGTAGTATTTTATTTTACCCCGCCTCTGTGAAGGCTTATCTCTCTCTCTCTGTAATATATCTGTACTCAGATATCTGACGCTTCCGCTGACACTTGTATGCCATCGAGCTATGTATTCGAGCCCTCGAGGCCCTGGCTTGTAATATAAGATTGTATGACTTTATTTATGTTTTAGAGTTGTGTTGTGATATCTTTAAGTGAGTCCTTAGGCTTGATCGTGCGCATTTGCGTGTATGATTAGTGCACGATTAAGTCGGGGTCGTCACAGCTAATTAATTAATTAATCTGCCGATTTATCAATTTATCGGTTACTCAGTGACCAGGGATTAACCGGCAAGTTAACTGGTTAATCGAACGGATTCTTGAACAAGGGTATTCCTTAGGATTAGCGTTTTTTTAGGCCAACTTAGGATCGATCAGCTGAATAATTTAGCACATGGAGGGGAGGCCACGGTCCAGTAGGCAAGATTTGTGTTGATGCATCCTTTTTTAAATTAATAAAAATGGTAGACTTGTTGTATTTGTGATTACTTAAGTCAATGGATGTATCTCACTTAGATTTTAAAAAATGTTATGAATTAAAAAAGTCACAAATTGTGAAAAATATTCGCAAATTTTTAAACAAGCACACATTTTTAAAAATCATGAAATTTAAATTAATCATTAATTTAAATTTTTAAAATTTGTTAATAAAATATTAAAACTGTTCAGGTTTTATTTAAATGCTCAAGAATAAAAATGTGAAAAGTTAAAATAGAAAAAAGAAGAAGAAATAAACAGAAAATGCAAAAATTAGAAAAAGGAAAAAACTATTAAGACCAATAAAAAAACTAGACAATACCGTCTAAAACCTTCTCAAAACTAGGAAAACCGGCCGACACGTTTTAGCTATATAGATTTGCTTTGCTCTCAACCAGCGACACATCCCCTTATAAGCGAGAATCACCCGAAATAGCATGAGGCTTCAAATTAGGGAGCCTATTATCTCAAGAGATAGATATCATGGCAGCCTTCAAGACATGACCGACATGATTGTCGTACTCCGGTAATTAATTTCCTATAGAAATTAGAAGATAACAAATTCCTACTATTACTAAAGAACTAAATCATCGACAATTGATATGGACCAGAGGGAGTGCTATAATTTTTGTAAAAAAAACTACGTACACTATATTCCTTGGCCTTTAATTTACAGTAGTAACTAATTCATTTACATATTTGCATTTTGCTGATCGGACGCACAAGAGATCTTTAAAAAACGATTCTTGCCCTGTACTGAGCTCCCGCGTCCGCACACCCGATCTGAGCCGTCCAATTCTGACCGGATGGCCCAAGGCAGTCGGCGGGATCTTCTCTCGAGCGAGCGCCGCCACCACGACGCGCCGTGGCTGATCGAACCGGACGGGCAGCCGCGTGAGTCCGCCCATCCTACCAGCACTGGTCGGTCTCCCATGTCCTCCGCCGGAACGCCGGCCCGGCCGCGGCCGCCCGCCGCATCATCATCTTCGCGGCGCGGCAGGTCACGTCCCGGTCGTAGCGAGCGCGCTCGTCGGGATCGGCGAGCGTGGCGTAGGCCGCGTGCAGCCGGATGAACCCCTCGTCGCCGCCACCTCCGACGGCGTCAGGGTGCACTTCCCTGGCAAGACGCCGGTACGCGGCCTTGATCTCGCCCCTGCTGGCCCCGGCGCCCAGCCCGAGCACCTCGTAGTGCGTCCTCCCTGCGGCCACCGCGGCCGGTGCCGCCATCGTTGAGGACGCCCGCGCCACCACGCACCGCCGAGCGACGGCCACCCGTCCCGGGCGAGCCGACCCCAACACCGCTGGCGACGACGTCGCGAACGTAGCCATCGATTCCCCGATCTGTGTTCTTGAGTTCTTGATCCAAAAGCAGAGTACTTCTTCGTTGCACTGTTGTCCGACCTCGTCGAGGAGAGAGCTGAGACTCCGGTGGATTTATAGGGGCTCCGGACAGGGGTGAGGACGGAGGAGTCTGTGGTGGCACGTACGCGCCATCTTGATCTTATCTCCATCGAAGTGAAGAAGATTATGTGTGAGCTCCCGCTGAGTCAGCCACGCAGTGCGAGTTGCTTGTCGGCCTCCTTGAACGTTGCTTTCGTGACACCAATTGTGGTGCCAACTTCTCTTCCCCAACAAGGTTGAAAGGGACTCGACGAGCGAGATGCTATGTAGAATCCCATATGATAGTCCACAACACATGGCATGACAAGTCACGTCTACACTTTAGCTGTGGATTGATGACGATGCGCTATGGCTGCTTGGGAAAAATAAATAATGCTTCAAGCCAAAATGGTAGATCGAGCTGTGGATAGTTCTATTTGTTTTCTTGGCGTGCTGACATATCGAATTTGGATTTTCAAATTTACCGTTATTGTTATCCCAGTCTCCCTTCTTTTTTCTGCGAGGGTTATCCCAGTCTCCCTTAACTAGTCTCGCGACATCGACAGATGGTGGCGATATTCTTTCATGGTGCGGACTTCTGTGGAGCTTGTTATTCTAGTGTCTGTGTTTATCAAGAACATTCGAATTTCGTATCTTTCTTTTGATATTGTGACTTTTCTTTGTGAATTTTCTTTAGATATGTTGTATTGTCGACTTGTATTACAAGAATTCATGACATTTTCCTGGGTGCTCCACGTGGAGTCACCTTAGATTTTTTTTTTTCCGTTGTTCTGCAAGGCCCCAGCCGTCTGAACTAATCGATTGCGTGTCGACAGATGTTCTATTACCGCATCCACTCATTCATATACAGGTGCCTGTGGACTGTGGTTCCAATATGATCAACTTGTTTTAACAAAATGATAGTATGAGAATATGTTTTGGATTCCCAACTTTCGATAGACTATTCGCGCTCGCGTGCACACACTTGTCCATGGGATTTTTCATCATTGTTCTGGCGACACGGACAGATGGTGCCGATATTCTTTCATCGTGTGGTCATTTGGGGGACGTGTTATTCTCGCGTTTATGGTTGTCTAGCAATTTCGAATTCGGAAGTTCAAATCTGTAGCTCTTTGGGTGATACTCCCTGTTAGCTTGAAAAACGCTCTTATATTGTGGGACGGAGGGAGTAGATCCTTGCTTGCTCTCGAAGGTTCACACAATCACACTAGCTGAGCAAGTAGCTCCTTGAGACGTCGATGGGCCAATCGATTGTATGGTCACATATTTTTCATTGCTCGGACTTTTTGGGACTTGATATTCCAGTGTTTTGTGGTTATCTGAATCCGGTTGCCATCGCCCACTAACTCGTACGTCCGCCTGAAAGTGACAGCGCAATGATCTACCGTCACCGATCTCTGATCTTTCTGCACTCGTTTGTCTTTGTACGTTATATGTTTTCATTCTGCCTCTCTAGTCTACATGATAGATGTACCTCTCTGATTTTTCCATGCCGCGTTTGTCTTGTCATCGCCAGGAATTAGCGTGTTCTTCTTCGTCTTCTAGATGGTTCGAGATACAAGTAGCATCTTGCTCATCATCACCTACGTTAAGGCCGGGTAGAAGAAATTGAGCTGACATGAGTTCAGTGTTGGCGCAGCTAGCACTAGCACACGACAGCGATCACCGTAGACACGGTCGGAGAGGAAGAAGAAGGACACAGAAGTTTTCCGGGCGCTCAAACACCCCCGCCGCACGAACGGCTTTTCTGTTTTTCACCTCGAGCACGAACTCGATCCGGACAGCGATTACACAGGGGGAGAGGGTTTTATACCCGCATGCTCCGACACGCCCGGGCTGCGCTACGACGCACCCACCTCCCACTCGCCACGACCCGCATGCTCTGGCTCGCGCGGGCTCATCGCGCGCCCACGCGATCACCGCGGCCACTACGCACGCCCGACGCGGCCCACACCCTTAACCCTCGCTAACTAACCCACACACACCCACGCGCACACACGCGCTGACTCACGCACACACACGGGCACGCACGCATGCACCCGAGCCTGCCACGGGCCGAGCCCGACGCGACCACCGCACGCACACACGCGCACCGCGTCCACGCTCGCCGTGGCTTATTGCCCTACATTCAGATACGTCTCCTCCTCATAGTCGTACGTGTTGCACATGCTTTTGTCTAGCGGCGCTGACATGAAGCCAGTCGGCCATGCATGGAGGTGGCGGCAGAGCCCGTGATGGACGGCGTTTATAGCATCAATTCGGCGGGTGGGTCGTCGGAGACGCGGACGCCGACCGCGCCATGGCGACGTCCGACGGCGACTTACGGCCGGGGGTCTCGTCTCTCTCGGCGCTGCGTACACATGGGTGGCGGAGCTGGCCAGCTGGGGCCTGGGGCGGAGGTGAGCGGCGGACATGGACGTGGACATCCCCGTGAAATGAATTGGGAAAGGATATGTGTATGGGCCGGGATAAGTGTTTGCTTGCATTATTGATGCTAATGGTATGTGATATCGATATCCTGATAAGATGGATGACCTGGTGAAGAGAAGACACTATCAGTAGTAGTGCTACTCAGTTGCCAGTGGATGAGCTCAGGATCACACTGAGTTATGGCGACGGTTTTCTTTACATTTTATTTTGAAGAAAGAAAAAAAGATAGAGAGATAAGTCCATAATATAACCTCCAACTACCACGGAAGTTTAAAACATAACCTTGAACTACGAAACCGTCTAATTTAGAACCCTAAACTTGAAAAACCAGACAAAAAACAACCTTGGGGTGGTTTTTGACTGATTTTGACCAGTCAACTGCCCAGTCAGCGCCAATTCATTTTTGGGTCAAATTTTGGCAAAAAAAAGTTCCCAAAAAATATTGAAAAAAATCTAAACAATCCACATAAGCATTATATTCAATCTGGAAAAGTCTCAACAAGTTTTGCCAAGTATAAAAAAAACTAGAGAAACAATTCAAATTCAGAGCCTCTTTTTGTTTCATATTTTGGCCAAAAAAAGGTTTTCAGAAAAAATTTGAAAATATTATAAAAAATCCACACAACTCTTAGATCCAGTCTGTGAAGTTTGGTCCACTGGATAAAAAAAATAGAAGCAAATTTCAGATTCAGAAGATGGTGACATGGCGTACGACTTAGCGGTGACTACGCTGTTGACCGGTCAAACCGGTCAAAACCAGTCAATAGACGGTTTCGTAGTTCAGGGCTGTGTTTCAGATTTCGGTGGTAGCTTGAGGTTGTAATATGGACTTATCTCAAAAGGATATAGTATTTGATAGAGCACTGCTACACGGACGACGCTTGCCAGCCAAAATTTGCACTACATGTCATATCACACCATCCATGGGCGTCTGAACATACGCAGGCGTTTGGATTAACTATCGTGCATGTGTTGTTCATCAAAACATCGTTCGGAAGTACTTTTGTAGTTGATTTTGTGATGACCACAAGAACTGGGTGGGAGTAGAGAATAAGGAATCAGTGCTCCGAAATACTCCCTCCTTCTCATAATATAAAAGCATAAAAATGCTCTTATATTATGAGACAAAAGGAGTAGCTCCGAATATGGTGATCACGTTAGGTTGGAGGATTTGGCATGTGCACACGGACAGTATTCATGATAAGGAAGCTGCGGCGGTTGGAGCCTCTGCTAACTTTCTACCAAGCTACTTTGATTCCATCTATGCTTCAAGGAGATACTCGATGAAAGAAATTATCAAGGGTAAGATATGCTGAATTGCTCTTGGAATATTGAAAAACAGAAGAAGACCGAAGTCGTCCATAGCTGGTTGGCACCCCCGATGAATTTCACTGCTCTTTCAGTCAATGGAGCGTTTTTGGAAGCAGAGAACTGTTGTTTAAACTGATTTATCTTATAAAATCTGAGATATTTCCCCCGATATTGTTACTACTGACTAATGAATGCAAGATATTACGAAATCGTCCTTTTTTTTTCTTTGCATGGGAAATGGGACCATACATGGATAAAAACCATCATATTTATTGGAAGAAGCAAAATGGAGAAGAAAGAGATCAAATCTGAGGCACCAGATGAAACAAAGCGCAAGACAGCATCTCGTACCGCACGCCATCCGCACCATGGCGCCCAACGCTCCAACTATTATAAAGGGCCCCGTACCAGAATTGCAACAGAAAGCACAATGGAACCTCATCTCCGCACTAGAAGCCATTCACAAACCCTAGCCACCACCATTTCCCATATAATCTCCATAGCTAGCCACCACCATCTTCACCACCGCAACAATTCACCTCCAATTAGCCATACTTGTAATCATGTATCGCATCCGGCAACTATTGTAATACATATTATTAATAAAGCTTGCATCATGTTGTGTTCTTCAATTATTTCTTCGTGCGATCCGATCATCATACGTAAGTAATTTGGTAAGGCAATGGGTTGAGGCATAGTCTTGCCACCCGATGTGTTTGTAAGTGGGATTGATGGAATGACTTTGAATGAACGTCATGTATGTGTGAAATAAAATTGCATCATAGTTATCTCTTGTATCTCTCGCGTTCTTCGACCTTGCAGGTACCCAGGATCACGGAGTTCGAGCCACGAGAAGGTTAGGAGCAGAGAGGGAGTGGAACACAATTCTGAACACCAGTGACAGAAAAGTTTAGTATGGTAGCATGAAGCCAATCATTGGGGATAGATGAGGTGTAGTTATTAATGCTTTTACCTGATTTATCTTAATTACTGAGGTAATCTCGTGCAACGGATGGGGCCTAGGGTTGGATAACTGACTCTTGATGCAGGGCGTGTTCCGGTCAAGACGTAATTTGGACAAGACCCCCACTTCGAGTCCTTGTACGCACGTATTAACGGGTGTCTTCTAGAGCATAAATTAAGATCGCGATGATCCCGGTCACAAACATATTGTTGTAAGAATCAAGGCCTCATACCTATGCCAATTTTTTTTAAGTTTCTTATGTAGCAACTGTGATAACAATCTGGTCCAAAAACTAGAATTTAATACTCTTGCCAAACTTTTGTAAAAACCCTTGTTGTGAGTATACATCCTCTCTTTTTTTTGACCAATTTATACATCCTCTCGTAAATATGGGATATGAGGACAATATGAGTAAACGAATCAACGGTAGTGCAACAACAACTTTTGCCAACAGAACGAATAACAACCTAAACATGCACATGGATTTAGCATCAAAAAGAAAAGAAAAACCCTAATCAAATAGATATTAATTCAAATGGGAAAACACAATCCTGCAGGAGAGGGGCTGGTTAGGTAAACGAACTCAAATATATGAATATGAGGCGGATCTAAGCGCGGTCACGATGGGCGGATCAAAAAAATACGTAATTGTGGTCGTCAACATTAAGGAAACACATCTCGCCGGAGAGTAACGGCGCCGCTGTCGCGTTTGGGAGAGAGAAAAAGATGCATGAGTAAAGACATCTGGTGAAGGACAATGCTGCGAGGTTGAGCGGACGAATACGAGCAGGCAAATGGAGCAAACATGTTCTCCTAGGTTTCCCATAGGGGGTATACCAGCCCGTATTCGCTGCCTAGCATGTCACCAGCTTGAAAGATTCCAAATCCCAAAGCCCGTTTGAACGGACCAGACTGCGGCCTACCTGGTGCTCGGCCACCAAAACCAGCACTCGGAGGTGTTGATCTATCATCAAAAAGTCAATCTTTTCCAACTTCACGACTTTGATGTTCTCCTTTTGTCATTTTACCCACATAAGAGTTGTTTCATCAAGCATTGATTTTCAAGTAAATACGCTATGATGAGCTAACCTCCCCTATTTATATTGAACTTTCCTACTGCACAATAAGCATTTCTCACTAAATTATGTTTCTCTTTGACAAAACATTTTGATAAACTATATTTTCTCTTTGAAAAAATATTTTGTATTATTACTATTTTTACATATAACTAGCAAAAATTAAGTATAGAAACATGCTCACATATTTTGTTATAACAATTGCATACATTGTGATATTTATTAGTATATTTTTTCCGAGTACTAAGTGACTTGCAATTTTTTGGCAAAAATATTTTTATTTAGTTGAGATATTTAATAAGTATCTTGTTACAATAGATTTCACCAAAGATCTATGCAAACCAATATTACCATCATACTCCACAAATAAATTTACGCTAGTGCATTTGTATTTGTGTTTAATTTTTCCAATGCATCCTTAAATATCTATATAATTTGGCAGATTGCTTTACGTTGTATGAATCGATTAACTTGGTAGATATTCTTGAAATCAATCCTAACAAGTTTTGATGTGATTAAATACATAAATCTAGAACCTATGCAATGTCTAGCATGCATGAGTATTACAAATAAAACTTACGTATGTTGTAGTTTGATCATTTGTTTTCTTACATGGGTTTTTTCTACAAAAGTGGTGGGACTCGCCTAAAGCGTGTTCCCATATCAAGATTATATTGACTTGGCTTCTCTTAAATTCGCGTGAACCAACTCAGTTTGATAAGATTTGAAGATTCACCCGCTAATTTGAAAATTGTATATCACACTAATGTACATGCATGCTAGTATACCAGGGCCGGCCCTGGGCCTGACCGCCTGGAGGACAACGTCATGGTAGTGGGTAGAGGAATCTCATATTCCATTGTTGTCCTACATCAATGCAGCCCTAAAAGGAATTTCCAGAGGAAGAAGAGAGGGCAGGTTTGGGGATGATTGAGGATGAAGAGTCCAACGCATAGTGTCAGGAGATTCATTGGGGTGTTCTGCGAAAAAATGACTCCAGTGCACGTGTAACTGAGAGCGTTGATCTAGGGCGTCGTTTTTTGTATTGAACGGTTCATGTGATTGTGCTGGCTTGATTGTATTGCTTGCCTAATCGCATCGCATATAAATCCCTTGGGGGTACAAGAGGAGTAAAACGAAGAATATCTCCAAAGATTTGTTTTTCTAATTCTCTGTTCTTTGTCTTGTGATTGCTTTGTGGAGGAAACTATTAATCACTTTAATCAAAATTTTTGCATTATACTAAGTCAAACTACTTTGAGCACATATGAAGAAAAACATGGTGATATTTCAAACATCAACTATATATGGTACGATAATATGCTTTATAATTGATCTAATGGAACTGATTTGGTTTCTTGCTCCTTAAGAAATGATTTTGCTCTCTGGTGAATCTACAATGTATGGCTGACCTCAACTGATGTTGGTGCCTCTCATACAAACGCATAACCCAAAAATGAAAATGACGCCAATAATGAAATACCTCGAGGCTACTGTTATTACTCCCGCGAGATGGGAATAAGAGTCAGTCATAGATTCTTAGATCTTCAATTTGACTGACAAAAAATGTAAAGTACACCATAAAAAATATATGTTCAAAACCTTCATTCGATCATGAATCTTTAGATATAATTTTTGGGGCAAATAACATATGTTTAGCTAGTTAAATTGAAGACAAGGTTGTCGCTCGCCCTACAGTGGACGACACTCCCAGTACAAGTGGAGATGGACTGCTTGATAGCATTGAATATGGTGAAGGCCCCGGAGCAAGACATGTCCAAGTTCTGTATGCTCGTTCAGGAGATTAAAAGACATGCAAACGATGGCAGAGTTATTCAGTTTGCCTTTGCTAGGCGTGAGCAAAATAGAGTTAGTGATTTTCTTGATACTTTCGATAGAGTTCAGAACAGCACTGTTGTGTGGCCTAGGGACGGACCAAGTGATGTGCCGGCCCTGTGTAAGCAATACCTTGATGCTGGCTAAGTAATAGAAACTCTCGTTTACCCTGCAAAAAAAAAAATGAAGACATAAAAACACGTGAGAGTAGTCGTGTTGACACGAGTGACCATTTATCCTCACTTCGCCCCTGTGGCTACATGTCCTCAGTGTCTTTTTTTCTACCTCTCCAAAACTATGATATGGCATCCTTAAGAAATGACTGACATGGATGGCGGTACTGTGGTAATTAATTTCGAGCAGAATCAAAGAGATAACTTTTCGAAGAAGAAACGACCGACATGGAGGTAACTAATTCCTTCTATTATCAAAGAGAGCTACGTACTATATATTCCTTGGCCATTAATTTACAGTAATTAGTTTACATATTTACAGTTTGCAGACAGGACGCACAAGAGATCTTTAAAAACGCCTCTTGCTGTGTACAGAGCTCCCTCGTCCGCGTCACCTGATCTGGGACGTCCAATCCTGATCGCACGGTGCACCGTAGTCCGGGGGACCTTCTGTCCAGCGCCGTGCCTGAGCGAACCGGGCGGCCGCCGGTTCAGGGCCCCGGAGGGCGGCCGCGTTTGCCAGGCCGTACGTCCTACCAGCACTGGTCGGTCTCCCACGTCCTCCGCCGGAACGACGGCCCGGGCCGCGGCCGCCCGTCGCATCATCATCCCGGCGGTGCGGCAGGCCACGTCCCTGTCGTAGCGAGCGCGCTCATCGGGGTCAGCGAACGTGGAGTAAACCGCGTGCAGCCGGATGAACCCCTCGTTGCCGCCGCCGCCAGCAGCGTCCGGATGCACCTCACTGGCCAGACGCCGGTACGCCGCCTTGATCTCGCCCCTGCTGGCTCCCGCGCCCACCCCGAGCACCTCGTAGTGCGTCCTCCCGGCGGCCACCGCCGCCGGTGCCGCCATCGTTGCGGACGCCCGTGCTACCACGCACCGCCGAAGCCCGGCCACCCGCCCCGGGCGAGCCGGTCCCATCACCGCCGCCGTCGACGTCGAACGTAGCCATCGATTCTCTGATCTCTGTTCTTGAGTTCTTGATCCAAAAGCAGAGTACTTCTTCGTTGCACTGTTGTCCGTCCTCGTCGAGGAGAGGTGAGACGCCGGTGGATTTATAAGGGGTGAGGACGGAGGCAGGGAGTCTGTGGTGCCACTCGTACGCCCAGCTCTCGATCTTATCTCCACAAAGATGCGGAGAAGAAGAAGATTATGTGTGAGCTCCCGCTGAGTCAGCCATGAGCGCGTGAATTGCTTGTGGGCCACTTGAACGTTGCTTTCGCGCCACCGATTGTGGTGCCAACTTTTCTTCCCCAACAAGGTCAACTCTTGGGCTGCAGATCTGAGCCACTTGAAGTTAATCAAATGGTCGAAAGAATATATGGTGACATACTGACATGGATGCATGAGAGGGCAGGAAAATAGGTAGTGGGGGCTCCTATTTAGATATAGTATAGATATAAGGAAATAAAGTATTAATGATTTCTTGTCCAAGAGAGAATAGAGACCCATCTTAACAAGGCGATTGACATGCAAGGGTAGACTGTAGGCTATATCTTTTCTTAGAGCAATCGTGAACTCTTAGGAAAAATAATTAAGGGCTATATACCCACATGCAAACTTCAATAGTCATATCACATTTTGTGCATGCTGCATTTTGACAATGCGAACATAGCTTAGGAACATAAGAGTATTCCAAATTGTTCGAAGTGTTTGCATTATTCATATTTCATGATAATATAATGACAGAGGGAGCGGAAACCTGTATTGTTAAAAGTTTTGCATTATTGACATGTTCAGGTAATATGGAGCCATGGAGGCACCGTCAATACTCAGTAGTTAGCGGATAATCACTGAACCACCTCGAATAGAAGGTAATATGACTTTTCTTTCTTAATAAAGGAAGTTCAATCATTTCTTAGCCAATCGTTGATGTGCCATGCACATTATGAGTGCATGTAGAGACTCATCTTAACAAGCGATTAGCAGACAAGGTAGATCGTAGGATATATCTTTGTTTTCCTTCAACTTTTATTGTTGAATCAAATGAACTAAGTTTAGAAAACAATATAGTTGATGCCCTAAGGGTCATAACGATGAAGGGCTATATTGACAATGCAAACTTCAATACTCTTATTGTAGTGTATGTTGCAGCATGACACAATACCAACATAGTTTAAGAACAAAGGAGTATTGATCGAGGTGGCAACCAAAATTTTAAAAGAAAGTTGTGGAGTTAAACACATGGTTAAGAACAACATTTATTTGCAATGGGTCCTAGTAGAAATTTGGGGTACCATAGAAAATGAGCTTGTGACAGGGACAATTTCTCAAATCCCTTCGGAACACCCCCTCAAACTAAACAAAATCACATTGTTTTGAAATGGAGGAGAACTAACTATGAGATTATTGTGAATATCCAACTAGTGTCTACACAATGCACCAGCTATTGCGGCACAACACGTACTAATCCTTTCAAGTTCCTAATTCAAATATAGCCTGAGATCAAACAACAACTCTAGCAAAGCATCATTTCAATTTGCATAACCAAGTAAAATTCAATTTTTTACATCATAGCTAGTGTGGTTTCTTTACGTCCTTAATTGTCCCCTCGATCTTCTCGACGAGTGCTTTGCGCGGAATCTAACGAATTAAGAATATAAACATGATCATGTATTTTATTATAAATATTTCCTACAAATGCGATATTTATTAGTATAAATAATTTTCTAGTGCTAAGTGACTTGCATTTTATGTCAAAAAGTATTTTTATTTAGTTTGTGCTGCCAAGTGTTGCTCGAAGTGCTTGAGTAGGGAGAGATTTGCTTAGGAAGTTTTCAAGTAGTGGTGCAATCAACTCCACGAGTCACACTGTCTTCCATAGTTGTAACTCTCGTCTCTCTAATATCTTTCTATTAGTGTTAGAATCAACAAAACAGTGAGATGGAAAATCAGAGCCGCTATTTCTCTATTCCTACTGATCTTAGGACGACTCGGAGAGATGATATGATGTTGGGCAGGATCCATTTGTTACTATGGAGCATGATCTTTCTGAGGTGGATGATATCGATCGGGATAGTTATATACAAAACCTTCAGTGCGATCGAAATTTAATTGCAAGTAGTTGGGAGATGTTGGTCTATCATTAGAACATCAATGTCTTTCGCTTTCACAAACTTTTATACTCTCATTTTCCCCACATATGGGTTGTTTAATTAAGCATGAAGTTTCTGACACTATGATGAGCTATTCTCCCTTATTTATACTGAACTTTCCTACTCCACAATAAGAATTTCTCATTAAATTATGCTTCTCGTTCACAAAATATTTATATACTATAATAATTTTATTTTATAAGTATAACTATCAAAATTAAGTATTTAAACATTCTCACATATTTAATTATAAAAACTTCATAAAATTGTGATATTTATTAGTATGAATACTCTTCTAGTGCTAAGTGACTTCAGTTTTTTGGCCAAACTATTTTTATTTAGTTTGGATAATTAATAAAGTACTAGTAGAATGCACGTGCGTTGCTACGGGCTGCAATGCTTATAACATAGTTGTTGGTGCGTGGTCGACCATTTTTTGAATATAGGACAATGGGCATGTGTTGCAACAGGGTATATATTTTCTTATGGCTCAACACTAACCGTGTCTAACATAGTTGTAGGAACCTCGTGCACATTAGACAACATGTCTTGCCGCGAAATGAATTCTTCTTTTCTTTTCTCCACCCCTTATCTTTACGTCATCTCCTTCATACAAATCCAAGTTCACCACCTCCCGTCTCTCTCTCTCTCTCTCTCTCTCTCTCTCTCTCTCTCTCTCTCTCTCTCTCGTCAAGTCAGCATGTAAGACTAAAGTTAATTGCCTGTGTGTTACAAAGTATTATATATTATAGTGGTAACCTTTAGGATTTACGAATCACACTCTATTCATCCACACACTAACCTCACAACTTCGCCTCCCCAAGGAAAGCTTGCCATGGGACATCCGGCTCGTAATACCCCCTTTTATCACCACGGACACACTTTGAATTGCAAATTCAAATACATAACCATGTAATTGGATTATATTTCACAATGTGCATGCAGTTTCCGTCACAATGAACTTCTGCCTGCCTCTCTCCCCTTCCACCACCATCTCTCTCTAGTCATCAATGTAACCACGTTGATGCCCTCGAGTACACAAATAGTTGGAACTATGCATTTAATCATATATTTTTTGGCAGCTACCATTTTTGTACTACTCGAACTGTAAATATTCTTACTTCTACATAGGATTACATAGAATTTAAAACATTTTTTTGCAACATCAGAACAAGAACCGCCTTCAAGACCATTCATACAAACTGTTGAGACTTCTCCATGGGATTTAAACCATTCTTTTTTACATCTGTATTATACTGTGCACGAGTAAAACCAATGAAATACAACCAAAATAAAGGAGAGCATGATGCATCTTTTAGTGCCCAGACAAAAACAAAGGAGAACATGCGCTTTTAAAGAAAGCAAAATGCATTAAGTGGTTTCGATTTCAATTCAAAGTAAAATAGAACAACATATTACACGTTTGTCTGTATTTGTAAACATTCAAAAACCGATCTCACCGAAAAGATATTCAAGCTATTATTTCCCTGCATACTATATGCCACGTCGGTTTCAGAATGCAATACCTGTGACGCTAGTTGACAACGCATGCTCCTGCTTGCCGTCACCTTGCTCGTCATCCGGAGCCAAGGGATGCGGTATCGGCCGCGGCAAGCCCTGGGAAGGCTTTTTGGGAGATCATTTACTACCGCAAGCTGAATGGGGCTCTCAACCAGCAATTTCTTACCATATATAAGGAAGCTCATGTCGAGAGCCGCGGAAGTACAAACGTCCAGAGATATAATGTCGTGCGAAAGCGGCTAGGCAAGCTTCTATTGACTGCTCAGCGTTTCAAATGTTCAGAGATGAGACATCCAGATCTTGATTGAGCATCAGTATTATCTCGGCCTGCGTAAAATGAATTAAAATGTGTGAGGAAGAAAACATACTCCTGAGTTTTAGTAAGCTAAGAAGTAAGAACCAATTAATATATTTTTTGGCAAGAAATAAGTGTATAAAATTAGAATAACAGGGTGTAGTACCATCTGAATGAATAATTTAAGCTAGGAAAAAGAGTACATAAATGAGTCTGGTATTTTTATTTCCATTCACGAGTCATTGACATCAAGTTATCAACTTATCTTCATTTTTCTTTTGTGTGAGACTGCACCTACATATTTGGCACCCCAGTTTTCATCGAAGTTAGTATCAAGCGTCTTCTTTGACATAAGAGTTAAGTGTCGGCATAGAATTGGATGTTAATGCAAGGTCGCGGGATACACATAAGAGTTGAGCCTCAAGGTGAATGCATGTGCGTTGCTACGGGATACAAAATAGAAAACATATTGAGAACGACAGACAAGGTCACAATCTAATTCCATGGGGATTATATTTAACTTCCACCTATATTAGGATCAACATGCACCCTTTGAACACTATTCCAGCCTGTTTGTTTCTACATGGTAAGAATATTTACATAAATGCATTAAGCAAATGTTAACTCCAAACCTTTCCATTGACATCTCCATAGTACATGCTCCACCAATCATTTCCTTTCATTTGACATCCATTGTTCCCTCCTGCAAAGCTGACATAATTGATATTGAACGAGACCATGGAACTATAACATTTTCGATACTACAGAAACTTTATAGGCATTTACTCAATGGGGCAGCTAAAACCTGACAGAAGCCGTTTTGAAATGTTAGGGCATTTCTAACCGATCCCCAATAACCGGTTAGAGGAGTAAAATCCGGACTTTAATTTACTCCCCTTACCGGGACCTAGCCGATCCCCAATCGGCGTTGGTGGAGTAAAAATTATACTCAGCCGCCGTTCATCTCCCTATATTTACCCCCACCCACCCCGCCCCGCCGTCGGCGCCTCCCCCGCCATTCCCCGCCGCCCCCTCTCCTCCCAATGGCCGGAAGCAGTGGCCGGAGGTCCCCGCCGCCGATCCGGAGCTTTGATCCGCGCCGCCACGGGAGCCACGTGTCCTCCTTCGCCGATCTTCCTCAAGCGGCCGCGGCCGCCGCCCCCTCTCCGGCCCACCTCTCCGGCTTCTCCACTTGAGGAACATGGTGGGCAAATAAACTTAACTTACCACTATTTTTAGGGGATCGGATAGAAATGCCCTTAGGAATGTACTACAGACCAAAAGAACATGGTGGGCAAATAAACTCAACTTACCATTACCATGACTTCCACGGATGCCAAACCAATTTCAATCTTGAATGATATAACCAAGCCATGCTCTAGGCTCTTTTCCTTCATATCCCATTGCAAAATTTATAAGTATTTGAAAATCAGAAATGCCAACAATTAGTATTAGTTAATCAACAATTGTGCTACTGGAAAATGCACGATAACAACCCACTATATACTATACTGTATAATAGCCAAACAACACCTTAAATTAGGCTAAAAACTATGGAAATGCAGCATCAACGCTAGTATTAAGCCCACTTGAGCTCCTGCTTGGCTAATACCTACAATTATAGCCATTATCAAATAGTTGTCATAAAGCTTACTGAGATGAAAATGTTCTATAGATGAAAAGAACACTTACATATGTTGTCCCTCATCTTTTATTCCGAGTTCATGGATAAATGTGCCAAACAAAGACACTATTGCATCTTCGGCGTGCTGCCAAATTCTTAAGAAATGTTATAATTCCATGGTCTTTATTCTTCATTGTCGATAGTGTCAGCTCTGCAGGAAGAATCAACCATTAATATACACAAATCTTATGAATAACATAATCTTAAACCTAAGGTATTACTTCTTGAAACAAATCAATGATTTTAGAAATGCAGGATTTGTCCAGCCTGGGAACCAAACAACGACTTCAACCAAAGCATGGGTGAAGAAATGAAAGGAAGATGAGGTAGACAACAGCATGGACTGCGGCAACAGCTAGACTCAGGGAGGTGACGGGAGGCGAGGGGAAAGGGGAAAGGGAGGACATGCGCCCCTCACACCGAAGCAATATGCCACAGAAGACACTTGGTGATCCCATTGATCCATACCACATCCTGTGTGAGGTTAAATAGTACCACTTTCTCTGTACAATCTGCATGACAAAAAAAAAATCCAGTCAACGGGATTTGGCATGACCAAACATAATAGATCGAATCAACAATAAGAGGCGAATCATGAATAGAAGCATAACACCAGTGTACCACAACCATTCTTCTAGACATGTAATAAAATCTCCAGCTCAACTAAATAATAAGAAAAGATAACCAACCAAACTCAAAAATTAAAATTGAAATGAAGTCATTGGCATCAACTGCAGGATTCACCTACAATAGCTTAAAAAAATGCTCTGTGGCTCAAATTTTCAGCACAACAACACATTTTCCACAATAGCATCGAATTTCTGCACCTTATTTGGAAAATAATAAACAAGAGATTGAGAGGGGAAGATATTTCATGATCGTTACCTTGTAGCTACTGATGGATAGAGCAGCACATTGCATAGGAGATCAAAGCGTGCTGCAGGGAGGAGGACCGTGGCACAAATGAGATCGAGGCGAAGCTCGAACTGGAAGGAGGCTTCAAAACATCTGACATAACATCACAAACATTTTCAGAGGCTGGAGATGCTGCTGGCACTCGAGATTCATTTTTCACAACAGCATCTGATGTTAGGATTAAACCACGTCTAGGTGTGGTGACCAGCGTGTGTGTGTATGTTGCATGCTGCAGGCTAGGAAATTAGTTAGTTTGCATGGATAAGCTAGCTAGAGGTGTGGCTGCGTGCTGAGTCGTGCATGCATGGACTGTTGAGAGCAGCCGAGTCCTTCACGTGAGACCGTTGTGAGGGGTGGCCGGGCCGAGCGGATCACACCGTGCCAGAGTGTGTGTGCGCGCCGGGGCATAAAAGACCCCCTGTACTGCTGCTTGTTGTATGTGGTGTGTGCCACACAGTTAGAGCTGAAGGAGAAAAAGAATAGGCTGCGCGTGCGGCCGAGGCGCCATTCATGGGCATGGCGCCGTTCGTGTGGCATGGCGTTTGTCGACTGAAAAATCCAGTGTGTTGTGCTCCTTCTTCCACCTCCGTCCGAACGAGTGCGAGAGAGAGGGGTTCGTCCGGCGTTGGTGTCGCCGGAGGCTACTCGGCGTTCGTTGCCGGACCGGGTTTGTCCCAACATCTGAATCCTCCAACTCCAATAACACATTGCACGAGTGGAAATCCTAAATCGATGCCTACTTATTCATGTCTCCAGTCCGAATTAAGATTAATCTAGTTTACACACGCACTGAATATCACACGAGGAATCAAAACCGGATGCACGTGAAAGCATTGAGATGGGAGAGGAGGACAGAGGAAGGGAAGGGCAAGAGGAACCTGAGGATGTGTGATGAAGGAGCGATGCCAAAACATCACAAAGGAGGACCCGTAGCTCGTCACGTAGCGCGGCCGCCTCATTACCGGCTGCCACCCCGTGCTACCGCCTCTGTGCACAGGTTCCGTTCGTGGAGCGTGACGAGCGCATGGCCTACGTTCACCGCGGCCTGGTCCTCCCCACTATCGTGAAGCTCGCACGCATCGCCGCTGCAATTGCTCAGGATGACGGATGAAGATCCTGCAGCAGCGACGTGGGTGAGGGATGCAGCCGACGATGGAGGGATGATTTCCGTGGCTAACCCCTCCCTATCCAAACAACCACTTAGAAAAGGCAAAGATCGATGCATTAGGAAAATTAGGATTTGGAATTGATTGTCATAAAACTAAATTTTATTAATTGGTAACGTGCTATCGGTTCCTGCCCGTTTATAATGTGTCTAGTTAGGAAACTTTGAAAAAGTTAGGAAAGTTTTTTATTGTGAGGGTAAAAAAAATCAACGTGAGGAGATATGGGGGTGGGATGTGAGGCGAAAATAAACCAGACGAAAATAAACCGGACGAAATATAACCAGACGAAAATAAACCGTGGACGCAATCCTACCAACTCAGACATTAGGAGTAGAGATCTTGTTACAATAGTTTTCACCAAAGATCTACGCAAACAAATATTATCATCATACTCCACAAATAAATTTACGCTGGTGCATATCTTTGATTTTTCCAAGGCATCCTTAAATATCTATATAGTTTGGCAGAATTGTTTGCTGTGTATGAATCGAGTAATCTGGTAGATATTCTTTGAATCAATACTAACAAGTTTTTGTGTGACTAAATAGATAAATCTAGAGCTTACACAATGTCTAGATTGCGTGGTATTACAAAGACAAACTTGAGTAATTAAGTTGTAGTATTGATCATTTGTTTTCTTACATGGATTTTTTCTACAAAAATGGTGTAACTTGCCTAAAACGTGCATCCATATCAAGATTGTCGTTGAACTAGCCTCTCTTAAATTTGCTTCAACCAACTCAGTTTAATAAGATTTGAAGATTCACCTCACCTGCTAATTTGAAAAATGTATATCGCACTAATGTACAAGCATGCTACTTTTTAGAGTCCTACGAACAAGGGGTCGGTAGGCAGCATTATCAGTGGAGGAGCTTCATGGGGGCCAACCTGGGTCATGCCCCCCCAGCCCAAAAGAAACAAGCATATATCCCTTTGTATTGGCATATTTTCCGCTAAAAAGCAGTTGAAAATAATTATGTTTGGCCCCCTCAAGCTCTCCCCCCCCTAATGTTTTTGGCTCAAGCTCTGCCACTGGGCCTTATTGCCCTATATTAGGTCGGCCCTGAGCCTAACCGTTCGAAGCACCACCTCATGGCAGTGGGTAGAGTGGGTAGATGAATCTCATATTGCATTGTTGGCCTACAAAAACAATGCAGTCCTAAAAGAAATTTCCAGAGGAGGAAGAGAGGGGCAGGTTTGGGGATGATTGAGGATGAAGAGTCCAACACATAGTGTTACCGTAGGGGGTGTTCCACGAAAAAATGACTCAAGTGCACGTGTAACTGAGAGCATTTATCTAGGCCGTGTTTTCCGTATCAAATGGTTCGTGTGATTGTGACGGGCGTGATTGTATTGCTTGCCTAATCGCATAGAAAATAAAACGCCTAGGGGTAAAGATGAGTAAAATAAGAATTATCTCCAAAGTTTTTTTTCCTAATTCTCTGTTCTCTGTCTTCTGTTTACTCTGCGGAGGAAACTATTGATTACTATAATAAAAAAATAGCATTATACTAAGTCAAACTATTTTGACCATGTCTGAAGAAAACACATGCTGATATTTAGAACATCAACTATATATGGCACGATAATATGTTTTATAATAAATCCAGTGGCATTAATTTGGTTTCTGGCTCCATGATGTTAGCAACACAATTGTTTCCTCCTCGATACTCCCTTAAGAAATGATTTTGCTCTTAGGTGGATCTACAATGTATGGCTGGGGTCAACTGACACTAGTAGAAAACAGGGCTTTAGTCCAGGCCAGATAATTGCATTAGTCCCGGTCGTGTTACGAACCGGGACTAATGGGTGCATCAGTCTTGGTTCGTGAGGCCAGGACGCCGGCCGGGCCTCGGCAGGCACCAGTCCCGGTTCGTTTGACCCCTTTAGTCCCGGTTCCAGACACGAACCAGGACTAATGCTCCTCGCTCCTGGCGCAGCCCCTTTAGTCCCGGTTGGTGGCTGGAACCGGGAGTAAAGGTCAGTCTTCTGTCCCGGTTCTAGCCACGAACCGGGACTAAAGAGATGCCTATATATATGCTCGCCCCTGCCCTCTCACTCCTCTGTTTTTTGGCCGGCCGGCATGTGGGAGATGTGTGCCGCTCTCCTCTCACCTCCTATTGACATGAGGTGTTCGATGAAATGCCCGAGCCACGCTTAAGCTTTCTCCTCTCCAAGCTCAACCTTCAAGCTCCATTTTCCCCAAGATTTGTCTAGGTTTGGCGGTCCGTCCCGTCCCGTCCCCGTCCTCACCGCTGTCGATCGCCCGTCTCGTCGCCGGCACCACCATGGTGAGCCTCTTGTTCTTATCTTCTTTTTTAAAAGAAAAAAATTTATTACTTGTATGATTTAGATAGATACTTGTATAAATTTCTTACTTTTATTATTGTTTGTTATTATATAGTGCCATGGTTTTGGTATCCGCCCCCGTCGGCCCTCATCCAGTCTATGATTCGGATGTGGTATATTATCTTTTATAACTATTTGTTTCATTTAGTGTTTATGATAATTATGCCGACCAACGTGACATAGATGTTTTTATCTAGGAGGCATGTGAACCGGAAATTCCAACCGACCCTCTTATCGAGAGGTTAAATTTAGTTGAAAAAAGAAAATGAGTATTTGAAAGAAAAATTGAAAAGAGTTGGAGAAGAGAAGATGAAATTGGAGTTGCATGTTGCCGATTGATACGTTTCCAAAGTATCTATAATTTATGAAGTATTCATGCCATGTTTACAACAATTTTATACAATTTTATATGGTTTTGGTATGATTTTATTAGAACTAACCCGGACTGATGTTGTTTTCAGCAGAACTACCGTGGTGTCGTTTTTTGTGCAGAAATAAAAGTTCTCGGAATGGGCTGAAAATTTACGGTGATTTTTTATGGAACAAAAGAGACCCCCGAAGCACAAGAGCTGGGCCAGAAAGTGGACGAGGAGTCCACAAGCCCTCTAGGTGTGCCCACCTCCCTAGGGCACGCCCCCTGGCTTGCGGGCCCCTCGGGCACCCGTATGACTTGTTTCCAATGCCAAAAATTCTTATAAATATAGAAACCTCTGAAAAGAACCCTAGATCGGAAGTTCTGCCACCGCAAGCCTCTGTAGCCACTAAAAACCAATCGGGACCCTGTTCCGGCACCCTGCCGGAGGGGGAAATCATCACCGGAGGCCATCTTCATCATCCCGGCAAACACTATGATGAGGAGGGAGTAGTTCACCCTCGGGGATGAGGGTATGTACCAGTAGCTATGTGTTTGATCTCTCTCTCTCTCGTGTTCTTGATTTGGCACGATCTTGATGTATCGCGAGCCTTGTTACTATAGTTCGATCATATGGTGTTTCTCCCCCTCTACCTTCTTGTGATGAATTGAGTTTTACCTTTGAGGTTTCACTATTATCGTATTGAATACTTCTATGGATTTGAGAACACTTGATGTATGTCTTGCGTGGGATACCCGTGGTGACAATGGGATGTTCTATTGATTCACTTGATGTATGTTTTGGTACTCAACTCGCGGATTCCTGAGGTGACATTGGGGTAATCTATGCATAGGGGTTGATGCACGTTTTCGTCCTACGTTCTCCGATAGAAACTTTGGAGTGATTCTTTATTGCACGTTGAGGGATTGTTATGTGATCCAAATATGTTATCATTATTGAGAGAATTTGCACTAGTGAAAGTATGAACCCTCTTGTTTCCAATTATTGCAAGACCGTTTTTGCTCTCTTTTGTTACTAGTTACCTTGCTGTTTTTATATTTTCATATTACAAAAACCTATATCTACCATCCATATTACACTTGTATCACGCTCTCTTCGCCGAACTAGTGCACCTATACAATTTACCATTGTATTGGGTGTGTTGGCGACACAAGAGACTCTTTGTTATTTGGTTGCAAGGTTGTCTGAGAGAGACCATCTTCATCCTACGCCTCCCACAGATTGATAAACCTTAGGTCATCCACTTGAGGGAAATTTGCAACTGTCCTACAAAACTCTGCGCTTGGAGACCCAACACGAGTCTACAAGAAGAAGGTTGCGTAGTAGACATCAAGCTCTGTTCTGGCGCCATTGCCGGGGAGGTGAGTGCTTGAAGGTATATCTTTAGATCTTGCAATTGAATCTTTTAGTTTCTTTTTTTGTCACTAGTTTCGTTTATAAAAGAAAACTACAAAAAAAATGGAATTGAGGTTGCCACATATAATTCATCTTTTTCATGTCTTTTGTGAAAATGATGGAAAGGAAAATTGTGCCAAAGTATTAGAAGAAGAATGCAATAAAATGTTTGGCATAAAATATTTGAATGATGATCATGATTGCAATGTTGTTAGTGTGAATTCTATGAATATCCATGATGCTAATGATATGCAAAGCCATAAGCTTGGGGATGCTATGTTTGATGAAGATGATATTTTTAGTCCCCCAAGTTTTGATGAGAAAATTTATTATGATGAAAGCATGCCTCCTATTTATGATGATTATATTGATGAAAGTGGGTTTGGAAGAGTGTCAACTCTAGGTACTAATGATCCCACTATTTTGGAGGGTGTTGAATCTTATTGTAATAATTATGAAAGTGGATTTGGAGAGGTCATGACTTTATTTAATGATGAATCCACTATTTTGGAAGAGGTTTCAATTGACTATTATTGTGATGACATGTATGCTATAAAGAATAATGTTAACCATGAAACTTGTCATCATGATTTTGATTTTCAATTGGATTATACCTCACATGATAGTTATTTTGTTGAGTTTGCTCCCACTACTATTCATGAGAATAAATTTGCTTGTGTGGAGAGTAAGAAAATGGCTATGCTTGTGGATCATGAAAAGAATGATGTATGTGATAGTTATATTGTTGAATTCATTCATGATGCTACTGAAAATTATTATGAGAGAGGAACATATGCTTCTACATATCTCAATAATATCAAGTTTCCTCTCTATGTGTTGAAAGTTTTGAAGTTATGCTTGTTTTGCCTTCCTATGCTAGTTGATTCTTGTTCCCATAAATTGTTTGCTCACAAAATCCCTATGCATAGGAAGTGGGTTAGACTTAAATGTGCTTGCCATATGCTTCATGATGCTCTCTTTGTGTTTCAATTCTTTACTTTTATGCGAGCATCATTGAAATCATCATGCCTAGCTAAAAAGGCATTAAATAAAATCGTTTGTTGGGAGACAACCCAATATTTACCCCTACTATTTTTGTGTGTTCACATGATTAAGATACTGTATTAATCATGTTTTATAGCTTTTGTTTCAATAAAGTGCCAAGTAAAGCCTTTGGGATAGTATGGATGATAGTTGACTTGATTCTGTGCAAAAACAGAAACATTTGCGTCCAGTACAGAAATTCCTATCTTTTACCGGAATGTGGAAAAATCCTGAATGTTTTACAGTTGATGGATATACAAATTATCTACGTTGTCCTAAATTTTCAGAATTTTTGGAGTTACAAAAGTATGAGCTTAATGCAGATCTTTACGTACTGTACTGTTTTTGACAGATTCTGTTTTCAATGCATAGTTTGCTTGTTTTATGGTTTCTATAGCTTATATTGCTTAATATAAATTGTGGAAATGATAGGGTACAGTAGGCATCATGTGAGAAAAATTATGAATCTTGTCTTGACAGTACCTAAAAGTGGAGATTTGTTTTATTATACTAATGGATCTCACGATGGTTTTTTTAAGTTTTGTGTGATTGAAGTTTTCAAGTTTTGGGTGAGATATCGATATGAAGAGAATAAGGAGAGGCAAGACCCTAAGTTTGAGGATGCCCAAGGCACCCCAAGTTAATATTCAAGGAAGATACAAGCAACTAAGCTTGGGGATGCCCCGGAAGGCATCCCCTATTTCGTCTCCAACATTATCGGTAACCTTACTCGGGGCTATATTTTTTTCGTCACATGATATGTGTTTTGCTTGGAGCATCATTTTATTTTATTAGTATTTGCTTGCTGTTATTTATAGTAATGTTTTGCATCTTTTATTTCAATAAAAGTGTCAAGTATAGCCTTTACCATGCTTATTTTGCAAATCTATATATTGCTGTTTGAAAACATAAAGTTTTCTATCATTGTCTGAATTCTTCTGGAAAGTCAGAATGTGATAAAATCTTAAAAAATTTACACGATGAGCAACAGCAAATTTTCTACAGTCTGGTTATTTTTCAGAATTTTAAGAGTTCGGTAAGTATGAGTGTAATTGCACTCTTTGCAGACTGTCCTGTTTAGACAGATTGCTGTTATGTTTGCATTGTTTGCATATGTTTGCTTGTTTAATGATTCTATTTGAGGATAGGAGTATTAAATATGCAGAGGCATTTAGTATGAAATGTTAAATAATAATTTTAGTGATTTGCTACAGTAGAGAATGATAAGGTTTTGCTTTTGATTTATACTAACTTATCTCACGAGTTCCTGTTGAGTTTTGTGTGGATGAAGTTTTTAAGATTTAGGGAAACCGTGATACAAAAGGAATTAAGGAGACACAAAAGCTCAAGCTTGGGGATGCCCAAGGCATCCCTAATATTTCAAGAAGTCTCAAGCATCTAAGCTTGGGGATGCCCCGGTAGGCATCCCACCTTTCTTCATCAAGAATTATCGGTTAGTATCGGTTGAGCCTAAGTTTTTGCTTCTTCACATGATGTGTGCTATTTTTAGAATGTCATTTTATTTTGTTTTGCTTGCTGTTTTTATAAAATAGTAAGATCTAATTTTTTTTATGAGAGAGAGTCTTCACATAGCTACTTAATTATTTGACTACTGATTGATCTTCACTTATATCTTTTTGGAGTAGTTTCTCATTTACTCTCGTGCTTCACTTATATCCTATGAGTAAATGGTTGAATGAATTGAATATCATAAATCTGAAATTATATATGTTTCATATACTTTTCCCATGGGGAGTAATCACTTCACATATAAGAAGTATAGGTGGTAAAATTTATTGAAAGTTAGCAAACACATCATTGGTCACTTGAACAATTCATGAAAGAATATTGAAGGAAGAGAGGTTCCACATATAAATATACTATCTTGGACATCTTCTATGATTGTGAGCCCCATTAATTATTTTCAAACTTGAGCAAATTAGTTGAAGTTGGACAAGAAAGAAAACGTAATGAGTTATGTTTGGTTATATTTGTATAGAAGTTATATTGTTATGGATCCTCCAACATGTGGTGCTTGCTTAAGATCTTTTGCTAGCCAAAAATTCGTACTAAGTAGAAATACTACTTACGCATCCAAAAAACCCTTAAACCCAGTTTCTTGCCTTGAGAGTCCACTATATCTACCTATGGATTGAATAAGATCCTTCAAGTAAGTTGTCATCGGTGCAAAAAGCAATAAAAATTGCTCCTAAATATGTATGATGTTTTATTGTAAGGGAAAATAAGCTTTGTACGAACTTTTGATGGTGAAGAAATAAAAGCGACGGACTGCATAATAAAGGTTGCTGTCACAAGGGGCAATATAAAGTGACGTTCCTTTGCATTAAGAGCTTGCACATCCAAAAAATACAAAGCGCATGACAACCTCTGCTTCCCTCTGCGAAGGGCCTATCTTTTACTTTTATGCAAGAGTCAATAGTATGCTTTCTCATTCCAACCTGAATTATTCTTTAGTTGGCAAGCATCATGTGGTGGGGAAAGATCTAAGCACATATGGCCATTCAAATATATTTGATCATGAATTATTATTCTTGACCACTATCTATATGATAAATAAGTTGGGAGGCGAAACACTAAGCCCCTATCTTTCTCTGTGTTCGATGGATGCTATTTGTTCTAAAAATATGCTTTCAGTGGTAGCAATCATGGAAGACTATATGATAGTGTAGTATGTGGAATTTGCTAAATCAATGCTCTTACATAGACCCTTCCTGAAATAAGATGAATTGCAATTGTTTGATGACTGAGAACTTAATTTGTTAGTTTTCAAGAAAGTTTATGGTCTACACTTTAACATGTGAATAGCTTGCTAATTGATCATGAGAAGTTTCATGAGATGAGCTACTGTTTATAATATATATTGATGCTAGAAAAAGTGTTTGGAATTATCATCGATCAAACTTATGCATTATGATAGCATTCACACTTCATAAATTATTTCTTTTATCTTTTACCTAGTCGAGGACGAGCAGGAATTAAGCTTGGGGATGCTGATATGTCTCCAACGTATCTATAATTTATGAAGTATTCCTGTCATATTTACAACAATTTTATATGGTTTTGGTATGATTTTATTAGAACTAACCCAGACTGACGCTGTTTTCAGCAGAACTACTGTGCTGTCATTTATTGTGCAGAAATAAAAGTTGTCGGAATGGGCTGAAAATTTACGGTGATTTTTTATGGACCAAAAGAGACACCCGAAGCACAAGAGCTGGGCCAGGAAGTGGACGAGGAGTCCACAAGCCCTCTAGGTGCGCCCACCCCCTAGTGCGCGCCCCCTGGCTTGTGGGCACCTCAGGCACCCCCCTAACTTGTTTCCAACGCCGAAAATTCTTATAAATATAGAAACCTCCAAAAAGAACCCTAGATCGGAAGTTCCGCCGCCGCCACGAAAAACCAATCGGGACCCCGTTCCGGCACCCTGCCGGAGGGGGAAATCATCGCCGGAGGCCATCTTCATCATCCCGGCGGCCACTATGATGAGGAGGGAGTAGTTCACCCTCGGGGCCGAGGGTATGTACCAGTAGCTATGTGTTTGATCTCTCCCTCTCTCTCTCGCGCGCGTTCTTGATTTGGCACGATCTTGATGAATCGCGAGCTTTCTTACTATAGTTGAATCATATGGTGTTTCTCCCCCTCTACCTTCTTGTGATGAATTGAGTTTTACCTTTGAGGTTCGACTATTATCAGATTGAATACTTTTATGGATTTGAGAACACTTGATGTATGTCTTGCATGGGATACCCGTGGTGACAATGGGATGTTCTATTGATTCACTTGATGTATGTTTTGGTACTCAACTCGCGGATTCCCGAGGTGACATTGGGGTAATCTATGCATAGGGGTTGATGCACGTTTTCATCCTACGTTCTCTGATAGAAACTTTGGAGTGATTCTTTGTTGCACGTTGAGGGCTTGTTATGTGATCCAAATATGTTATCATTGTTGAGAGAATTTGCACTAGTGAAAGTATGAACCCTCTTGTTTCCAAGCATTTCAATACCGTTTTTGCTCACTTTTGTTACTAGTTACCTTGCTGTTTTATATTTTCAGATTACAAAAACCTATATCTACCATCCATATTACACTTGTATCACCCTCTCTTCGCCGAACTAGTGCACCTATACAATTTACCATTGTATTAGGTGTGTTGGGGACACAAGAGACTCTTTGTTATTTGGTTGCAGGGTTGTTTGAGAGAAACCATCTTCATCCTACGCCTCCCACGGATTGATAAATCTTAGGTCATCCACTTGAGGGAAATTTGCTATTGTCTTACAAAACTCTATGCTTGGAGGCCCAACACGAGTCTACAAGAAGAAGGTTGCGTAGTAGATATCATCGATGTCGTCGATCAACACAAGATCCAGATGGATGATATGTGCTTGAAGATTAGAAAGATTAGAAAATATGCCATTGATAATGAGGCTTGGTATCATTATGCTGTTGGTTCAATTGTTACCTTAGTTGCGATTTTGATCGCATTTGTTGTTGCATTTAAATGTTTTACATAGTTGTATGTTAGTTTCAATGTGTTTTAATTAGATGCTCTAAAGAGCTGTATGTTGTTCTATGACAACTATGTATGAACTTTATGTATTTATTTTTTCAGTAATAACATTTGATCACTACTGTAGTTTGGTTTTAATGTGATGATGAACTTGTATTAATTTGGTCATTTCTCTATTCATGATGTTCTGTAATGGTTTTTGATACACTTAATTATATAATGCACGCAGATGAACCCTGATACTTCGAAAGAGATTGTCCAGTTTGTACACGAAGTGCATCCAGTTTTTGCCATAACCCTGTCAACTTTTTAGCACATGCTATGTGGGTGAAATGATGATACCATGCCAAGTTTCAACCTTTTTAGAGTTCATTTGTAGTGCTTTTCAATTTTAGGGTCATTTAGCTCAAAAAATTCATTAAATGCATAAAAATAGCGAATGAAGTCAGAAAGGGTTAAAAATTGATGATGTTGCTTTGAATGGTGCATGTAGAATGCACAAAAATTCCGGAGTTGAAATAAGTTTTAAAAAATGAAATGCCTTTGTAACAGATGAGTTTTCGTCCGAAACCCTGATCCTTCGAAAGAGATTGTCCAGTTTGTACACAAAGTGCATCCATTTTTTGCCGTAACCCTGTCAACTTTTTAGCACATGCTATGTGGGTGAAATGATGATACCATGCCAAGTTTCAACCTTTTCAGAGTTCATTTGTAGTGCTTTTCAATTTCAGGGTCATTTAGCTCAAAAAATTCATTAAATGCATGAAAAATAGCGAATGAAGTCAGAAAGGGTTAAAAATTGATGATGTGGCTTTGAATGGTGCATGTTGAACGCATAAAAAGTCTGAAGTTGAAACCTTTAATAAAGTATTTTTTGTTAAAAAATTTAATAGCAAACTAAAATAGCAAAAGGAATCAACTAAAAAGAATCAATTAAATTTTTTTATTATGATCAACTAAAACAAAACTATAATATTCTTCAATAGCAAAAATAATCAACTAAAAAGCTTTTATCAACCTTAGTTATGATCAAAATAATATTAACTTAAAATTGTATAAAATTTATGCAACTAAAATTATCAAAGTATTTTTTGTTAAAAGCTTTAATAGCAAAAAGAATTTTCATAAAACATTTTTTGTTAAAAACTTTAATAGCAAACTCAAATAACATAAAAAATAAAAAAATGCCGCCTACTAGGCCACCACTGCCTGCATACGACTAGAAAACCCACCTGTACATGGGCCAAGATGCAGTCCCGCGGGGCAACCAGGCCCAACATGGCAGCGACAAAGTTTAGGCATTTACTGCCTGCATTAGAGAGGAGCTCGACAGCTTAGCTACAGCGGGCCTTATAAACCCGTGTGGGCGCCTCTCAACTAGTGAGGTGGGACTAAACTTTTCGACACCGCCATGACAGACCTTTAGTCCCGGTTGGTGGCTCCAACCGGGACTAAAGGGCCGCCTTTAGTCCCGGTCCAAGCCACCAACCGGGACTAAAGGGCTGTGCTTCCCGCCCTTTCGCCGTGCGAAATACACCTTTAGTCCCGGTTGGTGGCTCCAACCGGGACTAAAGGGGGTGGGGCTATATAACCACACACTTAGTAAATTTTCAACCACTTCTCCAGTTTCCCCCGACGACGACGAACCAGAGCACGACACCGCCAGGCTACCGGATGTCGCTATCGCCTCCCCGAGCCCGCTCCTCGTCGTCGCCCCCGACACCGTCCCCGAGCTCGCTCGCTTCTCGTCGCCGGCCGGACCTCCCCGAGCATCGCCGCGCCCCTGTGAGCCGCCCGTCCTTATCGCCGGCCGGACCTCGTCGCCGGCCGTCCTCGTCTACTGCTACTAGTCACTCAACGAGCCTTCATGAGCTCCTCGGTGAGCACTCTTCCCCCCTCTAGTTTCTGTCAAATTTTTGGGTTAGGGAGAGAAGAAATTTCTGTAGAAGTAATATGGCAAATTTGATGTGGCAAAGTAATGTTGTGGCAAGCATATTTTGGTCAATTTGTGGCAAAGTTATGAAATTTCTGAATTTTTTGACAGTGCACATCAAGTGTATGATGAAATGCCAGAGGGCTCTAGGAATTTTTGTGGTGAGGTGTTGATGCACAAAAGAGAGTCTGGCAAAGCTTCAGAATTTTTGGAGCAATTTAAATTGGGCTTTGACCATGGAGTTTGAATCTGGTCCAAATTTGAACTGAATGAAATTTGAAAATTTTGAACTATGGAACCAAATGTTTTTGGTGGAATGGGTTGTGGCTACTGTCAAATAGATGTAGTAATTTTTGTGGGTGCAAAAGAATAGGGGAGAATATAGCTCCGTTGCAAATCAAAGAACAAATTTTATAGATGATATTATTACTTAGTACGTTGCTACTCTTATTTCGTAGATGATATTATCCATGATTATATGGTGTTGGTTTCTTTATGTCATGTTGTAGATTTATATTGCTACATATAGGTTATGCTTGTTGCATATAACCTACTCTATTACTTCTTGTTAATTATGCAAGTTGTTTCATTTACCTAGGATGGTAGCTATGCATACTTAGTTGATTGACACGCCATGTTAGTACTTACTCAAATAAAATGCATATTTGGGTGTATGCCTACCATGTGTTAGATCATTGGTAGTTTGTACCTTATGTTCATACATTTGGTTAGACTTTACTTGGTAGATATACCGTAGTAGTTTGTTGATGTTGTACATTCTTCTATTGAGTAAATTGTTCTCTGTCAATACTATGTCATGTTATTGCATACTAGGTTGTATAGCATGTGTGTAGCAATTCATGCATTAGATCATGCCTAAGTTGTATATCTATGTACTTGCAAGTGTATGATGTGCTAGATAGGAAATGCATGGAATCATGTTATTCATGCTAGTATAGTACTTAGCTTGAAATGATTGATGCCATGACTTAGATGTTTACTTGCTTAGTATGATTTTCCTACTGTTTGTAAGTCACAACTAGTATGATAGTGTTGTGTGCTAATGCCATGCTTGATAGTCATGTTAATTAGTTGATATCAACTAAGTTATATGTTATATTGGTAGCATAGTGCGATGTCTCGTGTGATGATCCACCATACTTTGTCACCCTATATAGTTTATCTAGGTATCTCAATGTTGTGTGCATGACCTTCTTCATATCTAGTTTATCTAGTGTTGCATTGTTATATGTCTAGGTGTCTTTCATGCAAGTGATCTTTAATGTCATCTTGCTCGATATGTCCTATTTTAGTTTTTGTAGTACATATATTGAATTTCAGAACTTTAATTTCAGAACTTTAATCTTTGAATTATGAACATAGGAAATGTCTGACGACGATAGGATACAAGAGTGCGAGTACTGCGGCGACGACCGGGGTCTGTGCGACAGGCCTCACCTGGAAGGCGGTCGACGCTTCAGTATTAAGCTCGACGAGACCTTCGATGTTTATACGGTACGCAACGACGACAAGTCTTTTTCCGTAATTAAGCATGACTTATGTTTCTTCAACGTGTAATTTCCGCTTTCTACAATTCAACTAGTGCATCCCCTGCCATGCAAGACGTTATTTCTTGGAGAAGTTGGATTTCAAAGATCATGAGAGTATGGAGATAAAGAGAGTTCACCTCAGGACCCATCATGGTTATACTTTTGCCGCAAAGCTATACAATGCGGTGACCTACTCCCATTTTGGTTGCTCGAATTGGGCAGCACTATGCAAGGCGTATGGTTTTCACGAGGGTATGTATGTCACCTTCGATCTGGGTGATGATCTAGATGACATGGATGAAGATAATGTCAACGAAGATAATATCGACATTTGGGTCGATGTTCATACGCTTCCACTTCTACCTATATGTGAGTTTTTCAAACATATTCAATAAGTAATTTATATTGTATTTATAAAAATAGTTGACAGCTTATTTCCATTCTTCAAGAAATGTACAAAAAGTAGTAGACAAAACCTACGACAGTTATGGGTCTGAGCTAAATTGCGAGGAGATAAATCATTTTGTTTCACGGATTAAAGATGTTGAGACTTTTAAGACGAATTATCATATCTCTCCAAGTTATTCTCAGTATGTGCCACTAGTGCACGTGTTGAACTACGGTAACATCCATCGAGATATCATGATAAGATTTTTCCTATTATGTCATCAGTGCATTTTTGGCATTGATTCTTTTAAGCTAAACTACATTTTTCTAAGTATGTTATTATGATGTTCTTCAACAGAAACTCCCGGCGGATTGTATACCTAGGTTTATGGAAATGAAAGGTGACATGAGGATAGTTAGCTTACTGCCAAGTTGGCCTACGTACCACCGTAGTGCATACAAGATTCATCGAAGCGATGACATCCTCACAATCAAAGATTGGAGAAAAGTTCTGAAAGATCGCAGAGAACTACTTGGGGGCAACATCAAGCGCAGCCCACGAATGGGAGATAGGTTCATCTTTTATTCTCCATAATGGAGAATCAGGGGTTTACCTATTTTATGATATTTTACCTTCGAGAGAGTAGGAGGTTTTAGGTATTTATGTGCTACATTGTGCTTGAATGATGAGCTAGTTTATATGACTATGATGATGAGTTGTTATCATGATGATGACTTATGTGCTACCTTTGTGCTAGAATGATGAGCTAGTTTCTATATATATGACTATGAGATGAGTTGTTATTATAATGACGATGATGATGATATATGAGTTCTTATATCAATATGATGATGAGTTATTATGATCATGTTGAGTTAACGATGTATAAATACAAAGGAAAATATGCAGAAGAAGAATTTTAGTCATATATGATTTTATGCAACAGAAAATATCTCCAAAACCCCTAAACCCCTCCTTTAAAAAAAACAAATACCCCAGCGCCTGGCAGCTGCTGACGCGTGGATGCCTTTTAGTCCCGGTTGGTGTTACCAACCGGGACTAAAGGTCCTCTTGCCTGGGCGCCCCACAGCGGCCACGTGGAGCTCCTTTAGTCCCGGTTCGTAATCCAACCGGGACTAAAAGTGGAGGGCATTAGTCCCGATCGTTTAGTCCCGATTGCAGAACCGGAACTAAAGGCCCTCTGGAACCAGGACTGATGCCCTGTTTTCTATTAGTGTGATGTCAGTGCCTCTCATGCAAACGCATATACCCTAAAAATCAAACATGAAGATGACTCCAATAATGAAATACCTCGAAGCTAGAGTTATTACTCCCTTCGGATGGGAATATAAGCCACTCATAATTTAGATCTCCAATTTGACTAACAAAACATGTGAAATACACCACACACACACAAAATGTTTACAACCTTCATTCAACGATGAATCTTAAGATGGGAGTTTTTTTTATGGCAAATAACATAGATTTCACTAGTTAAATTGAAGACATAGAAACACGTGAGAGTATTCGTCTTGACATGAGTGGCCATTTATCCTTACTTCGCCTCCGTGAATATATGTCCTCACAGTCTTCTTTTTCTACCTATCCAGAACTATGACAGTTTTTTGCGAAATTATCCAAAACCATGACATGACAGGCTTAAGGAATGACTGACATGGATTATTGTACTGTGGTAATTAATTTCGTGCAGAATCAAAGAGGCTGAGAGTACAGAGGAGATACATAATGAAATCAACAGGTTCTTCAAAGATTTGTACGAGAGGATGAGGGCATGAGCCCACAGATATTAATCGACCTAATACCAAGGAAAGTGGAGGTTCATATGAATGAAGCTCTGACCAAACCTATCTCGGATTCTGAAGTGGGCGATGCCCTTTTTCAGATCGGACCCCTCAAGGCTCCTGGCCCGGACGGCTTCCCGGCAAGGTTTTTTCAAAGGAATTGGGCAGTGTTGAGAGAGGATGTGATCAAGGGGGTGCAGATTTTTTTTAATGACGGTGTGATGCCGGATGGGGTAAACGAGACCACTATCGTTCTAATCCCTAAGAGCAATGATCCCCAAAGCATCAAAGATTATCGTCCAATCAGTCTGTGTAACGTCATTTACATGGTCATATCAAAGATTCTGGTTAATCGGTTGCGGCCCTTCCTGAATGATCTTATTTCTGAAACACAGAGCGCGTTCATTCCGGGCAGATTGATCACGGACAATGCGATAATTGCCTTTGAATGTTTTCATAAGATCCAGCATAGTAAGAATCAGAGAAATAACCATTGCACCTACAAGCTGGATCTTGCGAAAGCATACGACCGAGTCGATTAGAATTTTTTGGAAGGGGTGCTACGAAAGCTCGGTTTCGAGGATAAGTTCATGAAGTGGGTGATGACTTGCGTCAGAACGGTCAATTTCTCTGTCAGATGTAATGGAGAGCTTCTGGAAACCTTCTCCCCTTCGAGAGGTCTCAGACAAGGTGATCCCCTTAGCCCTTATTTATTCCTCTTTGTGGCTGACAGCCTAGCAACCTTGCTCAACAGAGAGGTGAGCAACAGTGGTATAACACCAATCAAGGTGGCACGAGGGTGCCCGGGAATCTCAAACCTGCTTTTCGCCGATGATAGCCTCCTTTTCTTCAAAGCAACAGCGCACCAAGCGAGGAGAGTGAAAGAGGTACTTAAGGAATTCCAAATGGCCACGGGCCAACTCCTAAGCCATAATAAATGTTCACTATTATTCAGTGAAACGAGCATCACCCAGGAAAGGGAGGAGATCAAAGAAATTTTAGGAGTGGAATCGGCCTCTTTTGAAAGCAAATATCTCGGTCTACCGACGTCGGAGGGTAGAATGAAGAATGGCAACTTCCAACCGATCATGGAGAGATTTGGAAAAAGGTGCAACAACTGGAATGAGAGGTTCATGTCCCAAGCGGCAAAAGAGGTAAACGTCAAAGCAGTGGCACAATCTTTACCTACTAATGTCATGGGGGTATTTAAACTCAACCAGAGCTTCTGTGATAAATATGAGAAGGTCATTAGAGATTTCTGGTGGGGTGACAAAGACGACAAGCGCAAGGTCCACTGGATGTCATGGGAAAATATGACAAAGCCAAAATGCGATGGCGGTATCGGCTTCCAGGATATGCATTTGTTTAACCAGGCACTGCTAGCAAGGCAAGGCTGGAGATTGCTTCATAAGCCAGATAGTCTATGTGCTAGGGTGCTAAAATCGAAATACTATCCAAATGGTAATCTTCTTGATACCGTTTTCTCGTCAGATGCATCCCCTGTGTGGAGGGGAATTGAATTTGGTTTGGACCTAATGAAAAAGGGTCTCATCTGGCGAATTGGAAATGGCAGAAGCATTCAGATTACAAGAGATCAGTGGATTCCAAGGAGAGAGTGATTGAAAGTGGCGTGTTTTATAAGGAGATCCAGACTGAGGTGGGTAAACCAACTGATTGACACACAAACTAAAGAGTGGAATGTTGAACTAGTGAGGCAGATTTTCCACCCCTTTGATGCAGATGAGATATGCAAAATTAAAATTCCACGGACTGAAGTGGAGGACTGCTTTGCATGGCACTATGAAAAAACAGGTATCTTCACGGTTAGGAGTGCCTACAAGCTTGCCGACTCACTTAAAAGAAATGGTACGGAAAAAGCAACAAGCTCATCAAGAGATCCGGGCGACCGTAGCATATGGGATGCAATCTGGAAGGCTGAGATACCAGAGAAGGTGAAGGTCTTCGGATGGAGAGTAGCCACAAACTCGCTCGCTACCCAACACAATGCTTTCAGAAGGACACTAGTTGATGACAGTGTACGTGAAATATGCGGAAGATGTGCTAAAGATGAGTCCCATGCTGTTATCGCATGTACTAGGAGTGTAGCCCTACGACACTCCATGAGGGCCCTTTTGGGAAGTCCCTAGAGAATCTGAATTTAAATACTCTGGTGTGGATTGGCTACAACTGCTGCTACTATCCCAGAACGCGGAGGTCAGAACCAAGCTAATGTTAATCATGTGGCAGGCTTGGAGCTTAAGGAATAACGTGGTCCACGGCGATGGAAAAGAAAGGTCTCAAGTTCTGTCCAATACCTGCTCAGACTCCATGATGATATTCTGATGGCTGCATGCGACCCGATGAACGAGGGCGACAAGAACAAACAGTCTCTGTTTCCGGCCAAACCAAGCATACTGACCATACCTGAACCTAACCATTGGATTGCTCCTTCAGCGGGCAAAGCAAAGCTAAACATAGATGCTGCTTTCCTGGAGGAAACAGGGGAAGCATGGGGCGGTGCGGTTGCGAGAGACCATAAGGGCCATGTGTTTTTGTCCGTAGGACGGCGGCTATCCAAATGTTGTTCGGCGGAAGAGGCAGAAGCTGCGGCTGCGGTGATGGGATTAACTGAATTTGCAAAGTACTACTATGAAAACTTGATCCTGGAGACGGAATGCGCCGGAATTGCACGGGATCTAAAAGCGGATGAGAGATGCAGATCGGCCTGCCACGCATGGCTTGCTGATGCTAAGACCCTTCTCTTGGGCTACTCACATGCAGAGATCAGTGCTATCAGAAGGGAAAATAACAAGCTGGCTCATGAGCTAGCTTCGAAAGCACGTGACTCAGGAGATTTTATGCTTCTCGCTGACGTCCCGGCTGATATTAGAGATGTAATGAGGAACGAGTACGTACCCACCATGGTGTAACTCTGTAGCCATGGTTCTCAAAAAAAAAAAAGAATCAGAGAGGCAACTTTCGAAGAAGAAACGACCGACATGGAGGTAACTAATTCCTTCTATTACCAAAGAGAGCTATCATATATTCCTTGGCTGTTAATTTACAGTAGGTAACTAATTAATTTACATATTTGCATTTTGCTGTCCGGAGGCACAAGAGATCTTTAAAAACGCCTTTTGCCGCGTACAAAGCTCCCGCGTCTGCGTCACCCGATCTGCACCGTCCAATCTGATCGTACGTTGCAAGACAGTCGGGAAGACCTTCTCTCCAGCGCCGTGCCTGAGCGAACCGGGCGGCCGCCGGTTAGGGGCCCTGGAGGGCCGCCGCGTTTGCCAGGCCGTACGTCCTACCAGCACTGGTCGGTCTCCCACGTCCTCCGCCGGAATGATGGCCCGGCCGCGGCCGCCCGCCGCATCATCATCCCCGCGGCACGGCAGGCCACGTCCCAGTCGTAGCGAGCGCGCTCATCAGGGTCGGCGAGCGTGGCGTAGGCCGCGTGCAGCCGGATGAACCCCTCGTCGCCGCCACCACCAGCAGCGTCCGGGTGCACCTCCCTGGCCAGACGCCGGTACGCCGCCTTGATCTCCCCCCTGCTGGCACCCGCGCCCACCCCGAGCACCTCGTAGTGCGTCTTCCCCGCGGCCACCGCCGCCGGCGCCGCCATCGTCGAGGACGCCCGCGCCACCACGCACCGCCGAGGCCCGGCCACCCGGCCTGGGCAAACCGACCCCATCACCGCCGCCGTCGATGTAAACGTAGCCATGGATTCTCCGATCTCTGTTCTTGAGTTCTTGATCCAAAAGCAGAGTATTTCTTCGTTGCACTATTGTCCGTCCTCGTCGAGGAGAGCTGAGACGCCGGTGGATTTATATAGGTGGTGAGGACGGAGGAGTCTGTGGTGGAACTGGCACTTGTGCGCCCAGCTCTCGATCTTATCTCTACACAGATGCGAAGAAGAAGAAGATTATGTGTGAGCACCAGCTGAGTTAACCATGAGCGCGTGAGTTGCTTGTCGGCCTCTTGAACGTTGCTTTCGCGCCACCGATTGTGGTGCCGTCCGATCGCGAATCGGTGCGCGCGGGATGTCATGTAGCATCTGATATGATCGATAGTCCACATGACCACATGGCATGGCATGACATGACATATCAAGATTGTATAGCTCAAAATGACAGATCTTGCTGTGGATAGTAGTACTATTTGTTTTCTCTTCTTGGCGTGCTGACATGTTGAATTTGAATTTTGAAATCTCGGTGGCATCATATGTGTCACCCTATGGTTCAATACTGCCAACTTGTTTTATAGAATTAAAAAACAGTATGAGACTTTGTGCTTGGATTCCCCCCATCAAGAACGATAGATTTTCCGTTAATGTTCTCGCTGAGCCAGGTCTCGCGATGCTGACATATGGTGATGATATTCTTCTTTCATGGTGTGGACTTCCGTGGTACTTATTATGCTAGCATTTGTGGTTATGTGGAACATTCAAATTTCGAAGTTCGAATCTCTCTTTTCATACCGTCGATTTGTTTTACAACAATTCATGAGTTTTTTCTTGCCACCCCACATGCATGGAAGCACGGTAGATTTTTCGTTGCGATAATGATGGGCTAGTCGATTGTGTGGTCACATATTTTCCACAGTTTGGACTTTTGGGGATTTGTTATTCTTTAGTGTTTGTGGTTATTTGAATCTGGTGGACGTCGCCCACAAAATTGTCCGCCTGAAAGTGATAGCTACGTACGCATCTGCAGGTAATGATCTGCTGTGACCTCTGATTTTTTCCACAAGTCTTTGTACGTATCTGTTTTTGTTCTGCATTTAGCTCTAGTCTATATGTCACAGTACCTCTGATTTTTTTTCTACACCGCGTTTTTGTTCCCGTTCTAGATGGTTCGAGATGCTAGTATCTCGAGCTACACGTATCGTGTTCGGAGAAAAATATTGTACATGTGGCGGAATTAACTTGCACCCGGCCGGTGTGGCGGTGTCGGCCAACGGCTTGCCTATCATCACGTACGGGAAGAAGAAGAAATTATGTTGACATGAGTTCACTCCTGTAGTCGTACGTGTTATGCGCTGCCTATATCTTAGGCGTGCACATGCATGTCTGGCCGGCCCGACAAGAAGCCAGTCGGCCATGCATGCAGCGGGCAGTAGGGCAGCAGAGCGGCCAAAATCACTGTTTTGGCCTTGTCAGGATTTGTTAGCACAAAATGGACTTCTCCGAAAATTATATCAGGACTAACCCTTTCGGTAACGCCATAGCTCATGGCTTTTCTGCTCCACATAGATACACCGAAGTCACCCGCGTTGCAGACCTGCTACGCACTTGTCAGTTGCTGATGTGGCAGATTATGAAACGCCACCAGTGCTGGTGTTTCCACTGCTCATTACAAGATTTTGTTTTTTGAAATACTAGTTTTTTTTGAAAAAAAAATCCAGAAATATGATCAAGAAAACAGAAATTTCACAAATAGCGCACAGTCGTTGCCGTATACAACAAAACACACGTTTCTTGTACAGAAGAACGAAACATCAATGATTCATTGTAGAGTAGGACAAAATGTAGGCTTCGTCGTAGTGGGCTATGAAAGGCCCAGATTCGTTGTCAGCAATGACAGGCCCAAGCGGTTTCGTCCACCGGTTCAATGAAACCATGTTTCGTTGTATAGTACAAGTGGACAACGAAACCATGTTTCGTTGTATAGTACAAGTGTACAATGAAACACATCGAGATAAGGCCGGCCATCATCTTCTTCCTCCTGCCTTCATTTCTCTCAGCTCTCTCTCTCTCTCTCTCTCTCTCTCTCTCTCTCTCTCTCTTTGTGTGTGTTCTCTTCATTTTCTTAATCTATTTCTTCCGGTTCCAGCCCATTTAGCCATCAAATCTGGTAGATGGAGCTAGAAACCAAGTGCTAGCAACCCGATCCGGCAATGGGGAAGCCGGTAGCCATGCGTGGGGGAGAGGGTAGAGGAGGGAGGCCGGCCGTGGAGGCAACCATTGGAGGTTGGCCCCAGCCATGGTGGAGCTTGGCAGGGGTGGCCGTGTGTGGTGGCCGTGCTCGTGCGGGTTGTTGGTGCTCGAATTAGCGTGGAGGACAAGAGCTCGCCGGAGAAGCACGCGTCAAAGGTATAACCCCACATTTCTGTTTAGTGCATTTTTATTTTAGTTTAATGAGCTTCACATAAATGACGATTGTTTAGTTTGTTAGATCGGTTATTTACTTAGTGCTAGTCATGTATATGTGGTAGACATTTTGGTTAGTGTATAAAAATTATGTTGTACTTGGTGGTTGATGGAGCCACTAAATTTTTATGGTAGGAAAATGTGTGGAATTTTAGTTCGCTAGATTGGTTACTTACTTAGTGGTGATCATGTATATGTGGTAGACATTTCGGTTAGTGTAAAAAGAAATTGTGGTACGTAATGGTAGATGGGAATATGAATTTTAATGGCAAGAGACTTGTGAGAATTAGTCAAATTTTAATGGTCATGTATATGTAGTAGCTATGTTTTACTTTGTATTATGTGCAGAAATGGCCCCGTATCTTTTGCTCAATCCTTCGATTGATATAAAATATCAGGCTAAGCATGTGGAGGATGGTCATGAGCTCCCTGTGTTGGTCACTCGCACTCCAAAGTCAGATTGGATGATACACCCTGATTGGACTGATAGGTATGTATCGTCCTTATTCCAGTACTTGCTGAAAATATGCTTGCACACACACACACACTAATTGAATTTTGCATTCTTATTTTGCAGGCTGGCTTGGGCTAGACTTTTACCTTTGGCACGTATGGTTGAGGCCGCTAGAGAGTGGGTTCCCGTCCCAGCATTTGAGGTGGGCGGTGAGGACCTCGATCAGTATAGAGAGAAGCACAAACGTTTCGGTTATGACAAGTCGCTGCTCACATGCTTAGTGGATCGATGGAGGCCTGAGACTCACACGTTACACTTTCCCTGGGAGAGATGGCGCCTACTCTCCAGGATGAGCTTCTTCCCCCTTATTCCGGCATTTCTACAGTTTAGTCCAAAGATATAGCCCCATTTCTTTGATACCGATCCATATCTACTATAGTTATGATGCAAGACTTGTGAGTACTGTGGATGAGTACTCACCGTTGCTTTGGTACTCTTTTCTTTCGACCCGGTTGCTGCAACAGCTGGTAGCACCACGGATGCATGTTATCCCGATGGTGTTTACTACATGGAGACCGATGACCAGGAGTAGTTCAGAGGTCTCAGGTGGGAGGCCTTGCCTTCTCGATCTGGTGTCGTTGTTTTGTTCAACCTTCTTAAGGAAAAACTTGTTTAACTTTGTCTGTACTCCAAAGGTATTTGCTTTCATGACTGATGTATTATGGGTCCTCATGACCCTGGCTTGTAAAATAAAGTTTTATGTTTAATTTGTGGCGTAGAGTTTTGTTGTGATATTAACGTGAATCACCGTTCGTGATCGTGCATCATGCGTGTATGATTAGCGCGCGATTATAAACGGGGGAGTCACATGTCACGGGCGCATGGTGATGTTCTCCGGCGAGCTGGGGCATGGCATTTGGATGGCGCAGAGGATTTTGGCTGGGGGTGGGCATGGCCGTGTGCGTGCTAGGGTGTCTGGGCGGCGGTACATGACGATGGCTTCGGTCCGGGACCGGCTGGCGTCTAGAGCACGCGCTCTGGCATGCCAAAACCGTGGTCACCAAGGGCATGGGGGATGGGTGGGTTTTGGGCAGTTGCGTCATATCAAACTGCTTATGGGGTCTATTGTAAGCCATGTTAGTGATCAACAACTGCATCCAGGTGCACTGATTTGGGTGTAGTGAGCTCAAGTTTATCCTGACAGCAAGGTGTTTGTGATGTACAAAGAGAGGAGGAGGTGGGGTCTGGGTCTGGTTTTTGGGTGGCTGTTGTTGGTCACTGAGGTGACCGACTTCACCAAGTTTCATAAATTATAGGGCAAGATACAAGGTACTTGCTATATAATCTTGTGGTTGAACCAGAAATAGGTTTGAGGTTGAGGGGCTTAAATGAAAAAGTTCATGCAAGGCTTAGGTGCATTTCTGGTGGTTTTAGGACCTCAATAAATTGTGTAAATTATTTGAAATTTTTCAGATGAGTTGGAGAGGTGTTTGACTCAATACGCAAGTCCTTAAAGAGCACATATTCTTTTCTGGAAAAGAATATACCCAAGAAAAGGTTTGAGAGAGAAAATTAGAGTGTTGAGGCCTAGGGGTGGGTGGTTACTAGCACAGTTTAATTGTGTTCTTAGTTCAATAAGTCGAAGGAAGGTAATTCAAGAGAGAAGCAGGGAAAGAGCAAATAAAACCAATTTGCAGAAAAGATAAAGAAAGAGCCAAAATTTCAGAGTGTTATATATCATCAGGTAATAAAAAATACTAACAAAGAAATTAAAAACAAGGTTTCACACTCAACTTGAGAATCAATCCGGTGACATACATTGATGCATGGGCATGGCTTTCGGATAAACATCAGACATATTACACAATGAGCTTCCACACTCGGCTTGAGAATCAAGTCTTCCGCACATAAATAACCTAACTGACTATTTCTAGAAAACACTTCTCTAGCTAGTATGGCACACAACAAACCTGCAATTGATTACTTAATTTCGGTCACAAAATCAATGTACAGAACAGAGCTTGGACCAACATCTAGACAGTTTTTTTAGCAGATCTATGTTCACCCCTTGCATTTTACTAAAGCATGCCACACCATTAAAATAATTGTGCATTAATTATCCGCATCACTTAATTGGGTAGAACAGTCCTGGTAATTATGAGTTAGATAAAATAGGAGGCGGTTGGATGAACTAGCGGTAGTTCATGCAAAATCCAGTATTTAAGGACAATAGGAGTACACAATAGTTCATTGAAAATTCAGAATTTGGGGGGGATAGGAACACACAACATATGAGAGTATTTATCTGACTCACCTTCTTGTCAACCTGCAAGTTGCTTCAGAGGACACAGAACAAAATAACAACCTAATCATGCACATGGATTTACCAGCAAAAAACAAAATACCCAATCAATAGATGTTGAATTTCACGGGAAAACACAATCCTGTATAAGAGGGGCTGCTTAGGCAAACAAACTCTAATCCATGGAATATCAAACACGAATTTTCTGGCAAATACGCTATGATGAGCTAATCTCCCCTATTTATATTGAACTTTCCTACTGCATAATGAACATTTCTCACTAAATTATGTTTCTCTTTGACATAATATTTTGATATATTGTAGTAATATTTTTTTAAGTATAACTAGCAAAATTAATTATAGAAAAAATTTCACATATTTTATTATAAAATTTTCATACAGTTATGATATTTATTAGTACTTTTTTTCGAGTGCTAAGTGACATGCAATTTTGTGGCAAAAGTATGTTTATTTACTATGAATATTTAATAGGTATCTTGGTACAATACATTTCACCAAAGATCTATGCAAAACCAATATTATCATCATACTCCAGAAATAAATTTACGCTAGTGCATTTATATTTATCTTTAATTTTTCCAAAGCATCCTTAAATATCTATACAATTTAGCAGCTTGCTTTATAGTGTATGATCAAGTAACTTGGTAGACATTTCTTAAATCAATCCTAAAAGATCTGATGTCACTAAATAGATAAATCTAGAACTTATGCAATGTCTATAATGCATGAGTATTACAAATACAACTTACTTAAGTTGTAGTGTTGATCATTTGTTTTCTTACATGGATTTTTTCTACAAAAGTGGTGCGACTCACCTCAACCGTGTACGCATATCAAGATTATATTGACTTGGCCTCTTTAAATTTGCTTGAACCAACACAGTTCGATTAGATTTGAAGATTCACCTGCTAATTTGAAAATTGCATAGCACACTAATGTACAAGCATGCTAGTATATTAGGGCCGGTCCTAGCCTGACCGCTTGGAGGACCACGTCATGGCAGTGGGTAGAGGAATCTCATATTGCATTGTTGGCCTACAATAGCAATGCAGCCCTAAAGGCAATTTCCATAGGAAGAAGAGAGGGCAGGTTTGGGGATGACTGAGGATGAAGAGTCCAACACATAGTGTCAAGTGATGCATAGGGGTGTTCTGCGAAGAAATGTCTCAAGTGCACGTGCAAATGAGAGCTTTGATCCAAGGGCGTGGTTTTTTGTATCAAACGGTTCATGTGATTGTGATGGCGTGATTGTCTTGCTTGCCTAATCACATAGTAGCAAATAAATCCCTTGGGGGCACAAGAGGAGTAAAACAAAGAATTATCTCCAAAGATTTTTTTTCCCTAAGTCCAATCTTCATCTTGTGATTACATTGTGGAGGAAATAGTTAATTACTTTAATCAAAATTTAGCATTATACTAAGTCAAACTACTTTGAGCATGTCTGAAGAAAAAACATGCTGATATTTGAAACATCAACTGTATGGCACGATAATACGTTTTATATTAAATCTAGTGGAACTAATTTTGTTTCTTGCAACATGATGTTAGCAACATAATTGTTTCCTCCTTTGTATCCCTTAAGAAATGATTTTGCTATCGGGTGAATCTACAATGTATGGCTGGCGTAAACTAATGGTTGTGCCTCATGCAAATGCATAACCTCAAATGAAAATGACGCCAATAATGAAATACCTTGAAGCTGCTATTATCACTCCCGCTAGATGGGAATATAAGTCAGTCATGGATTCTTAAATCTTCAATTGGACTAACAAAACATGTAAAATACACCATAAAAATATATGTTCAGAACCTTCATTCGACGGTGAATCTTAAGATATATTTTTTGTGGCAGGAAACAATATGTTTAGCTAGTTAAAATTGAAATCATAAAAACAAATGAGAGTAGCCATCTTGACACAAATGACCATTTATCCTTACTTCGCCCCTTTGGCTATATATCCTCACAATCTTTTTTCGACCTATCCAAAACTATGACATGGAAGACTTAAAACATGACTGACATTGATTGTTGTACTGTGGTAATTGATTTCGATAACTTTCAAAGAAGAAACGACCGGCGTGGAGATAATTTCTTCTATTACTGTACTTGTTCAAAAATTCGACCGATTAATCGGTTAACTTGCCAATTAATTCCTACTCGTAGGGTCATTGAGTAGCCGATAAACTGGTAAATCGGCAGATTAATTGTTTAACTTGCCGATTAACTTTCCGATTTGGTTATTAATCTTCTACTCACCAACCAATTAACGATTTTCTCAACAATGATTACTATATATCGTATGGCCGTTAATGTACAGTAGGTAACTAATTAGTTTACATATTTGCATTTCGCTGACCGGACGCACAAGAGATCTTTAAAAAACGCCTCTTGCCGTGTACAGAGCTCCCGCGTCTGCGTCGCATGATCTGGGACGTCCAATCCTAATCGTACGGTCATGATAGCCTTGAGGATGTTCTCTCCAGCGGCGTGCCTAGCGAACCGGGTGGCCGCCGGTTGGGGGGCATGGAGGGCACCCGAGTTTGCCAGGCCGCGCGTCCTACCAGCACTGGTCGGTCTCCCATGTCCTCTGCCGGAACGACGTCCCGGTCGTACCGAGCGCGCTCGTCGGGGCCAGCGAGCGTGGCGTAAGCCGTGTGCAGCCGGATGAACCCCTCATCGCCGCCGCCACCAGCAGCGTCCGGGTGCACCTCCCTGGCCAGACGCCGGTACGCGTCCTTGATCTCCCCCCTGCTGGCTCCCGCGCCCACCCCGAGCACCTGGTAGTCCGTCCTCCCCGCGGCCAACGCCGCGAGCGCCGCCATCGTCGAGGACGCCCATGCCACCACGCACCTCCGAGATCCGGCCACCCGTCCTGGGCGAGCCGATCCCATTACCGCCGGTGACGACATGAATGTAGCCATCGATCGGTTCTCCGATCTCTGTTTCTTGAGTTCTTGAGCCAAAAGCAGAGTACTTGTTCGTTGCACTGTTGTCCGTCCTCGTCGAGGAGAGCTGAGACGCCGGTGGATTTATAGGGGGTGAGGACGGAGGAGTCTGTGGTGGCAGTCGTACGCCCAGCTCTCGATCTTATCTCCACAAAGATGCGAAGAAGAAGAAGATTATGTGTGAGCTCCTGCTGAGTCAGCCATCAGCGTGAGTTGCTTGTCGGCCTCTTGAACGTTGCTTTCGTGCCACCGATTGTGGTGCCAACTTCTCTTCCCCAACAAGGGGGGAAAGTGACTCGTGCGTCGTCGGATCACGAATCGGTGCGCAAGATGTCATGTAGCATCTGATATGATCGATAGTCCACATGAGCACATGGCACGGCATGAGTACATGTCGAATTTGAATTTTCAAATCTCAGTGCCGTCATACATACATAGGTGTCACCCTATGGTTCAATACTGCCAACTTGTTTTAGAAAAAAAATAGCATGAGACTTTGTGTTTGGATTCCCCCAACAAGAACGATAGATTTTCAGTAGTGGAATTAACTTGCATGGTTTTCTAATAAATCTCAGTTCGTTCTTAATGGACAGATGATGTTTTTCCGTAGGAATATGATTTTGAAGATTTATAGATGGAAAGGTCTATTTCGTTAGGTGATTTGTTAATAATTTAGATTTCTGCTGCCAATAATTTGGTTTCGTTTTTTTCATGTACTATACTCCAAATTTGAAGGTTCATATTGTAGGAATTTTACTGAATTAAGAAATAATGGGTGTGAGTATTATTATGTAACAATGTACTGACATTCGAAAGTACTTCATAGAAGGCGGCCCTCGTGTCTAGCTCAACATGATTAGTTTTTAAATTATAAATGTTCTCTTGCGATGGTGGTGATTCAATTGTAGTGCGGTGGTCGAACTTATCGCCTCGGGATTGACCACGTTCAAACGCGTTAAGACAAGCTAAACGGCCTACGTCGGTGGCGGTGGAAGGAGGATAATGAAGAGACAGATGGATTGTCGTGTTCAAATAGATGATGCGGATTGTGTGTGTGGTGATGGTGTTAGAGTTGTGTTGAATATTATGTTGGCATAGGTTACATCGTGTGTCTACCCCCACTATATATTGGACTTGGTTTTGGACTGTGTGTAGACAGGATAGGAGTTGTGTCCTATTAGGACACTTGTATCCTAGGCCTCTCATATATAGTGGGGGTAGACACACGATGTAACCCATGCCAACATAATAGCACAGGCACGCGGGGGAGCCGGCGTCGTGTGCCGGCGCCCGGGCGGCCGGAGTGCGGTATTGTAGCGGTGTCATGGGGAGGAGCGCCCGTGGTCATGCCCCGAGGATGTAGCCATGATGGTGAACCTCGTTAACAAATCTCGGTGTCATGCTTGTGTGATTGCTTGGTCCTCGGTAGATTGACGAAGCGCCTCGGATTAATTCTAACAGATGGGTTATGATGTTATACTTTTCTTCCCATTGCAACGCATGGACATATTTGCTAGTTATTACTAATGACTAATGAATGCAAGATATTGCGGAATCGTCTCTTTATTTTGTTTCCGTAATAAATGAAGCCATATCATCATAATTATTGAAAGAAGCAAAATGGAGAAGAAATCAAATGTGAGGCGCACCAGATGAAACAGAGCGCAAGACGGCGTCTGGTATGAGCGCAAGCACTCGTACCATCGCTCGTAGCGCACACCATCCGCACTGTGGCATCCAACCATCCAACTATTATAAAGGGCACATACCATAATCGCAACAGAGAGCACGGTGGAACCTTATCTCCACACCAGACGCTATTCACAAATCCTAGTCGCTGCCATTTTCCATCTCATCTCCATAGCCACCATCATCTTCACCAACGCAGCAATTCACCTTCAAGTTAGCCATACTTGTAATTCTGTCTCGCATCCGGCAACCAATGTAAGATATATTATTAATAAATTTTTCATCATGTTGTGTTCTTCAATGATTTCTTCGTGCGATCCGATCACCATGTGTGAGTAATTTGGTAAGGCAATGGGTTGAGGCATAGTCTTGCCAACCGATGTGTTTGTAAGAGGGATCGATGAAATAACTTTGAATGAACATTATGTATGTGTGAAATAAAATTGCACCATAGTTGTCTCTTGTCTCTCTGGTGTTCTTCGATCCTATAGGTACCCAGGATCACGGAGTTTGAGCCACGGGGAGGTTAGGAGTGGAGAGGAAGTGGAGCGCTATTCTGAACACCAGTGAGAGAAATGTTTAGTACGGTAGCGTGAAGCCAATCCTCATGGATACATGAGGCGTAGTTATTAAACGCCCAATGCTTTTATTTGATTTATCTTAATTACCGAGGTAACCCCGCGCGACGGATAGGGCTTACATTTGGATAACTGCCTCTTGATGTAGGGTGCGTTTCGGTCAAGACATAATTTGGATACATCCCCCAGTTTAATCTCTATAACCACATCTTAACGGGTGTCTTCCAGAGCGCAAATATATGATTGTAAGAACCAAGTCCTCGTACCATGTCAATTTTTATTTTAAGTGTTTTCGGTAGCAATTGTGATAACGATATGGTCCAAAAATTGGAATTTAATACTTTGCAAAGTTTGTAGAAATCCGTGTTGTGAGTACACGTCCTCTCGTACATATCGGATTTGGGGACAATAGCAGTAAATGGATCAACAGTAGGGCAACATGCCAACTAAACAAATAACAACCTAAACAGGCACGTGGATTTAGTAGGAAAAAACAAAATCCCCAATCAAATAGATATTATGTCCAACGGGAAAACACAATCTGCAGAAAGAGGGCTGCTTAGGCAAACAAACTCAAATCCATGGAATATAAGACGGATCTAAGGGCGGTCATGATGGGTGGATCAAAGAAATATGTACCCGTGGCCGACAATATTCAGGGATCATATCTCGCCGGAGAATAACGCCACCGTTGTCATGTTTGGGGAGAGAGAAAGACTCGCATTGGCCAAGACATTTGGCGAAGACAACGTGGCAATGCATGTCGAGCGGAGGAACACAAGCTGTCAAATGGGCCAAACATGTTCGCCTAAGTTGCACATAGGGGATATACCAGCCCATATTCGATTAACATGCCACCAGCCTGACGAGTTCCAAATCCCAAAGCCCATTTGAATGGACCAGATAGCGACCTACCTGGTTCTCGGCCACCAAAAGCCCGCACTCACAAATGCTAGTCTATCATCAGAAAGTCAATATTTTTCAAGCTCACAGGTTTCATCTCCCCCTTTTATCTTTTTACCCACATAAGGGTTGTTTAATCAGGCAAAAAATTTCTGTCAAATACGCTATGATGAGCTAATCTCCCCTATTTATATTGAACTTTCCTACTTCACAATAAGCATTTCTCACTAAATTATGTTTCTCTTTGAAAAAATATTTTTATATATATTTTCTACGTATAACTAGCAAAATTAAGTATAGAAACATGCTCACATATTTTATTATAAAAATTTCATAAAATTGTGATGTTTATTAGTATAATTTTTTTCTAGTGCTAAGTGACTTGCAATTTTTTGGCAAAAGTATTTTTATTTAGTTTTGATATTTAATAAGTATCTTGTTATAATAGTTTTCACCAAAGATCTATGCAAACCAATATTATCATCATACTTCATAAAAAAAATGTACGCTAGTGCATTTGTATTGATCTTTAATTTTTCCAGTGCATCCTTAAATATCTATATAAATTTGGCAGATTGGTTTACAGTGTATGATTAGAGTAACTTGGTAGACATTCTTGAAATCAATCCTAAATTTTTTTTATGTCACTAAATAGATAAATCTAGAACTTATGCAATGTATAGCATGCATGAGTATTACAAATACAACTTACATAAGTTGTAGTGTTGATCATTTGATTTCCTACATGGGTTTTTTCTACAAAACTAGTGGGACTCACCTAAACCGTGTACCCGTATCAAGATTATATTGGCTTGGCCTCTCTTAAATTTGCATGAACCAAATCAATTTGATAAGATTTGAAGATTCACGTACTAATTTGAAAATTGTATATCACGCTAATGTACAAGCACGCTAGTATATTAGTGCCAGCCCTAGGCCTGACCGCTTGGAGGACCACATCCTGGCAATGGGTAGAGGAATCTCATATTGCATTTGTTTGCCTGCAATAGCAATGTAACCCTAAAAAGGAATTTCCAGAGGAAGAAGAGAGGGCAGGTTTGGGGATGATTAGGATGAAAAGTCCAACACATAGTGTTAGCTGATGCATAGGGGTGTTTTGCGAAAAAATGACTGAAGTGCATGTGTAAATGAGAGCGTCGATCCAGGGGGTGGTTTTTCGTATCGAACGGTTTGTGTGATTGTGATGGCGTGATTGTATTGCTTGCCTAATTGCATAGCAAATAAATCCCTTGGGGTTACAAGAGGAGTAAAACAAAGAATTATCTCCAAAGATAGTTTTTCCTAATTCTCTGTTCTTTGTCTTCTTATTGCTTTGTGGAGGAAACTATTAACTACTTTAATCAAAATTTTAGCCTTATTATACTAAGTCAAACTACTTGAACACATCTGAAGGAAAATCATGCTGATATTTGCAGCATCAACTATATATGGCACGATAATATGTTTTATAATAAATCTAATGGAACTAATTTGGTTTCTTGCTCTTTAAGAAATGATTTTGCTCTCGGGTGAATCTACAATGTATGGCCGGCGTCAACCGATGCGGGTGCCTCTCATGCAAATGCATAACACAAAAATGAAAATGACGCCAATGATGAAATACCTCGAGGCTGCTGTTATTACTCCCGCTAGATGGGAATATATGTCAGTCATAGATTCTTAGATCTTCAATTTGACTAATTAAAAATTGTAAAATACACCATAAAAACATATGTTCAGAAAGACAATGAATCTTAAGATATAATTTTGGGGGCAAATAACATATGTTTAGATAATCTGCAAAAAACAACAACATATGTTAGCTAGTTAAATTGAAGACATAAAAACACTGAGAGTAGTTGTCTCGACACGAGTGACCATTTATCCTTACTTCGCCCCTGTGGCTATATGTCCTCACTAGCTACCCAAAACTATGATATGGCATCCTTAAGAAATGACTGACATGGATTGTGATACTGTGGTAATTCATTTCGTGCAGAATCAAAGAGACAACTTTCGAAAAGAAACGACCGACATGAAGGTAACTAATTCCTTCTGGGCATAGATGCATTTTAATAATTCCAAAAAAGAAACCAAAGGGAGTACTAATTTACAGTAGATAACTAATTAATTTACATATTTGCATTTTGCTGACCGGACGCACAAGAGATCTTTAAAAACGCCTCTTGCCGTGTACAGAGCTCCCGCGTCTGCGTCGTCCGATCTGAGCCGTCCAATAAGTTGCACGATAGTCGGGAGGACCTCTCCATCGCTATTCCTGACCGAACCGGGCGGCCGCCGGTTGGGGGCCCGGAGCCGGAGGGCAGCCGCGTTTGCCTGCCGTACGTCCTACCAGCACTGGTCGGTCTCCCACGTCCTCCGCCGGAACCCCGGTCCGGACGTCGCAGCCGCCCGCCGCATCATCATCCCCGCAGAGCGGCAGGCCACGTCCCGGTCGTAGCGATCGCGCTCGTCGGGGTCAGCGAGCGAGTCGTAGACCGCGTGCAGCCGGATGAACCTCTTGTCGCCGCCGCCAGCAGCAGCGTTCGGGTGCACCTCCCTGGCCAGACGCCGGTACGCTGCCTTGATCTCCCCCCTGCTGGCTCCCGCGCCCACCCCGAGCACCTCGTAGTGCGTCCTCCCCGCGGCCACCGCGGCCGGTGCCGCCATTGTCGAGGATGCCCGCGCCACCACGCACTGCCGAGGCACGGCCACCCGCCCCAGGCAAGCCGGTCCCATCACCGCCGCCGTCGACGTGGCGAACGTAGCCATCGATCGATCCTCCGATCTCTGTTCTTGAGTTCTTGATCCAAAAGCAGAGTACTTCTTCGTTGCACAGTTGTCCGTCCTCGTCGAGCAGAACGGAGACGCCGGTAGATTTATTGGGGGTGAGGACGGAGGAGTCTGTGGTGGCGCTCGTACGTCCAGCTCTCGATCTTATCTCCACAAAGATGCGGAGAAGAAGAAGATTATGTGTGAGCTCCCGCTGAGTCAGCCATGAGTGCGTGAGTTGCTTGTCGGCCTCTTGAACGTTTGCTTTCGCGCCACCGATTGTGGTGCCAACTTCTCTTCCCCAACAAGATGGAAAGGGACTCGTGCGCCGTCAGATCGCGAATATGCGGAATCGGTGCGCGAGATGTCATGTAGCATCTGATATGACCACGTGGATAGTACATACAGCTTAAAATGACAGATCGAGCTATGGATAGTACTATTTGTTTTCTTGGCGTGCTGACATGTTGAGTTTGAATTTTGAAATCTCGGTGACATCATATGTGTTCAATATTGCCAACTTGTTTAGAAAAGAAAAACAATATGAGACTTTGTGTTTGGATTCCCCAACAAGAACAATAGATTTCCCGTTATTGTTCTCGCCAAGCCAGGTCTCGTGACACTGACATATGGCGGTGATGTTCTTTCATGGTGTGGACTTCCCAGGAACTTGTTGTTCTACGTTTGTGGTTATATGGAACATTCAAATTTCGAAGCTCGAATCTCTCTTTTCATACCGTCGACTTGTTTTACAAGAATTCATGAGTTTTTTCTTGCCAGCCCACATGCATGGAGATGGAAGCAGGGTAGATTTTCCCTTGCGACGATGATGAGCTAATCGATTGTGTGGCCACATATTTTTCCATTGTTTGGATTTTTGGGGACTTGTTATTCTTTAGTGTTTGTGGTTATCTGAATCCGGTGGACGTCGCCCACGAACTTGTCCGCGTGAAAGTGATAGCTACGTACTCATCTGCAGGCAATGATCAACCGTGACCTCTGATTTTGTTTTTTCCACAAGTGTTTGTACGTATCTGTTTCTGTTCTGCAACTAGTCTAGATGTTACAGTACCTCTGATTTTTCTACACCACGTTTTTGTTCCTGTTCTAGATGGTTCTAGATGCTAGTATCTCGAGCTACACGTATCGTGTTCGTTCGGAGAAAAATATTGGCCAACGGCTTGCCTTTCATCAGGTATGGCCGGGGAGGAGAAGAAATCATGTTCGTCTGAGTTCAGGGACATCTCCTCTTCATGCGGCGCCGACAAGCAGCCAGTCGGCCATGCATGCACCTGGCATGCAGTTGGGTGAGCGAGCAGCATGGTTATCAATTCGATCTGTGGGTGGGCCGTAGGAGACGCCGACCGCACCGGTGTACGACGCGCGCCATGGCGATGTCCGACGGCCGCCCGTTGAGAATAAATTTAAAAAGAAAGTTGTGGAGTTAAACATATCGTTAAGAACAACATTTATTTGTAATGGGTCCTAGCAGAAATTTGGGGTACCATAGAAAATCAAGTCCATTATCACATTGTTTTGAAATCCATTCGGAACACCCCCTCAGACTAAACAAAATCACATTGTTTTGAAATTGACCAGAACTAACTGTGAGATTATTGTGAATATCCAATAGTGTCTACACAATACACCAGCTATTGCGGCACAAACCGTACTAATCCTTTGAAGTTCCTAATTCAAATATAGCCTGAGATCAAACAACAACTCCAGCAAAGAATCATTTCAGTTTCCATAACCAAGTAAAATTCAAATTTTTACACCATAGCTGGTGTGGTTTCTTTACGTCCTTAATTGTCCCCTCGATCTTCTCGATGAGTGCTTTGCGCGGAATCTAACAAATTAAGAATATAAACATGATCATGTATTTTATTATAAATATTTCCTACAAATGCGATATTTATTAGTATAAATAATTTTCTAGTGCTAAGTGACTTGCATTTTATGTCAAAAAGTATTTTTATTTAATTTGGATATTTATTTTGTTTGTGCTCCCAAGTGTTGCTCGAAGTGCTTGAGTAGGGAGAGATTTGCCTAGCAAGATTTGAAGTAGTGGTGCAATCAACTCCACGAGTCACACTGTCTTCCATTATTGTCACTCTCGTCTCTATAATATCTTTCTATTAGTGTCTACTTAATAGAATCACCAAAACAGTGAGATGGAAAATCATAGCCGCTATTCCTCTATTCCTGCAGATCTTAGGACGACTCGGCGAAATGAGATGATGTTGGGCATGATCCATTTATTACTACGGAGCATGATCTTTCTGAGGTACATGATCTCGATCAGAATAGTTATATAAAAGACTTTCAGTGCGATCGGAACTTAATTGCAAGTAGTTGGCAGATGCTGGTCTATCATTAAAACATCAATGTCTTTCGATTTCACAAACTTCTATACTCTCATTTCCCTCACATATGGGTTGTTCAATTAAGCATGAAGTTTCTGACACTATGATGAGCTATTCTCCCTTATTTATATTGAACTTTCCTACCCCACACAATAAGAATTTCTCATTAAATTATGCTTCTCGTTGACAAAATATTTTGATATACTATAATAATTTTATTTTATAAGTATAACTATCAAAATTAAGTATTTAAACATGCTCACGTATTTAATTATAAAAACTTCATAAAATTGTGAAATTTATTAGTATAAATACTCTTCTAGTGCTAAGTGACTTGCTGTTTTTTGGCCAAACTATTTTTATTTAGTTTGGATAATTACTAAAGTATCTTGTTACAATAGTTTTCTCCAAAGATCTATGCAAACAAATATTATCATCATACTCCACAAATAAATTTACGCTAGTGCATATCTTTGATTTTTCCAATGCATCCTTAAATATCTATACAATTTGGCAGAATTGTTTACTGTGTATGAATCGAGTAACCTGGTAGATATTCTCTGAATCAATACTAACAAGTTTCGATGCGAAAATAGATAAATCTAGAGCTTACACAATGTCTAGATTGCGTGAGTTTACAAATACAAACTTGAGTAAGTTGTACTATTGATCATTTGTTTTCTTACATGGATTTTTTCTACAAAAATGGTGTGACTTGCCTAAAACGTGGATCCATATCAAGATTATCGTTGAACTAGCATCTCTTAACTTTGCTTGAACCAACTCAGTTTGATAAGATTTAAAGATTCACCTCACCTGCTAATTTGAAAAATGTATATCGCGCTAATGCACAAGCATTCTACTTTTTAGAGTCCTACGAACAAGGGGTGGGCAGGCAGCATTATCAATGGTGGAGCTTCATGGGGGCCAACCTGGGCCATGCCCCCCCCCCCCCCCCCCCCCCCTCCCCCCACCCCAAGCCGAAAAGAAACAAGCCTATATCCCTTTGTATAGGCCCATTTTCCACTAAAAATCAGTTGAAAATAATTATGTTTGGCCCCCTCAAGCTCACTCATGCCCCCCCCCCCCCCTAATGTTTTTGGCTCAAGCTCCACCACTGGGCCTTATAGCCCTGTCGGCCCAGAGCCTAACCGTTTGGAGCACCACCCTCATGGTTGTGGGTAGATGAATCACATATTGCATTGTTGGCCTACAAAAACAATGCAGTCTTAAAAGGAATTTCCAGAGGAAGAAGAGAGGGGCAGGTTTGGGGATGATTGAGGATGAAGAGTCCAACACATAGTGTCACCGTAGGGGGTGTTCTACGAAAAAATGACTCAAGTGCACATGTAAATGAGAGCATTGATCTAGGCCATGTTTTTCCGTATCAAACGGTTCGTGTGATTGTGATGGTGTGATTGTATTTCTGGCCTAATCGCATAGAAAATAAAACGCTTAGGGGTAAAAGAGGAGTAAAATAAGAATTATCTCCAAAAAAAAATTCCTAATTCTCTGTTCTTTATCTTCTGTTTACTCTGCGGAGGAAACTATTGATTACTATAATAAAACATTAGCATTATACTAAGTCAAACTACTTTGACCATGTCTGAAGAATTAATTTGGCATGATAATATGTTTTGTAATAAATATAGTGGAGTTAATTTGGTTTCTGGCTCCATGATGTTAGCAACACAATTGTTTCCTCCTCGGTACTCCCTTAAGAAATGATTTTGCTCTTGGGTGGATCTACAATGTATGGCTGGGGTCAACTGATTTAAGTGCCTCTCATGAAAACGCACATACCCTAAAACTCAAACATGAAAATGACTCCAATAATGAAATACCTTGAAGCTTGAGTTATTAGTGCCTCCGGATGGGAATATAAGTCAGACATAATTTAGATCTTCAATTTAACTAACAAAACATGTGAAATACACCACACACACACACACACAAAATGTTTAGAACCTTCATTCAACGATGAATCTTAAGATGGAGTATTTTTTTTTTGGCAAATAACATAGATTTCGCTAGTTAAATTAAAGACATAGAAACACGTGAGAGTAGTCGTCTTGACATGAGTGACCATTTATCCTTACTTCGCCTCTTTGAGTATATGTCCTCACAGTCTTCTTTTTCTACCTATCCAGAATTATGACAGTTTTTAGCGAAATTGTCCAAAACCATGACATGACAGGCTTAAGGAATGACTGGCATGGATTATTTTACTGTGGTAACTAATTTCGTCCAGAATCAAAGAGGCAACTTTCGAGGAAGAAACGCCCGACATGGAGGTAACTAATTCCTCCTATTACCAAAGAGAGCTAAAGTACATATTTGCATTAGGTAAGTAATTAGTTTACATATTTGCATTTTGCTGACCGGACGCACAAGAGATCTTTAAAAACGCCTCTTGCCGTGTACAGAGCTCCCGCGTCTGCGTCACCCGATCTGCACCGTCCAATTTGATCGTACGTTGCAAGACAGTCGGAAAGACCATCTCTCCAGCGCAGTGCCTGAGCAAACCGGGCGGCCGCCGGTTGGGGGCCCCGGAGGGCAGCCGCGTTTGCCAGGCCGTACGTCCTACCAGCACTGGTCGGTCTCCCACGTCCTCCGCCGGAACGACGGCCCAGCCGCGGCCGCCCGTCGCATCATCATCCCGGCGGCGCGGCAGGCCACGTCCCTGTCGTAGCGAGCGCGCTCGTCGGGATCGGCCAGCGTGGCGTAGGCCGCGTGCAGCCGGATGAACCCCTCGTCGCCGCCGCCGCCTGCAGCGTCCGGGTGCACCTCCCTTGCCAGACGCCGGTACGCCGCCTTGATCTCCCCCCTGCTGGCTCCCGCACCCACCCCGAGCACATCGTAGTGCGTCCTCCCCGCGGCCACCGCCGCCGGCGGCGCCATCGTCGCGGACGCCCGCGCCACCACGCACCGCCGAGGCACGGCCACCCGGCCCGGGCGAGCAGATCCCATCACCGCCGGCGTCGACGTCGCGAAGGTAGCCATCGATTCTCCTATCTCTTTTCTTCAGTCCTCGATCCAAAAGCAGAGTACTTCTTCGTTGCTGTTGTCCGTCCTCGTCGAGGAGAGCAGAGACGCCGGTGGATTTATAGTCGGAGGAGTCTGTGGTGGCACTTGTACGCCCAGCTCTCGATCTTATCTCTACACAGATGGGAAGAAGGAAGAAGATTATGTGTGAGCTCCTGCTGAGTCAGCCATCAGCGTGAGTTGCTTGTCGGCCTCCTTGAACGTTGCTTTCGCGCCACCGATTGTGGTGCCAACTTCTCTTCCTCAACAAGGGGGAAAGGGACTTGTGCGCCGTCCGATCGCGAATCTGTGCGCTGGATGTCATGTAGCATCTGATATGATCGATAGTCCGCATGACCACATGGCATGGCTTGACATGACATATAAAGTTTAGCGGTGAATTAGTGGATATTATAGCTCAAAATGACAGATCGAGCCGCGGATAATACTATTTGTTTTCTTGGCATACTGACATGTCGAATTTGAATTTTGACATCTCGGTGACATCATACGTGTCATCCTATGGTTCAATATTGCCAACTTGTTGTACAAAAAAACAGTATGAGACTTTGTGTTTAGGTCCCCCGACGAGAACGATAGATTTTCCATGTTCTCACCAAGCTAGGTCTAGCGACGCTGACAAATTGTGCTTATATCTTCTTTCATGGTGTGGACTTCCGACGAACTTGTTATTCTAGCGTTTAAGCTTATGTGGAACATTCGGATTTCGAAGTTCGAATCTCTCTTTTCATACTGTAGGTCGACTTGTCTTACAATAATTCAAGAATTTTTACTTGTCGCCCGCATGCATAGAACCACGGTAGATTTTTCCTTGCGACGATGATGGGCTAATCGATTGTGTGGTCACATCTTTTTCTTGTTTGGACTTTCGGGGACTTGTTATTCTTTAGTGTTTGTGGTTATCTGAATCCAGTGCACGTCGGCCACAAAATTGTTCGCCTGAAAGTGATAGCTACATACGCATCTGTCGGTAATGATCTGCCGTGACCTCTGTTTTTTCCACAAGCCTTTGCACGTAGCTGTTTTTGTTCTGCATCTAGTCTAGATGTCACAATACCTCTGATTTTTCTACACCGTGTTTCTGTTCCTGTTCTAGATGGTTCGAGATGCTAGTATCTCAAGGGGAATATTGGACAGGTGGGGGAATTAACTTGCACCCAGCCGGTGTCGGCCAACGGCATGCTTATCATCAGGTACTAGATCGGGATCGCGCCTTGGCGCGAGGGTGCCTGTCCCAACGTTTTGGTCAAGCAGGTAATGCTAAGTCAGTAGTAATCACGGTTTAGCATATGCATTCATACAGGATAACAATACAGTGAAGATTCAGTACAATTATCAATCCACTAACAGAAAATAATGTTCATCTAAGGTTGTCTGAATTTCAGTTTCACATAAAAGTATATTTACTAAAAGACTTCCACTATTTGCACCAGAAGGCGTCGTAAATGGTCCTCGAATGTGTTCATCATGCCGAGCCCTACAGCGAAAGAAGAAGGTGATCAAGCAATCAAAGAGTCAATAGCATATAAGTTTGACATGAATATATGCTCACTAAAAGACTTTCACTGTTTGCACTAGAAAGCACCAAATACGGTCATCAGATGTGTTCTTACCTCCGAGCTCTCTCAAGTACTTCATGATTCAATATTGCCAACTTGTTTTAGAAAAAAATAGCGTGAGAGTTTGTGTTTGGATTTCCCCAACAAGAATGATATATTTTCAGTTGTTGTTCTCGCCGAGCTTAGTCTCGCGACGCTGGCAGATTGTGACTTCGAATTTCTAAGTTCGAATTTCTCCGTTCATACCGTTGACTTATTTTACAAGAAATTCATGAGTTTTTTTCTTATTGCCCCAAATGCATAGAGCCTCAGTATATCCGCAATCAAACAGATATTAAATCCAACCGGAAAACACAATCCTATAGATGAGGGGCTGCTTAGGCAAACGAAATCAAATCCATAGAATAGCAGGCATGAATTTTCTGGCAAATACGCTATGATGAGATAATCTCCCCATTTATATTGAACTTTCCTACTACACAATAAGCATTTGTCACTAAATTATGTTTCTCTTTAACAAAAGATTTTGATATACTATAGTAATACTATTTTCTAAGTATAACTAGCAAAATAAAGTAAAAGTTCTCACATATTTTATTATAAAAATTTCATACAATTTTATATTTCTTAGTATATTTTTTTGAGTGCTAAGTGACTTGCAATTTTTTGGCAAGAGTATTTTTGTTTATTTTAGATTTAATAAGTATCTTATAACAATAGATTTCACCAACGATCTATGCAAACCAATATTATCATCATACTCTACAAACAAATTTACGCTAGTGCATTTGTATTTATCTTTAATTTTTCCAATGCATCATTAAATATCTATATAATTTGTCAGATTGCTTTATAGTGTATGAATCAAGTAACTTGGTAGATATTATTGAAATCAATCCTAACAAGTTTTGGTGTGACTAAGTAGATAAATCTAGAACTTATGCAATGTCTAGCATGCATGAGTATTACAAATGCAACTTACATAAGTTGTAGTATTGATCAATTTTTTTCTTACATGGATCTTTTCTACAGAAGTGGTGTATATTGACTTGGCCTCTCTTAAATTCGCTTGAACCAACTCCGTTTTATAAGATTTGAAGATTCACGTGCTAATTTGAAAGACATACAGAAGGACATCAATTAGAGAGGAAATTAATTCCATGCTTATATTAGGTAGGACATCAGTTACATGTTAATTATGTGATTGCATTGATGTTTTATATGATAGATATTAATTGAATGCTAAACATGTTGAGTGTTCATGGATCAATCTAGGTCGTTGGATTGATATTGTCTGATGGCTGAGATTAATTGGATTTGCCTTTTTGAGTCTTTTTATATTGATATTGTTGGATTGATATTGTTCGATGGCTAATGGTGCGAGCGGTCGAGTCGGGAGCGCCATGTGATGGGATAGAGCCGGGCAGGCATGACGTGCCGACAGCGCATGTTTGTTGGCGGCGACACGAGCATGGGGATACGATGCGCATGAAGTTTTTTTAATGTGTTGTGGAAATTATGGTTGATGTGATGATTTGTTTCCTAATTAAGGTGCAATGATTCCTATTAAGATGTTGTGGAGATGATTAAAATTAATTACTAAATATGTTCATTTAATGTGATACAATATTGGGGCAATCTGTTCCATTGATGTATGATGGATATGTGGTTGAGATACAATGTTTCTGCCTCAACTTGCTTATTTAATAGTAGTGGAGATAATTAAGGTGTAATGATTCCTATTAAGGTGTTGTGGAGATGATTAAAATTTGAGTAATTAGTAAATATGTGAATTTGATGTGATACAATATTGGGGCAACCCAGTCCATTGATGGATGATGGATATCTGGTCGAGATACAATGTTTCTGCCTCAACTCGTTTGTTTAATAGTAGTGGAGATGAAGATGGAGAGGAGATAGAGATCATTATCTTTACTATTGAAACACAATCACAACTTTTTCTTCAATAATAGCGAAGAAGAGATGTGCATTTTTAGTCCGTAGCAACGCATGGACATTTAGCTAGTGTTTTATAATAAATCTAAATAATTTGGTTTCTTGGTCCTTAAGAAATGATTTTGCTATCGGGTGAATCTACAATGTATGGCTGCCGTCAACTGACGCTGGCTCTCATGCAAGCGCATAACCCAAAAATGAAAATGACGCCAATAATGAAATACCTCGAGGCTACTGTTATTACTCCTGCTAGATGGGAATATAAGTCAGTCATAGATTCTTAGATCTTCAATTTAACTAACAAAACATGTAAAATACACCATAAATAATATATGTTCAGAACCTTTTTTTTTTTCGAATGATGTTCAGAACCTTCATGACAATGAATCTTAAGATATAAGTTTTGGGGCAAATAACATATGTTTAGCTAGTTAAATTGAAGACATAAAAATATGTGAGAGTAGTAATCTTGACATGAGTGACCATTTATCTTCACTTCGCCCGTGTGCCTATATGTCCTCACAATCTTTTTTCTACTTATCCAAAACTAAGATATGGCATCCTTAAGAAATGACTGACACTGTGGTAATTAATTTCGTGCAGAATCAAAGAGACAACTTTCGAAGAAGAAACGACCAACATGGAGGTAACTAATTCCTTCTATTACCAAAGAGAGCTACCATATATTCCTTGGCTGCTACTACTAATTTACAGTAGGTAAGTAATTAATTTACATATTTGCATTTTGCTGACCGGACGCACAAGAGATCTTTAAAAACGCCTCTTGCCGTGTACAGAGCTCCCGCGTCTGCGCCACCCGATCTGCGCCGTCCAATCTGATCGTACGTTGCAACACAGTCGGTAAGACCTTCTCTCCAGCGCCGTGCCTGAGCGAACCGGGCGGCCGCCGGTTGGGGGGCATGGAGGGCAGCCGCGTTTGCCAGGCCGTACGTCCTACCAGCACTGGTCGGTCTCCCACGTCCTCCGCCGGAACGACGGCCCGGCCGCGGCCGCCCGTCGCATCATCATCCCGGCGGCGCGGCAGGCCACGTCCCTGTCGTAGCGAGCGCGCTCGTCGGTGTCAGCGAGCGTGGCGTAGGCCGCGTGCAGCCGGATGAACCCCTCGTCGCCGCCGCCACCAGCAGCGTCCGGGTGCACCTCCCTGGCCAGACGCCGGTACGCCGCCTTGATCTCGCCCCTGCTGGCCCCGGCGCCCACCCCGAGCACCTCGTAGTGCGTCCTCCCTGCGGCCACCGCAGCCGGTGCCGCCATCGTCGAGGACGCACGTGCCACCATGCACCGCCGAGGCACGGCCACCCGGCCCGGGCGAGCAGATCCCATCACCGCCGGCGTCGACGTCGCGAAGGTAGCCATCGATTATCCTATCTCTTTTCTTCAGTCCTCGATCCAAAAGCAGAGTACTTCTTCGTTGCTGTTGTCCGTCCTCGTCGAGGAGAGCAGAGACGCCGGTGGATTTATAGTCGGAGGAGTCTGTGGTGGCACTTGTACGCCCAGCTCTCGATCTTATCTCTACACAGATGGGAAGAAGGAAGAAGATTATGTGTGAGCTCCTGCTGAGTCAGCCATCAGCGTGAGTTGCTTGTCGGCCTCTTGAACGTTGCTTTCGCGCCACCGATTCTGATGCCAACTTCTCTTCCCAAACAGGAGCGAAAGGGACTCGTGCGCCGTCCGATCACGGATATGCGGAATCGGTGCGCAAGATGTCATGTTGCATCTGATATGACCGATAGTCCACTTGACCACATGGAATGGCATGACATGACATATAAAGTTTAGTTGTGGGTAGTATAGATCAAAATGACAGATCGAGCTGTGGATAGTACTATTTGTTTTCTTGGCGTGCTGACATATCGAATTTGAATTCTGAAAACTCGATGCCGTCATACATACATAGGTGTCACCCTATGGTTCAATATTGCCAACTTGTTTTAGAAAAAACAGTATGACACTGTGTTTGGGTTCCCCAACAAGAACCATAGATTTTCTGATATTGTTCTTGCCGAGCCAGGTCTCGCAACACTGATAGATTGTGACTATATTCTTCTTTCATTTTATGGTGTGGACTTCCGGGGAACTTATTATTCTAGCGTTTGTGGTTATGTGGAACATTCGAATTTCGAAGCTCGAATCTTTCTTTTCATACCGTCGACTTGTTTTTACAAGAATTCAAGTTTTTTCTTGCCACCCCACATGCCTGGAGGCACGGTAGATTTTTCCCTCGATTGTGTGGTCACATAATTTTCGTCGTAAGGACATTTGGGGACTTATATTCTTTAGTGTTTGTGGTTAGCTGAATCCGGTGCAGGTCGCCCACGAACTCGTCCGCCGCGCCTGAAAATGATAGCTACGCAATGATCTGCCGTGACCTCTGATTTTTCTGCAAGTCTTTGTACGTATCTGCTCTTGTTCTGCATATAGTCTAGATGATAGATGTACCTCTGATCTTTCGACACAGCGTTTTTGTTCCTGTTCTAGATGGTTCGAGATAGTAGTATCTCGAGCTACACGTATCGTGCTCGGAGAAAAATAATGTACAGGTCGAGGAATTAACTTGCACCCGCCCGGTGTCGCCCAACGGCTTGCTTATCCTCACGTATGGCCGGGGAGGGAGAAGAAGAAATCATGTTGGTCTGAGTTCAGGAACGTCTCCTCTTCATGTAGTCCTACGTGTTGCACATGCCATGTCTAGGCGCCGCCGACAAGAAGCCAGTCGGCCATGCATGCACCTGGCATGCAGTGGGGCGAGCGAGCAGAGCTGTGGTGGATGGACGGGATTATCAATTCGGTGGGTGGGTGGTCGGAGACGCCGACCGCACCACGAGCGCCTGCTGAGTAAATAGGCAATTTTCCGACTAATTTAATCCATAAATAAATCATTAGCATGGCATCGACTAAATTGATGACGTACTGACTCTGATCTAAACATGCACGTACTAAGCAAACAGTAGACAAATCTACACATACTGCTAGTACTGCTAATACGAGAATAAACAGGAGCGGGATAAACGCGTTATACCCTCCAGTAGGCCATGCAGACGCCGCGGCGGTGGTGGCGGCAGCAGCGTCCTCGGCGGCCTTCTTGTCGGCTTCAGCTTTCTCGGCGGCGGCACGTTCGGCGTCGGTGGACATGATGATGATGAGGGCGATGCAGACGTAGAGGATCGGAAGCGAGCAGTCGCGTAGTCGCTGCCCAAAAACCTATTCGCCCCTCACCCGTACAGGAACCAGAAGGGCGTGGTTTCGGAGACCTGCTCTCCCGTCGACCGTGTACGCGGCGGACGGGATGGAGTCACCGGCGGCAGCAGCAGCAAGGGAACGACGGTGGGTGTGCGCGTGAGCAGATGAGATCTATTCGTGGTTAGGGTTAGGAGACACCGCACACTTATATAGGCGCAGCCGCGTGGGCTCGACCCACGTCCGAGTCCGTGACAGCCCACGATCTGACGTCTCAAATCGTGACCCAGCTGTCAGAGAACTCTCCGTTAGTGACTGGCAAAAATAAGCGCGTAGGTATGAGCTCGGCTCGGCTCAATCCCGCAACCCGCGGCGCGGCGCGGCGCGTCGTGACGAGGCGGGCGGCGGAGGAGGAGTGCGCGAGGGCCTCTTCTATTCTCAAGCTCCAATAGCATGTGAAAGAACGCCCCTTATAAAGAGGTCCAACTCCTCTTCCACTTCCGGGGTGGGACTAAACTTCCCACCTCCACCTAGTGCCAATAAACCCACATGGGCCCTTAGAGATTTTCAGAAATTGCTATATGGCCTAAAGCCCACTCCAAATTTCAGCAATCCCCCACCAGATCTCGAGGGCCCATTGTGTCCTCTGTTCCAATTGCTGTTTCGATATACCAGTGTTTCAGTGAAGACCTGTTAAGGTTGAACTTCACCTAGAGCAAGCAGCTACACTCCTTCACAACTGAACAATGGACTAAGCCTTGAATTGTCAGTTTGGCGTGAAGAAGTTTCACTACATGTCTTACTAGTACTAGGCTGCCGAAGGCTGACCCCTCGGGTGGAGCATATAAGTCACACTCCTGGCCTGTTCATGAGCTTACTCGAGATTACCCCAATCTCATAGACTGTGACCAGCAGTCGGGCTCATATAGGTGTGTTCCTCCAAAGATCGCTCTGTAGGATAGCATCTTGCTTGCATAAGCTTTGGAACATATTAAGACAATAGTCACCCTACCATACAGTATTGAGAGTATTGCATCTCCAACGGAGTGGGTTAATATAGTTACTCTCCTCAGTTCACCACTGGCTTGTTTTCCCAGGTCCTACTTCACGGGATCTCCGATCACATAGGTTGGGTTACCACCAAGGCAACTCATGTGGGTCTCATACCCATCTCCCTCGATGCATTATCTATCACAACACGTGATAGCCCTTTAGTAAAGGGATCTGCCAGATTCTTAGCCGTATGGACATACTCCAACGCTATCACTCCGGAGTTTCTTAATTTTCTGACAGCTTTTAGTCTCATTCTTATGTGTTTGTTGGACTTCATGTTGTCCTTTGAACTCTTCACCTTGGTGATGACAGTCTGATTGTCACAGTTCATAAGGATAGCCGGAACCGGTTTATCAACCAATGGCAAGTCCATCAAAAGATCTCGAAGCCATCCTGCTTCAAAACCAGATGTGTCTAATGCTGTTAATTCTGCTTCCATTGTCGATCTCGTTAAGATCGTTTGCTTGCAAGACTTCCAGGAAACAGCGCCACCTCCAAGAGTAAACATATACCCAGTTGTGGCCTTCATCTCATCAGCATCAGAGATCCAATTCGCATCACTATACCCTTCAAGTACCGATGGGTATCCGGTATAGTGAAGTCCATAGTTCATCGTACCTTTCAAATAGCGCATAACTCTCTCAACAGCATGCCAATGTACATCACCCGGTTTGGAGACAAACCGGCTCAGTTTGCTCACAGCAAACGCGATGTCAGGCCTCGTTGCGCTCGCTAGGTACATCAGTGAACCAATGATTTGAGAGTATCTCAATTGATCTTTAGCCATGCCTTGAGACTTTCGAATCAACACGCTAGGATCATATGGTGTTTGAGATGGTGTGCAGTCCGAATATCCGAAACGACTCAACACCTTCTCAACATAGTGGGATTGCAGAAGTGTAATCCCACCCTCATTATCTCTCAGTAGCTTGATGTTCAATATAACATCAACCACACCAAGGTCCTTCATTTCAAAGTTCTGAGATAGAAACGACTTGACCTCCTCAATGACTTTGAGGTTTGTTCCGAATATCAGTATGTCATCAACATACAAGCACAGTATAACTCCTTCGCCCCCACCATGGCGATAGTATACACATTTGTCAGCTTCATTAACAACGAAGCCAACAGATGTCAAAGTTGTATTAAACTTATCATGCCATTGCTTAGGTGCTTGCTTCAGGCCATATAAAGATTTCAGCAACCTACACACCTTTCTTTCCTGACCATCTATCACAAAGCCATCTGGCTGTTGCATGTAGATTTCCTCGTTTAGCTCTCCATTCAGAAAAGCCGTCTTAACATCCATCTGGTGGACGAGAAGACCATGCGAGGCTGCCAACGAGAGTAATACTCGAATGGTGGTCAGTCTAGCCACAGGTGAATAAGTGTCGAAGAAATCTTCCTCTTCTTTCTGGTCATAGCCCTTGGCCACAAGCCTAGCCTTGTACTTTTCAATTGTACCATCGGGCCTAAGCTTCTTCTTGAACACCCACTTACATCCCAATGGTTTGCAGCCATAGGGGCGGTCAGTGATCTCCCATGTCCCGTTAGCCATGATGGAATCCATCTCGCTACGGACCGCATCCTTCCAGTAGTCAGCTTCTGGAGAGGCATACGCTTCTGAAATAGAAGTGGGAGTATCATCCACGAGGTACACGAAGAAATCATCACCAAAGGTCTTTGCAGTCCTTTTGTCTCTTGCCCCTACCAAGGGTTTCCTCGTCATCCTCCTCAGGATTTTCATCATGTGTTTGTTCATAATAATCCATAGGGATGGCAGGCTCAGGAGTCTCCTCAGATTCCTGTCTAGAAGTGCTTTGCATATCTCTCATAGGAAAAATATCCTCGAAGAATGTAGCATCCTTAGACTCCATAATCGTACCGACCTTCTGGTCAGGTACCTCAGATTTCACTACTAGAAATCTATATCCAACACTGTTCTTAGCGTAGCCCATATTAACGCAGTCCACAGTCTTAGGTCCAAGCTTACGCTTTTTGGGGATCGGCACATTGACTTTCGCCAAACAGCCCCAAGTACGCAAGTATGAGAGTGTTGTCCTTCTCTTTGCCCATTTCTCATATGGAGTGATCTCATTATCCTTTGTCGGAACTTTATTCAGGACATGACATGCCGTCAATATAGCCTCTCCCCATCATGCCTTGGATAAACCCGATGCATCTAACATGGCGTTAACCAAATCAGTTAGAGTACGGTTTTTCCGCTCGGCAACCCCGTTTGACTGGGGTGAATAGGGAGGCGTCCTCTCATGAATAATACCATGTTCCACACAAAAAGAATCAAACTCACTCGAGAAGTACTCTCCACCACGATCTGACCGGACTCGTTTAATTTTCTTTTCAAGTTGATTCTCAACTTCTGCCTTATAGATTTTAAAGTAGTGTAGAGCCTCATCTTTAGTATTTAACAGATACACATAGCAATATCTAGTGGAATCATCTATCAATGTCATGAAGTATTTCTTTCCACCTTTAGTCAACACACCATTCATCTCACAAAGATCAGAATGTATGAGTTCTAACGGTGCCAAGTGTCTCTCCTCCGCGGCCTTGTGAGGGTTGCGAGGTTGCTTAGCTTGCACATATGAAAGGCACTTAGAACCTTTGACTAAAGTGAAACTCGGGATTAAATCCAACTTAGCTAGCCGCGTCATAACACCGAAACTAATGTGACAAAGACGTGAATGCCAAACTTCAGATTCATTAACACTCGAATGAATATGGTTCACGACTTTATTACAAAAATCTGCGAGGGAAAGGCGGAACATCCCTCCGCTCTCATAACCTTTTCCAACAAATAGTCCATACTTAGTAACAACTAATTTATTAGACTCGAAGACCAACTTAAACCCTTCTCTACACAGAAGGGAGCCACTAACGAGGTTCTTCTTGATGGCGGGGACATGCTGCACGTTCTTCAGCTGCACGATCCTTCCCGAAGTAAACTTCAGATCGACCGTGCCAACACCATGAACAGAAACACTCGTGCCATTCCCCATCAATACGGACCCGTGGCCTGTGACCTGGTAAGAAGAGAACAATGAAATGTCAGCACACACATGAACACCTGCACCTGTGTCCACCCACCAATCGGTGGGCTGAAACACTGAAAAGACAGTAAATAAATTACCGTACCCTGATGCACCATTCTCATTGTTGCCCATAATCATGTTGACAGACTTGGAGTCCTGCCCTGACTTCTTAAACTTGTTTGGGCACTTGTTGGCCCAATGTTCAACCGAACCACAAGTAAAGCAGCCCTCATCCTTCTTGTTCTTCTTGAAGGTCTTCTTACCCTTCTTCTTAAAGTCGGTATTCTGTTGGACACCGTTCTTTCCCTTGGGCTTGTGGGAGTTATGGTTCCTCTGGTTAACCATGTTGGCAACAGAAGTTCCTTCGACCCCTTTTCCGTGCGAGTCCTTTGCCCTTGAATTCTGCTCAACACTCAGATGGCCAATGACATCCTCCACAGAGAATTCACGCCTCTGATGTTTCAGAGTGGTGGCAAAGTTCCTCCAGGAATTAGGGAGCTTAGCGATTATGCAGCCCGCGACAAACTTGCCCGGTAAATCGCACTTAAGAAGCTCAAGCTCCTTAACAATGCATATTATCTCATGAGCCTGCTCCAATACAGGACGGTTTTCAACCATCTTGTAATCGTGGAACTGATCTATAATATACATCTCGCTCCCGGCATCGGCGGCCCCGAACTTAGATTCGAGCGCCTCCCACAAGTCCTTGGCGACATGCACATGTAAATATGCGTCGACCAGTTTATCTCCGATCACGCTAAGAACTGCTCCGAGAAACACAACGGTGGCCTCCTTGAACGCCTTCTCCTGTTCAGGAGCAATCGTTCCCGTGGAGACACCGGTGACCCAGAACACGTTCATAGCCGTGAGCCATAAAGTGGTCTTAGTCTGCCAACGCTTAAAATATGTACCGGTAAACTTATCCGGTTTCAGTGCAGCGGCGAAGCCACTTGCCGAAAAATTCCTACACATAATAGGTTTTTGGATTGCTGAGTAAATAGGCAATTTTCCGACTAATTTAATCCATAAATAAATCACTAGCATGGCATTGACTAAATTGATGACGTACTGACTCTGATCTAAACATGCACGTACTAAGCAAACAGTAGACAAATCTACACATACTGCTAGTACTGCTAATACGAGAATAAACAGGAGCGGGATAAACGCGTTATACCCTCCAGTAGGCCATGCAGACGCCGCGGCGGTGGTGGCGGCAGCAGCGTCCTCGGCGGCCTTCTTGTCGGCTTCAGCTTTCTCGGCGGCGGCACGTTCGGCGTCGGTGGACATGATGATGATGAGGGCGATGCAGACGTAGAGGATCGGAAGCGAGCAGTCGCGTAGTCGCTGCCCAAAAACCTATTCGCCCCTCACCCGTACAGGAACCAGAAGGGCGTGGTTTCAGAGACCTGCTCTCCCGTCGACCGTGTACGCGGCGGACGGGATGGAGTCACCGGCGGCAGCAGCAGCAAGGGAACGACGGTGGGTGTGCGCGTGAGCAGATGAGATCTGTTCGTGGTTAGGGTTAGGAGACACCGCACACTTATATAGGCGCAGCCGCGTGGAGAGACGTGGGCTCGACCCACGTCCGAGTCCGTGACAGCCCACGATCTGACGTCTCAAATCATGACCCAGTTGTCAGAGAACTCTCCGTTAGTGACTGGCAAAAATAAGCGCGTAGGTATGAGCTCGGCTCGGCTCAATCCCGCGGCGCGGCGCGTCGTGGCGAGGCGAGGCGTGGCGTGGCGTGGCGAGGCGGGCGGCGGAGGAGGAGTGCGCGAGGGCCTCTTCTATTCTCAAGCTCCAATAGCATGTGAAAGAACGCCCCTTATAAAGAGGTCCAACTCCTCTTCCACTTCCGGGGTGGGACTAAACTTCCCACCTCCACCTAGTGCCAATAAACCCACATGGGCCCTTAGAGATTATCAGAAATTGCTATATGGGCCTAAAGCCCACTCCAAATTTCAGCAGCGCCATGGCGACGGCCGCCCGGGGAGAAGATGGATAGAAGCCGGCGCGTACATGTGGGTGGGGGATGTAAGTTAGGAAGAGAAGGATTGCATGAATCGATGATTCATTGATCGTGTGCATGATGCACATATATAGGTACAGGGTGGACCGGTCTCTACTTGTCTCCCAAGATGTACAAGTATACGAGAGGGAGAGAGAGAGATACAACAGTATAAATATAGACCCTAGTCCTATAGATGTACGGAGGACAACGTTCGCTCAACACCCCCCACAGTCGAAGCGTCGCCGGCGACATAGAGACTGGACCGAAACACCTCAAAGACTGGGGTCGGTAGTCCCTTGGTCATAACATCGGCGAACTGCTGAGCGGTAGGAACGTGCAAAACGCGAACTCTCCCAAGCGCCACCTGCTCGCGAACGAAGTGTATGTCGAGCTCAATATGCTTCGTGCGACGATGATGAACAGGGTTGGCGGAGAGGTAAACGGCGGAGACGTTATCGCAGTAGACAATCGTGGCCTTAGGAACCACACAAAGCAACTCCTGCAGCAGCTGACGGAGCCAAGAGCACTCAGCAACGGCGTTAGCCACGGCCCGATACTCTGCCTCAGCACTCGAGCGAGAGACCATGCGTTGTCGCTTGGACGACCACGAAATCAGCGAGGGCCCGAGATAGACACAGTAGCCCGACGTAGAACGACGAGTGTCGGGGCAGCCAGTCCAGTCAGCGTCGGAGTAGGCGGCCAAGTCAATGGAGGTGGATGCCGTCATCGTGAGTCCCAAGGTCATAGTGCCGCGTATGTACCGAAGGATATGCTTCACCAGAGTCCAGTGGGAGTCACGAGGAGAGTGCATGTGAAGACACACCTGTTGCACTGCATACTGTAGGTCGAGCCGGGTGAGGGTGAGGTACTGCAAGGCACCGACGATGGAGCGGTAGAAGGCGGCGTCAGGCGCAAGAGAGCCCTCCAGAGCAGAGACCTTCGCCTTAGTGTCAACAGGCGTGGTGGAGGGCTTGCAGTTAAGCATACCCGCTCGCTCAAGAAGCTCGTGAGCGTACTTCTGCTGATGCAGAAAGAACCCGTCGGCACAACGAACAACCTCGATGCCAAGGAAGTAATGCAGAGCTCCCAGATCCTTGAGGGCAAACTTATCACGAAGACGAGCCGTGAGCTGTTGGAGGAGCTCAGGAGAGGATGCCGTCAGGATGATATCGTCAACATAGAGCAGCAGATATGCAGTAGCGGTGCCCTGATGATAGACGAAGAGGGAAGCATTGGAGCAAGTGGTGTGAAACCCAAGCTGCTGCAAAAAGCCCGCCATATGCTGGTACCACGCCCGGGGCGCCTGCTTTAGCCCGTAAAGAGAACGGGACAGCAAGCACACGTGATCAGGATGCTCGGTGTCGACGAAGCCAGTAGGCTGCTCACAGAACACCTGCTTAGTGAGATGGTCGTGCAAGAAAGCATTGGAGACGTCCAACTGATGCATAGGCCAGGCACGGGAGACCGCCAGCTGTAGCACAGTACGAATCGTGCCCGGTTTGACAACCGGAGCAAAAGTGTCGGTGAAGTCCATGCCGGCGCGCTGTCGGAAGCCGCGCACCACCCAGCGAGCCTTGTAGCGCTCGAGAGAACCGTCAGGGTGAGTCTTGTGGCGAAAAACCCATTTGCCACTGATGACGTTGGCATGAGGGGGCCGTGGAACAAGATGCCGCGTGCGGTTACGTTGCAATGCGTCGAACTCCTCCCGTGCCGCTGCGAGCCAATGAGGATCCCGAAGAGCTGCGTGAGCGGAGGTGGGAATGGGTGATGGTGTCGATTTCAAAGCGGCACACGTGTACTCGTCCGAAGTGTAGCGTGTACTCGGCCGATGCACACTGGCCCGGGCCCATATCATCACGCCAAGAGGCGGTGCAGTAGCCGGGGCGGGCGGGGCGACGGGCGAAGGTGGAGTCGAGCCCGTCGCAGAGGAGCTGGCAGGCGAGCCAGCGGCGGAGGCAGCAGCAGCACCGGCAGCAGCGCCAGCAGCGGCGCCGGCGGTAGCGCCGGCAACAGCAACAGAGCCAGTAGCGACGCCGATAGAGGCGGCTGCCGCGATGTCGTCGTCCGCCGATCTCGAGGAAGGGGCACCAGCCGAGCCACCTGAGGGAGACGCCTGGTCCGACTCGACCACGGTCGCGACACCTGAAGAGGCCGCGAAGGGAGTCGCGACCGATGGTGGAGGGCGGTGCAGCCGCCAAACCGAAGAGGCGGTGGTGGGCCGCGACCGGGACCCGGGCCAGGCCGGAGGTGCGGCAAGCTCCGCCGAAGGCGCTCCGGACGGTGGTACCTGGTGGAAAGGAAACACCCTCTCGTCAAAGTACACGCGTCGTGAGGTGTGCACACGGTGGGAAATAGGATCATAGCACCGGTAACCGTTGATGTTGGAAGGGTAGCCGAGGAAGACGCAAGGAAGTGATCGTGGTGCGAGTTTGTGGGGGGCGGTAGACACGATGCTAGGATAGCAGAGACACCCGAATGTGTGAAGGCCATCATATGAGGGAGGCGCACCGAAGAGGAGGTGGTGAGGAGCGTAGTTCCAACGGGGACGACACGGTCTAATGTTAAGAAGAAAAGTGGCGGTGGCAAGAGAATCAGGCCAGAACCTGGGAGGGACATTAGAGTGAAAGAGTAATGTGCGAACGCAGTCATTGAGAGTGCGTAGGATGCGCTCAGCACGGCCATTCTGCTGTGATGTGTAGGGGCAGGTTAGGCGGAAAATGGTGCCGTGAGAGGCAAGAAGATCTCGAACGACGGCATTGTCAAATTCTTTTCCGTTATCGGTTTGGAGTGCAAGTATGGGGAGACCGAACTGTGTGGTGACATAGAAATAAAATGCCGTGAGCGTGGCTAAGGCATCGGATTTTCGACGAAGAGGAAATGTCCACATACAATGTGAAAAATCATCTAAAATCACCGAGTAATAGAGGTAGCCCGTGTTACTTGCAACTGGAGATGTCCAAACATCACTATGAAGTAATTGAAACGGAAAAATGGAAATAGTGGTGGACGCACTAAAAGGAAGACGAACATGCTTGCCGAGATGGCGAGCCTCACAAGTATGGTCGTCGATCTTATTGCATGAGAATGAAAAACTCTTAAAAATTTGACGCAAAGTGGTGGGGTTCGGGTGTCCCAAACGAGCATGCTAAAGGTCGACACCTGCGGCGAGGGCGACTGGGGTGGTGGAGGTGGTGGCGGAGGAGTGCATCGGGTAGAGCTCGTCAGGACTATCGCATCGGTGAAGGATCATCCGGATACGGGCGTCCTTCACAGAAAAACTGACATCATCAAATTCAACGGTAATGGGATTCTCACGAGCAAGACGACGAACAGATACAAGGTTCGTGACTAAATCAGGAGAAACAAGAACATTAGACATGGTGATAGGCGTGGATGTGGAAGGAAACGAAGTACGACCAACATGTGTGATAGGTAAAGAGGAACCGTTACCAACGGTGATGCGAGTAGGAGTATGAACCGGAGTGAAGGAGGTTAGGGTACCGGGATGAGATGTTATGTGGGCGGTGGCGCCCGAGTCCATGTACCAAGCGCCGCCGGTGCCGTAGTTGTTCGGTGATGGGGCCGAGTGCAGTGCAGCCAAAGGAGTAGGGTCCCATGGCGGTGAGACCGGCAGCGAGGCGAAGCCGCCGTAGGGCTGAACCGGGGCGGGCGGAGCGTGGCCGCCGGCCATTGGCGGGGCGGGCAAAGCCGCGGAGCCGGCACCGGCCAGCTGCTGCGGCACGGCGAAGTAGGCTGGATGGCACGCCGGGAAAGCCGGCGGCGTGGCGAAGCCGCCGAAGGGCTGAACCAGGGCAGGCGGAGCGTGTCCACCGGCCATCGACAGGGCGGGCGAAGCGTGGCCGCCGGCCATTGGCGGGGCCGGCTGCATGTGGGTGAAGGGAACCGGCGCGCCCGTGTACATGTGGCTGAAGAGAGACGACGCGGCAGAAGACATCGCAGCGGCGGCGGTGGCGGCTGGGGGAGGAGGCGCGGCGGCGGCCAGGGAGGCGGCGGCGGCAGCTGGAGGAGGAGGCGCGACGGCGGCAAGAGGAGCGGCGGCAGCGTGGTGGGGATGGGCGGCGGCGGCGGCTGGAGGAGACGGGGATGGCGCGGCTGCAGGAGGGAGGGCAGCGGAAATGGGGATGAGCGGCAGCGGCGGCACGGGCGGCGACAGCGGCTGGATGCGGCGGCGGCGGCGGCCCGGTGCGGTGGCGGCGGCTGGAGGCAGTGGAGGTTTAGGAGAGGATCGATGTGCTATCTGATACCATGTAAGTTAAGAAGAGAAGGATTGCATGCATCGATGATTCATTGATCGTGTGCATGATGCATATATATAAATACAGGGTAGACCGGTCTCTATTTATCTCCTAAGATGTACAAGTATACGAGAGGAAGTGAGAGATACAACGGTATAAATACAGTCCCCTAGTCCTATAAAGGACAACGTTCGCTCAACAGGGGAGATGGATCGGATGGGAGCGGCGGACATGGACGTCGCCGTGAAATGAATAGAGTGGATATGTATGTATGGAAAAGTGCTTGGTTGCATTATTGATGCTAATGATATGTGATATCCTGATAAGATGGATTACCTGGTGAAGAGTGGACACTATCAGTATTAGTACTATTACTCAGTTCAGTGGATAAGCTCTGGACCACCCCGGCTGAATCATGGCGATGTTGTTTACCGGATACATTTATTTTGAAAAGGGAAAGGACAGCATGCAGCACTATGATTTTTTGTGTGACGACAAGAGCCGGGATAGAATGCAGAAGAAGGAATTCACAAGCATGGAGGGCCTCTAAGATAATTATCTCTAATTTTGGTTCGAAGTCGATTTAAGTTCTGGTAGCCACACTAATTTTACAACCAACTCGCAACATATGCTCCCTACCGTCGCACAGATATTGTCGCAAGGCCAATGCCACCTAGACGAGCTCGAGACATTCGCTCGCTGTAACCCCATTTCCTGGTAGGTCCGCAGGCTTCACCACTTGAACTAAAGCAGGTTTTGTGCACACATGCCCTAAAACCAGTTTATGTATCTTTTGAAGCTAAATTCATTTCCTTTTCATTTGAAAAATAATCCAAAAAACTAGAATTTTTATTTTATAGGTAGCATGTCAATTTCTAGGTCTTTTTACAATGCCCCGCACGGCCAGCTTCTGGGAAATTTTATCAATATCATGGCACTTTTTTGGGATTGGTGTTTTTACTTTCTCACATGGCAGTTATATTTATTAAGAATAAGGTATTTCAATAATTAGTAGCATGGCATTCATATTATTAAGAGGATGGTTGTTTTATTAATAAGACCTTAGCATTTTATTATTAGTAACATAGCATTTTTTATTATTTATCAAGAGTATGCAAGGTTTATTATGATGAGTGTAGCATTTTTATTATTAATAACATGGCATTTTTAATATCAGGAGGGTGGCAGTTTTATTATTAAGAGGATGAAAGCTTTATTCCTGAGAGCATGGCATTTTTATTATTGTTGCCAAGGCATTTTTATTATCAAGAGGTTGTCACTTTTACTATTAAGAGGATGGAAATTTTATTTTTATTAGCATGGCATTTTTACTTATCATAGTAAATTTATAACTAGAGAATTGGCAATTTTCATTTTTTTCAGAGCATGGCATTTTTATAAATTTTATGTCTTTCTCTGTTTTGTATAAGAAAATGTTTTTATGGCATTTTTTATCTACTGGATGGCCGTTTTAAAGTTTACCATGATTTTTCTTCTAGATCACACAACCTTGTTCGTTGGGTTTTGTTCATACTCATTGCAAACTTGTAAATTAGAGAAATGTAGGTTTTATAAAGTAGCATGGCATTTTTTATAATTCAGAGCATGGCATTTCCAATTTTTAGGTCTTCTCTGTGTGTTTATAAGAAATGTTTTTTTATTCATGAAACTTTTTAAATTAGAAAAACTTTTGGGCCAATCAGGGGTCGCCCTGGTCTGCCTCATAGCAAACAAGCCGAAAGGTTCACTGGGAGCTACTCCCCTAGCAAACAAAATTGTTCGATGGGAGCAGCTCCTTGGTGATCAGTTGCCAGATATCTAGGTCCTAATTCTACAACAATTATTCCAAGCGGAGCCTAAGTTTTGCCCTTCGATGAGAAAGATCTAACCAATATTGGAAAATTTATTTTTTAAATTGGTCAATAGGAGGGAAATGCTCCCCACCTGAATATAATTCAAAAGCAATAGAGTTTACAGAGGTTCACGCATTGCATGAGGAGAGAAAGTCATGCCATAGATCGGCGTGGTCTTTTAATGAAGCATATTTAAGTCGATGAGTCCAGATGGTAGGATCATCTATTATAGCACCAATTGTACGGCTCCCGTCGATCTCAAGTTTTGTTAACATCGTTGTGTTCCTAGTATCCCAGATTTTCTAAAGCTCGAGGAGCATGATGAAACCTCAGATGGAGACGGGTAGGCCGAGTAGCATAGGTGAAGTGAAGATCTCATTGATGGGGTGGAATTGAGGCTTGATGGCCATAATGTGCTAAGCTGTTCTTGTTGTCGGGCGGGTAAAGAAGAGTTGTTGCATGTCCTCAATCACATGATTACATCGCGGTCACATGGCATTTGGCATGATCATTTTGTTTAGCAGGTTGTTCTTGGTGTTTAGCCTGCCGACGTGGAAGAGACACCCAAATATCATGACTTTCTTTAGAACACATGAGTCCCAAATATACGTGACAACTAGGTATAATAGTTGCACGAAGAGAGCGGCATAAGGTTCTTTGGTATTATAATGAGCCCCGTTGAGCAGTCGCCAGTCGTCGGGAGCTTGGGAGAGAACAACAACTTGCAACAAAGAGGTTAGAGAGACAAGTTTTGTAGCTACATTAGAGGTTAGCCAATTACTGACGGCAAGTTCAATCCCATCATCCGGCAAGATAGTGGCTAACATGGCATTTTGGTTTGTGTGGTATGAAAAGAGGGCGGGAAAGACGAAGGCAAGGGGCTCAAATTTTAGCCAACGATCTACCAAAAAAAAGCTGGAGCAACCATCTCCATTGGCACACTGTGATATATCTCTCAAACTTTGAAGGTGTTTGAAAATAGTCCCAACTAGGAAGGAGTTGTTCTTGTTGTGGCCTATGTTGATAGGGGAGTGGTGTAAAATCTAGTACTTCCAAGGGAGGTTTGTGGAGTGCAAGAATTTGCAGGAAAATTTCAGCAATAATCAAAAGTTTTGTGCATGAATGTTCGTAACACCGAAACCACCCGCCTCTCCAGGTGTACACACTTTGTGCATGAACAATATTCATAATAGAATAGTTGATGTTTGTCTTGCGATGGCAAAACAGGTTAGCTATGTTGATGGAGGTCATCATCATGTGAACCATACGTGTTTTGTATGGTCCATCTGTTTTGTAATAATATTATGGGGGCACTATCTATTTAGATGTATGCAACATCAAAGTATAATCATTGAATTTCGTATGTGTTAACTATGAATCATCTATATTTTCACAATTTCCCTTTGCAAAATGGTCATTTAATTGCCTACCATATACATATCACTCCTTTACGGTCAACTAGCATATAAACATATTCACTCAGGCCTCAGGGGCATTATAGTCAATTCATAGTCAAATCTACAATTTCACAGTTGTTTCGACCAAAAACTTCTAGCTTTTCCACAACACCTTTTTCATAGCTCACAGCTCATAACAGCTTATACAGAATTTGCAGCTCAACCAAACACAACCTTAGTCCTAGAGCAAACCTCGTCATAGACAAAAAAAGGACCTATGTTCATCAATAGCTTCCAAGACATGAGCAGGGAGAGAAAAATACAACATAAAATACGCCGGCAAATTGTCTCAAATGGCCGTGAGGAGAACTGGTTTGCCACCACTGTATAGAAAGTGTGTAGCTGATGTCTACTACACAACTTATTCTTGTAGACTCATGTTGGGCCTCCAAGCGCAGAGTTTTGTAGGACAGTAGCAATTTTCCCTCAAGTGGATGACCTAAGGTTTATCGATCAATCCGTGGGAGGCGTAGGATGAAGATGGTCTCTCTCAAACAACCCTGCAATCAAATACAAGAAATCTCTTGTGTCCCCAACACACCCAATACAATGGTAAATTGTATAGGTGCACTAGTTCGGCGAAGAGATGGTGATACAAGTGTAGTATGGATAGTAGATATAGGTTTTTGTAATCTGAAAATAAAAAAACAGCAAGGTAACAAGTAACAAAAGTGAGCACAAACGGTCTTGCAATGCTTGGAAACAAGGCCTAGGGTTCATACTTTCACTAGTGCAATCTCTCAACAGTGCTAACATAACTGAATCACATAACAATTCCTCAACGTACGACAAAGAATCACTCCAAAGTTCTTATCTAGCGGAGAACATAAGATGAAATTGTTGTAGGGTACAAAACCACCACAAAGTTATCTTTTCCGATCAATCTATTGAGCCATCCCTATAATTTTCACAAACAGCCCTAGAGTTCGTACTAAAATAACACCATATGATACACATCAACCAACTCTAATATCACCTAAATACTCCAATATCACCACAAGTATCTGTGAGTTGATTATTCGATGTGCATTAAACAACTTCAGATTCATAATATTCAATCCAACATAAAGAACTTCAAAGGGTGCCCCAAGGTTTCTACCGGAGAAAGAAGGATGAAAACGTGTATCAACCCCTATGCATAGATTACCCCAATGTCACCTCGGGAATCCGCAGGTTGAGTGCAAAAACATACATCAAGTGAATCAATATAATACCCCATTGTCACCACGGGTATTCATATGCAAGACATACATCAAGTGTTCTCAAATCCATAAAAATATTCAATCAGATAATAGTGAAACCTCAAAGGTAAAAACTCAATTAATCACAACAATATAGAGATGGAGAAACACCATATGATCCAACTATATTAACAAAGCTCGCGGTACATCAAGATCATGCCAAATCAAGAACACGAGAGAGAGAGAGAGAGAGAGAGAGAGAGAGAGAGAGAGATCAAACACGTAGCTACTAGTACATACCCTCAGCCCTGACAGTGAACAACTCCCTCCTCGTCATGGTGGCCACCGGGATGATGAACATGGCCTCCGGTGATGATTTCCCCCTCCGGCAGGGTGCCGGAACATGGTCCCGATTGAGTTTTCGTGGATACAGATGCTTGCGGCGGAGGAACTTCTCATCTAGGGTTATTTCTGGGGGTTTGGATATTTATAGGAATTTTTGGTGTTGATTTCATGTTAGGAGGGCCCACGAGGGAGCGACAAGCTCGGGGGGCCCTCCCAGGGGGTAGGGCGCGCCCTCAGGCTTGTCGCTTCCTCGTGAGGCATATGGTCCTTCCTCGAAGCTTCGGGGGTCTCTTTTTGTCCATAAAAAATCACCATAAATTTTCAGCCCATTCCGAGAACTTTTATTTCTGCACAAGAAACGACACCACGTTAGTTCTGCCGAAACAGCGTCAGTCCGGGTTAGTTCTAATCAAATTATACCAAAACCATATAAAATTATTATAAACATCGCATGAATACTTCATAAATTATAGATACGTTAGAGACGTATTAGCAGCTGACGGCTAGATAGTTGTTACATCGATCGAGAATCGATTGAAACGTCATGGGTGGAAGTTTGTATGGGGATAGAGGGAGATCCAAGTAGGTTTGGGGAGGAGGAAGATATATAAGTGGCAACATAGTTTGCCATATCAGTACCCTCAGAGTGATCTAGATTCAGAGGTATGAAGGTGGTCTTAGAAAAGTTGATTGCTAGTCGAGTGGCATTGGCAAATTGGTGAAGGACTGTTTAAAAATTTTTTCCATGGAAGGGTGGCTTTGACAATGACCGGGGTGTCGCCTACATATTATAGCATAGCGCATGTCAATGAGTCTTTTAGGGGGTGTTGTAGCAATCCATCAGAGTTGGCTTTGATGAGCGCTTGTTGTATGATATCCGCTACAATGATAAAGAGTCTTTATTGGAAAACTTCTCCTGACTAAGTGTTCATAAAGTCACAAAAATAGTAGTGACAACAAGTTGCCGACACACTAAATATAGGTATCATAGGGCCTATTTTCTATCATTGTCCAACATAAATTCCCTTTTTCCTGAACCAAAAAAGATGGTGCAACATACAAATTGTGGCACAACAACAGGCTAGAAGAAAAAAATTGAGTGACCCAGTGGAACATCATTTTTTTTTTTGCAAATTGAAGCCCTCTAAAAGGGCTAATCTTTATTAACTTAGCATCCCAAACAGTGCACAGAGAGTAGCTTTCCCAACGGAAAATAAATGGCTTCAAATGCCATTTTGGAATTACATCTAGAAGCTTTTGTTGTAGAGAAGGAACAACTAGAGGAAGACCTACACAAAAAGCCTTTTTGACCAAAGAATGTGCTAGGAGGTTTTCAGTCCTAGGAATGTGTGAGACCTTGAATGAGTTGAGGCAAGAAGCAACGTTGAAGAAATCAGCTAGTATAGGAATAATCATCCAATGTCCTGGGTTGTTCGAATAAGTCCCCCGTCACATCCACCCACGGAGTCATAGACCATCACCGTATGTCAAATATCTACACTTTAAATCAGTGGCGGATCTAGGATTTGAAGCTACCCGGGCGAACTTTTAAAGGAAACAAAAAATCGAAGCGACGATGCAATCAAACGAGACAATCAACACAATAAATTTAGCAAGTATTATGCATTAGGACAAGACAATCAATACAAATAATTGTTCAAAGTAGTTTCAATCTCAAGACCTAGGTGAGAAGCATTAAACACAACAAAAACAATTACTATAAAGTCTAACTTGGACTCCCGCTAGTTGAATCTTTAATTCTTTATCGCAAAAATGTCCAATTTTCATGTCCACTAGGTGCCTAAAACATGCACACACACACACACACACACACACACACACACACAAAACATATTAATATAAATCTTAGCATAATATGACACTTGATTCAACAAAAGATAAGAAAAGAAGATTGGGGGAGAGAGAAGAACTTGCCGCTTATTTCCACCATGCTCGCTTGTAGTTTTGAGTGTGGTGCATGAATAGATGAACTCCCTTCTCCATTGAGAAACATCGTCAGGCTTGGGGAGTGAACGAGGCAGCGAGCCGGTGGTGGGGGACGTGATGGCCTAATGCTTAGATTTTTTTTTGAATAGACCGTGATTTCAAGTCGGAGAAACTAGGAATGTACAGGCTAAGAGGTGTACATAAATAATGGGCTCCTGCTTAATTGGGCCTTTACTACCAACTTATAAGACTTACTAGGTGGCCCATCGCAAAAGTGAATCGTTATTTCTATCCTTGTCTTCCTCCATGGCTGAACGCCTGAACCTACGACAGAGAGCTTGTCTCATCTTCAATGGCGGACACACGACAAAGTGGTAGGGGAGGTAACCTAGGTTCCACAATTTTACCCGGGATGGCCGCCCCTACATGACCCTATGCTAGCGCCGCCCCTGCTTTAAATATTCTCTGTATTTCTGCGGTCAATCAATGTCGGCTCCATATGCAAGCCGTGCCATTGGTCCACATAACGGGAGCACGCGAGCACGTCCTTCCTATCGCCACTCTCGAGTTATTCTCCCCTATTTATACTGAACTTTCCTGCCCCACAATAAGAATTCTCACAAAATTATGTTTCTCGTTGACAAAATATTTTTGATATACTATGTTAATACTATTTTATAAGTATAACTATCAAAATTAATTATTTAAACATACTCACATATTTAATTATAAAAATTTCATAATTTTTTTATATTTATTAGTATAAATATTTTTCTAGTGCTAAGTGACTTGCTGTTTTTTGGACAAACTATTTTTGTTTAGTTTGGATATTTAATAAAGCATCTTGTTACAATAGTTTTCACTAAATATCTACGCAAACAAATCTTATCATCATACTCCACAAATAAATTTACGCTAATGTAGTTGTATTTATCTTTAATTTTTGCAATGCATCCTTAAATATCTATATAATTTGCAGATTATATTACAATGTATGAATCGAGTAAATTGGTAGAGAATCTTTAAATCAGTACTAACAAGTTTCGATGTGACTAAATAGATAAATCTAGAGCTTGCACAATATCTAAATTGCATGAGTATTACAAATACAAACTTGATTAAGTTGTAGTATTGATCTTTTGTTTCCTTAGATGGATTTTTTCTACAAAAGTGGTGTAACTTGCCTAAAAACCTATACCCATATCAAAATTATATTAACCTGGCATCTATTAATTAAATTCGCTTGAACCAACTCAGATTGATAAGATTTGAAGATTCACCTCACCTGTTGATTTGAAAATTTTATATCGCGTTAATGTACAAGCATGCTACTTTTTAGAGTCCTACGAACTAGGGGTGGGAAGGAGGCCTTATTTCCATGTATTAGGTTGGCCCTGAGCCTGACCACTTGAAGGACCACCTCATGGTAGTGGGTAGAGCAATCTCATATTGCATTGTTGGCCTAGAACAGCAATGCAGCCCTAAAAGGAATTCCGGAGGAAGAAGAAAGGGCAGGTTTGGGTATGATTGAGGATGAAGAGTCCAACACATAGTGTCAGGTGATACATGGGGGGGGGGGGGGGTGCCTGCGAAAAAATGGCTCAAATGCACGCGTAAATGAGAGCATTGATCTAGGTCGTGGTTTTTTTGTACCGAACAGTTCGTGTGACCGGCATGATTGTATCGCTTGTCTAATCGCATAGCAAATAAACCATCTGAGGGTACAACAGGAGTGAAACGAAGAATTATCTCCAAAACTTCTTTTCCTAATTGTCTATTGTTCGTCTTCTCATTGGTCAGCGAAGGAAACTATTAATTACTTTCATAAAAAAATTAGCATTGTACTAAGTCAAACTATTTTGACCATGTCTAAAGAAAAACATGCTGATATTTAAAACATCAGTTATATATGGCACGATAATATGTTTTAATAAATCTAATGGAACTATTTTGGTTTCTGGATCCATGATGTTAGCAACATAATTGTTTCCTCCTCGGTGCCTCCCTTAAGAATGAATTTGTTCTTGGGTGGATCTACAATGTATGGCTGGATTTATAGAGGCACAAGACAGGGGATGAGGACGGAGGAGTCTGTGGTGGCACTTGTACGCCCAGCTCTCGATCTTATCTCCGCAAAGATGTGAAGAAGAAGATTATGTGTGAGCTCCCGCTGAGTCAGCCATGAGCGCGTGAGTTGCTTGTCGGCCTGTTGAACGTTGCTTACGCGCCACCGATTGTGGTGCCAACTTCTCTTGCCCAACAAGGGGGAAAGGGACTCACGCGCCGTCCGATCGTGAATCGGTGCGCGGGATGTCATGTAGCATATGATATGATCGATAGCCCACTTGACCACATGGCATGGCTTGACATGACATATAAAGTTTAGCTGTGGGTTAGTGGATAGTATAGCTCAAAATGACAGGTCGAGCTGTGGATAGTACTTATTTGTTTTCTTGGTGTGCTGACATGTTGAATTTCAATTTTGAAATCTCGGTGGCATCATATGTGTCACCCTATGATTCAATATTGCCAACTTGTTTTAGAAAGAAAAAAACAGTATGAGACTTTGTGTTTGGATTCCTCAACAAGAATGATAGATTTTCCATTAGTGTTCTCGCCGAGCTAGGTCTCGTGATGCTGACAGGTTCTGATTATATTCTTCTTTCATGATGTGGACCTCCGGGGAAATTGTTATTTTACCGTTTGTGTGGAACATTGAATTTCGAAGTTCGAATCCCTCTATTCATACCGTCGACTTGTTTTACAAAAAATTATGGGTTTTTACTTGTCGCCCCACATGCATGGAGCCACGGTAGATTTTTCCTTGCGACAATGATGGGCTAATCGATTGTGTGGTCACATATTTTTCCATTGTTTGGACTTTTGGAGAGTTGTTATTCTTTAGTGTTTGTGGTTATCTGAATCTGGTGGACGTCGCCCACAAAATCGTCCGCCTGAAAATGATAGCTACGTACGCATCCGCACGCAATGATCTACTACCGTGACCGACCTCTGATTTTTCTGCACTCGTGTTTGTACGTATCTGTTCACGTTCTGCGTCTAGTCTAAATGATACAGTACCCCTGAACTTTCTGTACCGCGTTTTTTGTTCTTGTTCTAGATGGTTCGAGATGCTGGTATCTCGAGCTACACGTATCCTGGTCGGAGAAAAATATTGTACGATCATCACGTTCGGGAAGAAGAAGAAATCATGTTGGTCTGAGTTCACGTATGTGCCTCCTCTTGATGAGGAGTACGTGTTGCACATGCCATGTCTAGGCGGCTAGCGCCGGCAAGAAGCCCGTCCGTCGTGCTAGCAAGAGTGAGCTGGCTGTGATCGCCGGCAGGGTTATCATTTTGGTGGGTGGGTGTGGGTCGTCGGAGACGCGGACGCCGACCGTGCCACGCGCGCCATGGCGACGTCGACGGCGACGCACGGCAGGGGAGGAGACGGATGGAAGCCGGCGCGTACATGTGGGTGGTCGAGAAGGATCGGAGGGGAGCGGCGGACATGGACGTCGCCGTGAAATGAATAGGGAAAGGATATGGATCGGAAAAGTGCTTGCTTGCATTATTTTGATATATAATAATATGTGATATCCTGATAAGATGGATGACCTGGTGAAGACAAGACATTATCAGTAGTGGTACTACTCAGTTAGCAGTGGATAAGCTCTGGACCACCCATTGCAATTTGGCCATGGTGTTTTTTTTTATACATTTCCTTCTTCTTTTTCGAGAAAACTTCCGATCTATTTATTTTCAACCGTGAGAGTACAAGGAACATAAAAAATAATAAAAATTACATCTAAATCCGTAGACCACCTAACAACGACTACAAGCACTGAAACAAGCTGAAGACGCGCCGCCGTCATCGCCCTTCCCTCGTCGGAGCCGTGCCAAACTTGTTGTAATAGACAGTCTGGAAGTCGTCGTGCTAAGTCCCCATAGGACCAGCGCAGCAAAACATCAACCACCGCCGATGAAGAGTAACGTAGATCGGAAGGATCCAACCTGAAGACACACGAACATAGACGAACTATGACCAGATCCGAGCAAATCCACCGAGGACAGATCCATCGGAGACACGCCTCCACACACCCACCGACGATGCTAGACACACCCACCGAGACGGAACCCAGGAGGGGAGAACTTTATTCCATCTTCAGGGAGCCATCGCCGTCTCGTCTTCCTGAGCAGGACACAAACCCTAACGAAACCCGAAGGAACATCTGAAAACAGAGCCCTCCCGCCGGCAAAGGCTGGGATCCACCGCGCCGCCATGGCCCTAAGGCCACTGGAGACGAGGCGAACCGGCGACGGTGCGGCGGGAGGCAAAGGAACCCTAGACTTTTCTTAGAGGAGAAGGTACTTTCTTGTGTTAGCGTTGATTTGAAGAAAAGGTAGCAGCACTATGATTTCGAAAATCCTGCACTTACAATTACCTTACGTAACGTAGATATGGGGCTTGCTCTCATCAATCTCTCCCCCTCCCCCCTGAATTTTAGAGTGGGCCCCCTTCCTGCTAATCAATACAACTAATATCGTACGTCATTTTTCGTAACTATTTTACGTAGATGTAGCAAAGCTCGTATAATTTTGTAGCGAGGAAAAGACCTGGGTCTTCAGTAGTGGTTTCTTCTGCATCTGACTTGGGTCCTGCTGATAAGGTGGCGATTTGCTATAAGTGTGAGGTTGAAGGACATAATTCAAAAGAGTGTGATCTGGATGTGACATGCATAATCTGTGAAAAGAAATCACATTTTATCAAGAGATGTCTCTGGCCTTCTCCAGCTAAACCTCTGTATTTGGTCTTGGGCATCAAGATATTGGTTTCTTTATTGCTCAGCATGCTAGGTCTCCCATAGAGGATTCTCGGTTTGAACGAATGATGAGAGGTAAGTTAGATCACTAGTGCAGAATCGGGCTTTAGTCCCGGTTCGTAAGGACCTTTAGTCTCGGTTCTGCAACTGGCACTAAAGGGTGGGGACTAAAGGTCCCCCCACTTTAGTCCCGGTTCAACACGACCCGGGACCAAAGGCCCACCACGTGGCACGAGCCCGCGCCGGGGGCTGCGGGACCTTTAGTCCCGGTTGGTAACACCAAGAGGGACTAAAGGAATTTTATTTTTTTTAAAAATGATTTATTTTGAAAAAAAAATTGAATTTTTTTTCGATTTTTAAATTTCTGAATTATTTGACAATTTAATCTCTAATCACCCCTCATCACTGCTCATGTGTGGAGCACTCATTCCAAATCGTCTAACTTCCCGGCCGGCCACCCATCCTCTCACTACTCCCGCTTAACTTTCGAGTTTTATTCCCCCTAGTTTCCAAGTCTGCACTTGTTCCTTTCCTGACAATAATAAGCAGTCAATCCTATTAACCCTTAGGAGTTTAGCTTGAGCATTAAGTCACACGTTTCATCGTTTGAGTTTGAAACTATTATTCTAAAAAACAATAATTATTTATTAACACTAATATTTCTTGAATAAGTAGTTTGACCATAGTTTGACCACAGTTTGACCAAAATTCAAAAAAACTTAAATTTGAGGATAACTTTTTTTCCTTTCAGAATTTGAGGATTCTAAAATTTGCAAAACGGCCTACGGCCGTCGAAATCGGAACCGGCTTTTCGTGCTGAACATTTTGATATATTGTACTTTTTTTCGACATCGTATGCAAAAGTTATAGTCGTTTTACTTTTTCATAACACTTTTTTGCAAAACATGTCGAAATTTATGTTTTTAAATTTCCCTAACTAGTAGATGTAGTAACATAACTACATCTCGAAGGATTTTAATGTTTGAAGTTTTATCAATTTTTTTTTTCAAAACCGAAAAGCCGATAAGGGGGGATAGAGTTTGAAAATTGCAGAACCCCTTTAGTCCGGGTTGGAGCCACCAACCGGGACTAAAAGGTTACCCTTTAGTCCCGGTTGGTGGCTCCAACCCGGACTAAAGGTCTAACCTATAGTCCCGGTTTGTGTCACAAACCGGGACTATAGGTACACCACGAACCGGGACTAATGATACCGTAATCGAACCGGGACTAATGGTCACATTAGTACCGGGCCGTAATCGAACCGGGACTAATGAGGTGAACGTAAGGTCGTTTTTCTACTAGTGGATGTTGATGATTTGAAGAGAGGCTTAGCTCTGGAATTGAAGGGATAAATGAATTGGGAGGTGTCTAAGAGAGGTGCTGATTTATTGGTTGTTTTCCCTGATGTTGATAAACTGGAACTGATAATTGGTTTTGACAATTTTAAGCTGATGGGATCCAATACTTATATGAAAGCTGAGAAAGTTGGGAATGATGTTGATGCTAGAGGAAGGATGTGGACTATTTGGGCTAGAGCTACTGCTGTTCCAAAAGAAATGAGCCACTTTAAAGGATTGGAGCAGTGGATAAAGTTGATATGCAACTCCTGCATGTTCTACAAGTGGTGAGGTTTTTGGTGGATGTTAGAACCATCAAACCCTTTCCACATAACCTGGACTTCCAGTCAAGCCTAATCTTTACACGGTGCAGTTCACTATGCAGTCTATGGTGGTCCAGGGTACTATTCTTGGGGAAGAAGTGGTGATCGGTGGTAAAATAAATGTTGAAGATGTTGACAAGGTGGATGCTGAGAAGTAGAGTAGATCATAAAATAAACAGAAGGGCTCTACTGATGATGATGACGAGGTGGATAAGGAAGAGAAGAGGTGATGCTAATTTTCTAGCTGTCATTTTATTAGAACAGGGTAATGTGGTGTCGTGGTGATGCCCAACTATGATATGCTTATGATGGGGACTAATGGAAGGTCGTGGATGTCGCCTAGAGGGGGGTGAATGGGTGCTTTAAAATAATTACGATTGAGGCTTGAGCAAATATGGAATAAAACTAGCGTTTAATTTGTCAAGCACAAAACCTAAATCAACTAGGATCGCCTTGTGCACTAACAACTTATTGTAAGCAAGATAAACAACCAAGTTATAGCAAGATATATAACATGAAACACTATGACTATCACAAAGTAAAGTGCATAAGTAAAGAGCCCGGGTAAGAGACCACTGAGGCACGTGGAGACGATGATTTACCTCGAAGTTCACACCCTTGCGGATGCTAATCCCCGTTTTGAGCAGTGTGGAGGCATAATGCTCCCCAATATGCCACTAGGGTCATTGTAATCTCCTCACGCCCTTGCGCAATGCAAGGTGAATTGATCCCACTAATGGACCCTTGAGGGCGGTCAACGAATCCGTACAATTGGAAACCCTTGGGGGCACTCATCGAACCTGTACAAATTGTTCGGGGCAATCTCCACAACCTAATTGAAGACCCCAACGCTTGCCGGGAACATCACACCACAATGATTGAGCTCCATGACACCACCAACCGTCTAGGGCGCCCAAGCACCCAAGAGGAACAAGCTCTAGGGTACCAAGCACCCAGGAGTAATAACCTACTTGATACGTCCATTTTGCATCATGTTTTCCTACTGTTATTTATAATATTTTTTATCACTATAACACTTTGTGATGCAATTCTAATGCCTTCTCTCTCTTAATTTGCAAGATTTACATGAAGAGGAAGATTGCCAGCAGCTAGAATTCTGAACCTGAAAAAGCTATATCAGAGATACCTATTCTGCACAACTCCAAATGAACTGAAATTTTACGGAGAATTTTTATGAAATATATAAAAAAAATCTGGAGCAAAGAAGTACCAGAGGGGACCCACCAGCTGCCCACAAGGCAGTAGGGTACGACCACCCCCCTGGGCACGCCCTAGTGCCTTGTGGGGCCCATGGCAGGCCTCCGGCCCCCATCTTCTGCTATATGAAGTGTTTTGACCTAGAAAAAATAAAGAGAGGACTTTCGGGATGAAGCGCCCCCGTCTCGAGGCGAAACCTGGGCAGGAGCACTTTAGCCCTCTGGCGGAGCGATTCCGCTGGGGACACTTCCCTCCGGGAGGGGGAAATCGAAGCCATCGATGTCACCAACAACCCTATGATCGTGGGAGGACCAATCTTCATCAACATCTTCACCAGCACCATGTCATCTCAAACCCAAGTTCATCTCTTGTATCCGATCTTTGTCTCAAAACCTCATATTGGTACCTGTGTGTTACTAGTTGTGTTGATTACATCTTGTAGTTGATGCTAGTTGGTTTATTTGGTGGAAGATTATATGTTCAGATTCTTAATGATATTCAACACCCCTCTGATCTTGAACATGAGCATGATTTGTGAGTAGTTACTTTTGTTCTTGAGGACATGGGATAAGTCTTGTCATAAGTAATCATGTGAATTTGCTATTTGTTCGATATTTTGATGATATGTATGTTGTTGCTTCCTGTAGTGGTGTCATGTGAACGTCGACTACATGACACTTCACTATACTTGGGCCTAAGAAAAGGCATTGTGGAGTAATAAGTAGATGATGGGTTGCTAGAGTGACTGATGTCGCTTGAAACTGCATCGGTATTTCCCCAAAGAGGAAGGGATGATGTACAGCTACGGTAGGTATTTCCCTTAGTTATGAAACCAAGGTATCAATCCAGTAGGAGAACCAAGCAACACTATGGGGGCCCTGGCAGGCCTCCGGCCCCCATCTTCTGCTATATGAAGGGTTTTGACCTATAAAAAAATAAAGAGAGGACTTTCGGGACGAATCGCCGCCATCTCGAGGTGGAACCTGGGCAGGAGCACTTTAGCCCTCCAGCGGAGCGATTCCGCTGGGGACACTTCCCTCCGGGAGGGGGAAATCGAAGCCATCGACATCACCAACAACCCTCTCATCGTGGGAGGACCAATCTTCATCAACACCATCTCATCTCAAACCCTAGTTCATCTCTTGTATCCGATCTCTGTCTCAAAACCTCACATTGGTACCTGTGGGTTACTAGTAGTGTTGATTACATCTTGTAGTTGATTCTAGTTGGTTTATTTGGTGGAAGATTATATGTTTAGATCCTTAATGATATTCAATACCCCTCTGATCTTGAACATGAGCATGATTTGTGAGTAGTTACATTTGTTCTTGGGGACATGGGAGAAGTCTTGTCATAAGTAATCATGTGAATTTGCTATTCGTTCGATGTTTTCATGATATGTATGTTGTTTCTTCCTTTAGTGGTGCCATGTGAACGTCGACTACATGACACTTCACCATACTTGGGCCTAAGCGAAGGCATTGTGGAGTAATAAGTAGATGATGGGTTGCTAGAGTGACAGAAGCTTAAACCCTAGTTTATGAGTTATTCCGTAAGGGGCTAATTTGGATCCATATGTTTCATGCTATTGTTAGATTTATCTTAATTCTTCTTTCGTAATTGCGGATGCTTGCGAGAGGGGGTAATCATAAGTGGGAGTCTTGTTCAAGTAAGAACAGCACCCAAGCACCGGTCCACCCACATATCAAATTATCAAAGTAGCAAACGCGAATCAAATAAACATGATGAAAGTGACTAGATGAAATTCCCATGTGTCCTCGAGAACGCTTTGCTTATTATGAGAAACCATTCCGGCTTGTCCTTTGCTATAAAAAGGATCGGTCCACCTTGCTGCACCTTTATTCCCGTTACTACTTGTTGCTTGTTACAAATTACGTTGCTATCAAACTACCTGTTATCGATAATTTCAGTGGTTGTAGAGAATACCTTGTTGAAAACCGCTTGTCATTTCCTTCTGCTCCTTGTTGGGTTCGAGACTCTTACTTATCGAAAGGACTACGATTGATCCCCTTTACTTGTGGGTCATCACTACTCAACTTTCACTACCACGTATCATCGTGGAGAACTCAAACCGATGCACCGAATGCAATGGCAAGGGCACACTGAGTGACCAAGTCCCTCTCTCCCAAATGGGAAAATTTTGTTTTTGCCACTCTAGATTTTGTCAATTTTCCTTATGCCACTCTAGATTTTGACATTTCACTTTTGCCACTCTTAGTTTTTGATAATTATCACAATTGCCATTCCCGTGGCAAAAGCAAAATTTTCAGAGTGGCAATTGTGATACATTTCAAAAGCTAAGAGTGGCAAAAATGAAATAAAATTATTTTGCTTTTGCCACGTAATGGCAATTGTGATAATTGTGAAAAGCTAAGAGTGGCGAAAGTGAAATGTCAAAATCAAGAATGGCATAAGGAAAATTGGCAAAATCTAGAGTGGAAAAAACAAAATTTTCCAAATCCCACCGAAGCAACTAACGTTATGGAGGAATATGAAAGGAAGAACGAAGAAGAGAACACAAATAACTCCATGATCTAGATCCAATGGGTTCCCCTCACTTAGAGGAGAGATGGATTGGTGGAAATGTAGATCTGGATCTCCTCTCTCATTTCCCTAAAAAAGAAGCAAGAATCATTGGAGGGATTGAGAGATAGCAAGCTCAAATAGGCTCAACAATGGAGGGGAAAGACGAGCTCAAGAGATAAGAACCATTGGGGAAGAAGACACCCTTAAATAGCCCCCCCCCCCCCAATCCAACCGTTATGTGCATTGGTCATGCACAAGCAATACCGCTCCGGGGAGCGGTACTAATGCTTAGCTCGATCAATGTAACCTAACGAGAACAGAAGTACAAGGATGGTAGTTTTGCCAGAGCAGTACTACCGCTTTACTACCACTTATAAAACATAAACTGATAGAAGCTAGAAAACAAGCGAAAGTATGAGCAGCACTAGTCTGTGGAAGTACTGCCTAAGCGGTACTACTGTCGTCCGGAGTGGTACTACCGCCTGGAAGCTGAAAAACTACCCAAGCAAAACAAATGGATGCAAGTAAGACCAAAACTGCCATAACTTTTGTGAATGAACTCTGATTTCGACGAACTCAAGCTTGATAGAAAGCAAACGACAAGAGCTGTCAAATCATGAGTGGCAACAGAGATATGCCAAAGATATAGAGGTGAGAAACCTCCATGAGTGAAGAACCGGCAAAAACTCCAACATCAAAAACACAATAGATGATGCAAACAAAATATGTTTTCAATGAACTTTAGCTTGTAATGAAGATGACCACAAGCTCAAAAACTCACAAAGAGAAAAAAAAATAAGAACCAAGAAAGATGATGCCAAGGATGCAATGATTTGACCTCTCTATGAACGATACGATCAAGCTACTCACTCCGGAGCCCCCCTTGATAGTACGGCAATCAATCCTATAACCCGGTCTCCCAACTAACACCATGAGACCCGTAAAATAGAAAACCTATCAAGGACAAACCTTGGCCTTGCGCATAGTCCACTTGAGCTAGATGATGATGATCTTGTCCTCCTCAAGTTGGACCACCTCTCTTGATCATGCTGACTCGATGAAGACTAGTGAATTTCTCCCCCATACTCCACTATGGGTGAGCCTCTCTTTGGTACATCTTCACATATCTATTATCACGAGAATGGACTACAATCTTCAAGCATGTGATCTGTTCGTGATGCTCCACTTGTACTTTCACACCGCAACCTTGATGACGATCACCACTTGATGTCATCCTCCATGGGTTATATGATATTTTTCCTTTTTATGCACACACATGGAAACATACCTAACCCCTGATACGTCTCCAACGTATCTATAATTTTTTATTGTTCCATTCTAATATATTATCTATTTTGGATGTTTTATATTCATTAATATGCTATTTTATATTTTTCTGGGACTAACCTATTAACCTAGAGCCCAGTGCCAGTTTCTGTTTTTTCCTTGTTTTTGAGTTTTACAGAAAAGGAATATAAAACGGAGTCCAAACGAGTTGAAAATTTACGGTGATTTTTTATGGACCAGAAGAAGCCCACGGAGCATCGGAGTTCGGCCAGAGGAGTCCCAAGGCAACCACAAGGGTAGCCCCCCCCCCCCCCCCAGGGCGCGCCCCCTGGCTTGTGGACTCCTCGGGAACCCCTCTGGCGTGAGACCGACGCCAAAAATTCTTATAAATAGGGAAACCTCTGAAAAGAAACCTAGATCGGAAGTTCCGCCGCCGTAAGCCTCTCTAGCCACGAAAAAACAATCGGGAGCCCGTTCTGGCACCCTACCGGAGGGGGAAATCATCATCGGTGGCCATCTTCATCATCCCGGTGGTCTCCATGACGAGGAGGGAGTAGTTCACCCTCGGGGCTAAGGGTATGTACCAGTAGCTATGTGTTTGACCTCTCTCTCTCTCGTGTTCTTGATTTGGCACGATCTTTATGTACCGCGAGCTTTGTTACTATAGTTGAATCATATGGTGTTTCTCCCCCTCTATCTTCTTGTGATGAATTGAGTCTTGCTCTTTGAGGTTTCGTTATGTTGGATTGAGTATTGGATTTGAGAACACTTGATGTATATCTTGCGATGGGATATCTGTGGTGAAAATAGGATGTTCTATTGATTTACTTGATGTATGTTTTGGCACTCAACTCGCGGATTCCCGAGGTGACATTGGGGTAATCTATGCATAGGGGTTGATGCACGTTTTCTTCCTGCATTCTCCGATAGAAACTTTGGAGTGATTCTTTGTTGCACGTTGAGGGATAGTTATATGATCCGATTATGTTATCATTGTTGAGAGAATTTGCACTAGTGAAAGTATGAACCCTAGGCCTTGTTTTCAAGCATTGCAATACCGTTTTTCTCACTTTTGTTACTTGCTACCTTGCTGTTTTTATATTTTCAGATTACAAAAACCTATATCTACTATCCATATTACGCTTGTATCACCATCTCTTCGCCGAACTAGTGCACCTATACAATTTACCATTGTATTGGGTGTGTTGGGGACACAAGAGACTCTTTGTTATTTGGTTGCGGGGTTGTTTAAGAGAGACCATCTTCATCCTACGCCCCCCACGGATTGATAAACCTTAGGTCATCCACTTGAGGGAAATTTGCTAATGTCCTACAAAACTCTGCGCTTAGAGGCCCAACACGAGTCTACAAGAAGAAGGTTGCGTAGTAGACATCAACCCCATAAAGAACTCTCACATAGACCATGGGTTAGTACAGAAAGCGTAATGGACAATGCTTATCATATCATGAGTTCACTTGATCCCACTCGGTACATCTTCTACGCTTTGTGTGTTGATCAACTTAAAACCACTCTTTGTCTTAGTCTTGATCAACCTTGAATCTTATCTTCTCTCTTCATAAAGATGATGTCTTGAAGGTAAACATGAATGTTCAGACAATCTTCTTCTTCAAGACATGCTTGCAATAGGCTCAATTCTCACATTTCCAATCTTTGCATAACTGCTTGAATAGCACCTTGGTCAACACATAATCTTCTTCTAATAACCTTGAAACCAAATCGTCTTCAAGCAATGCCTACAGGCAAAGCCTTCAAATATAACTCAAGGCAACCATTAGTCCATAGGGATTGTCATCAGTTACCAAAACCAAACATGGGGGCACCATGCCCTTTCAACTGGTACCTTTAAGGCTTTGTCTCAAACTGAGCAGGATCACATTACTACTCATAACATACGAGAACTGGAGAATATTGAAATATTAGCCAACATGGATGCTCTGGACAAGGATGAGGGGGTTACTGGTGGTTTGGGATCTGATAAAGTTGTTGAGGATGATGAGGAGCTCTTGGATTATGGTACTCAAGAGAGGCTGTAATTGACCGGTGGGGAGGTTATTGTGGAATCACAAGAATCTTTTGGTACTAACATCATGATTGCTCACATGGGTGGCAAGTGTCAAAGCTCTGATGATGGTCACAAGTGACCATGCCCTGTTCCAAGGGTCTCTCACCACGCCGGTTCCCGGCCTGGTGGGTCGAGCTGAGGACGCCTAGATCGGTTCCGTCCTGGGCCATGTTGGGTGGCCCATGACACGTTCTATTAAGGCTCCGGAAGACTTGATTTCCAAGCCGAAGATACTGGAACCGTGGAGGAATCTACCTCCATCGACGTAGTCAACTAGGATTTGTAACCCTAGGACCCCCAGTATATTATATAAGTCGGGGGACTGGGCTTGATGATAGAATAGATACAATCCCTTGGTACTTTACGTGTACTTTGTGCACACCTCTATCGCAATATAAACGAGCAGGAGTATGGTAATACCTCGATCCTTAGGGCTCGGACCTAGGTAAAAACCCGCCGCCTGTTACCATCTATATTTGCCTCCCAGGGATACCGTACTGAGGGGTCTGCCAAAACCGTATCCAACAGTGGTGGCCCATGCAGGTCACGCTAAGTAAAGGCAGAGGCTTCATAGGAGCTCAGATTGGATCCGGCGCGATCTACGCGCGGGGACAGATGTTTCTCTTTAGCGCCACCACCTTCGTCACCGACTCGATTAACCAGCTTGGCCAGATCGAAATTTTGCTCTAGGCTGAATCGTCAGACTTGGCAATATGCAGTACGCCATGGATTCACACGGAGAGCTAATCATCCAGGTTTTGGCATCATGCCAGCCTAGGAGCAGCAGGAAGAGGTTGAATTTTTTACCCACCCACCTAATCGCAAATATTAAGGATCTTACCGAGGTGCTCGTCAGTGCAAGGGAGGAGATGGAAGGCCTGGAGGAGACCTAGATACACACATCACTGAGTTTTTTAAAGATTTATGGGGAACCTGAGATCACTGATATAAGCATTGATGGTTTGACCTCTTCCCAATTGAGTGATGCGGAAAGGAATTTTTGACTAGAGAATTCGGTATGGATAAGATTAAGGAGGTGTTGTTTGGGCTCTAACATAACAAGGCAGCTCGCCTTGATGGCTACATGTTGGATTTTATAAAGAATGTTGGGATTTGGTTAAGTTTGACTTGAAGGAAATGTTTGATGCTTTTAATAGAGGAGATCTAGAGATTGAGAGGCTAAATCATGGTACCATTTCACTCATACCTAAGGTATTGGATGCTGAAGTGATACGGAAATTTAAATCAATATATTTGCTCAATGTTAGTTATAAAATAATAAAACAGCTATTGACAAACACATTAGGCCTGATTATTGGTAAATACATGTCAAATACACAGACATCTGTCATTAAGAAGAGGTTTATTATGGAAGGGGTTGTGTGGTTGCATGAGACTGTGCATGAGCTTAAAGCCACTAAAAATATGGTCTACCTCTTATGAAAAAGTTAAGTGGCATTTTCTTTACCTGATGATGCGGGATAAGGGTTTTGGTGATGTGTGGTGTGACTGGATGATGAGGCTGGTTAGAGGTGATAGAATTGCTAACAAAGTTCATGATTAAGTTGGGCCTTATTTCCCAACATTTAAAGGAGTTATACAAGGAGATCCATTGTCCCCTCTGTGTTCAATATCATTGATGATGGTGTTTGGAAATTTTGTCCAAGAGAGATCGGGATCAACGGTTGATTTCTGTTCTAGTGCCTCATTTGATCAATAATGGCTTGACCATTCTCCAATATGCAAATGATACTATATTTCTGCTGGAAGATGATTTGGAGAAGGCTAGAAATTTGAAGTATGTATTGTGTGTTTTTGAAGAGTTGTCTGGATTAAAGAGTAACTTTCACAAAAGTGAGATCCTTTGTTTGGGTGATGTTGAGCTTACACTATAAGATTACATCGCATGTAATGTTGGTTCATTGCCTATGAATTATTTGGGGCTCCCTGTAGATACTATAAGACTAAGTAACTCATGGTGGGCTCCTTTGAAGAGAAAAATGAACAGAGGATGGCTGGATGGATTGGAAACTTGTTGTCTATCAGAGATAGGGTTACTTTAGTTAACTCTTGTCTTAGCAGCATTCCCCTCTTTGTGCTCTCTTTTCTGGAGGCTCCTTAAAGTGTTTTTAAGGCTATAAATGCTAAGAGAGTCAGGATGTTTTGGCAAGAAACTCAAGAGAAGAAGAAATGCCATCTAGTTAACTGGCTCATGTATGTTTGCCAATAAGTTGTGGATGACTTGGCATTTTGGATTTGGAGACCATGAACAAATTCTTGTTAATGAAATGGCTCTGGAAGCTTGAGAACTATGAGGGTTTATAGCAAGAGTTGTTGTATAGGAAATATCTTTCTAATTAGATTTTGACTGTTGTGGTTGGGGGAGTAATGAATCACAATTCTGGAAGGGTCTGATGAAGGTTAAAGATATTTATTTTTCATCCTGGCCAGAAGGGCAATTGGTGATGGTGTTAAGACCTTGTTCTAGGAAGATGTTTGGCTGGAAGAGAAGAAACTTGGTGAGCTCTTTCCTAGAATCTTCAATATTACTTTTACTAAGCAAGCCACTATTAAGTTTGTGGAAGATTCTGGATGGGGTTGTTTTTGTTTTAGAAGTTTCTCACATGGAGAATATTTGGAGCAATGGGAGGAGTTGAAGAAATTGATTGATGAGGTGGACTTAAGTGATAGGAAAGATAGAATACTGTGGCTCTTGAACAACAATAACAAATTTGTGGTGAAAGAGCTTTAGGTTGCGTTTGGCACCAAGGTATTTTTGAAGTTTCAGGAGAATACCATGTTTTCTTAAAAAAGCCATGGTTTAAAGACTTTGATGCGTTTGGCAATAACAAATACTTTAGTTTACAAACCGTAGTATCTCAAACTGAGTTTGTTTTTTTTTTTGCAGTATCTAAAAAAGAGGTCCAGGCCTCTTTCTTCCAAACCGAGAAACACTCACGTCTAGTTGGTCTTAGAAAGACCGTGCTTGCCGAACACCCTGTAGTTTTGCTAAAGCAGAGGAAAATTGCAGTTTCTAGAAACTGAGGTATTCATTACCCAGGCATTACAATACCATAGTTTTGGATTACTGTGGTTTTAGAAATACTGTACTCCCAAACTAGGCCTTATCTGTTTCTTAAATCCTCGACTTTAGTTGTCTCTAGTTGTATATACAGGCATTTGGAAACTGAAGTTACCTCCCAAGATCAAGGTTTTTCTTTGTTTGATGATTAAAAATAGCATACTAACCAAAGATAACATGAGAAAGAGAGGTTGGACTGAAAATTCAGGTATCATAAGGACCTATATTTGCAATCGCCGTCAAACATAGATTCCATTGTTTCTGAACCGAAAATGATGGTGCAGTATACAGTATACATACAGTGGCATAGGCACACTCAAGAACAGAGCAATGGAGTCAGACAATGGAGCATCCCTTCTGATCCTGCTATACTTCCAATCAAATCACCGCCCAATTGTAACACTGTGATATATAACCTATATATGTACATGAACTAACCAAACATACTTATATAATTATAAAAAACACATATACAAGATATAAACGATCAGATTGACGAGCCGGAAGAAGAAGGCGGCAAAAGCCAAAGAATACCTACTCTCACCCTGTGCAAACCAAACCTCTCCTCTCTCTCACTCTCTCTCTCTCTCTAACTAAAGGAAAGAGTCAGTCTACCCAGCCCATCTATCACATCCAGGTCCCTCACCATCTCACGCCCGGAGGTCGAACCCCGGCCAAACTCCCTCGCGGGCGAGCTGCCGTGGCTCCGGCACGAGTCCCAGCTCCGGTGCGCCTTGTTCCCCTTGCCGGGCCGAGGCTCGCAGCTCTTGCTCCGGCCATAGCTGGTCGTCCGCTTGAAGCTCAGGTGGTCCAGCGTCTCGCGATCAGAGTCCGACAGCGGGCTCGGGCAGGCGCTGTTGTTCATCGGTGACGTGGTGAGCCTGGTGGTGTCAGCTTCGTGCGGCGGTGGCGGTTCTGACGACGACGGTCCTCCCTTGCGGGACCGAGACCGTTCGTGCCTTGTGGACTTGTTGTGCCCGTAGCCTCGGCTCTTCACCTGGAGCACGAGGTGGTGGAGCAGCACCACCAGCTCCAGCATGTGCTCCTCCGTCTTCGCCTTGTCGGCGTGGTGGAGCGTCTGCACCCGGGTCACGCTGTGCCGGGAGCCAGATTTCTCATCCATGTCACTCCTATAAAAATGATATAGAAAAGTTAGTTATGTTTGCAAAACAAGCGTATGCGATGGAAATTCAAGTAAGATAAGGAGATCATGATATTTGAGGGGACTAACCCAAAGTTTGCCCATTCGCCGACCCATCCGAATCCTTGATGTGCTCTAGTAAAAGTTAGGAAACAGTGAATTTTGGAAAGAGGCAGAAAAACAACTATGCTCATTAAATCAGATTTTTATTTCATTTTTTTAATATCCTCAGGAACCAGAACGATTGAAGTACCTTGTTGTGTTTTCTGCTATTGGCAGAAGCCAGCGAAGGGTTTTCTGCATTTCGGCTTTGATTTGAGATACAGAACGCTGTGGAGTACAGAAAAAAGGTCGCAGTTAGTAAATATGCTTTGATGCCACAACACTAGCAACAACAGAATCATGTCCCGGTTCTTGTGAAGAAAATATAAGAAAAATGCCTATCACATTCTATGACATTCAAAATGCCTGCTAAGTATCCCGTGTATTTGCTCCCTTGGATATGTTGCAGTTACGCTGCCCATGCAGACAACCGAACTTTCAGTGCTTAGAACTGAATCGTGGCTATGGACGCCCAAAAAAAAAGAACTCTGCTAGTGATAAGCTTGATACACGGGATTTACATTTCTACTACAGATCCACGTGCGCATATAAATAAGAAAATATTCTTCAGAATTGTGCAAGACAAACCTCCTCATCTTCAGTTTTGACTGATGGCAACCGCGACCGCAGAGCTGACTTCACTGTTTCTGGTAGTCCATGGTACAAGTTGTCCCTAGCACTAGGAGGAAGAGAGAGTGGCCGAGAAACCTGCATATGTAGACAATAGAATGAGAACCCTATGCCTTTTCTTGTTTCTTAATCAATGACATGTCACAAATAGAAGGCTAAAGAGTATAGACTGGAGCATATGTAGACTTGGGTGATAGCGGTAGTATATGAACTATGACACTGTAACTTCTTTATTTCAAAAATGATTTTCGAATTGGTGTTTTGCAGCTAGGAGACAGACTGATGTTTATTACAGACTACTACCATCGAATATTCTGCTCACCGAAAGAAAAGGTAAATACATAAATGCATGGTTCATCAACATAGCAGAAACAGTTCCCTAGAAAAATAACAGACCACATGGAAATTCAATAAATTAAGGAAAGTGGGGCATTAAGCAAGCATGCTAAACATCACGTGAGTCATCAAATTAACTTACTATATTTTCAATTTGATTGATGATGTTAGCATAATGTAGTGCCAGACCACAGGCACCTAGCCTTTTGTTCTGACCTTGCTCCATGAAGTCGGTACCTACAGGAACTGTTTATTCAGGGAGAGGCGTCAGGATATTGTCAGATACATTTTTGTGCAAACAATAAAGCAGCCAATCAATAATTAATTTACCAGCTTCACCGAATGCATCCCGGATTTGTTTATCCAGAAAAATGACGATATCAACAAGCTTTTCCACAACCTAAATATAGGATAACAAAAAGAAATGTTAGCATCCTTCAAAAGAACAAAAAGGCAATATGTGAGCAGCGCATTCATCAAAAACTGTCTCAACGGAATGCTACGAGGCATAAGCCAACAGACAGAATTACAGAAGGCCAAGATATAAAGTAATGAAGTAAATGTGGATGAAGATAATTACATCCTCCAAAGGTCTGGACCACAAGGATTTCTTCTTCAAAGTTTTCACAAGCTTCCTTTGGCGCTTTAGTTCACTGTGCAAAATCATAACGCTCTCTGAAAAGAGCAAAAATCGAATACAGTAAATATCCTTTAATGGCAAATTTGCAGTGCAGTTTTAGCATGTACTGAAGTTCTTGAAGAACAATGTCATCAGTCTGGCAGTACCTCGTCTAGCTGCAGGTACAGACTCCTCTTCGTGAAATTTCCTTTGAAAATCCTGCTCAAATCTATCTAGCGCGTGCAATTCATGGTAAAGCTCCTGCAGGTATAGAACTAACTCATCAGCATAAGCTTCAAGCCAGTGTATGAATGCAAAAAAATAGCCTGATCCACCCTCAAACCATAGTTCTAGCATGCTGATATGCAAGAGACCTAATTCTTAGGTATTAACCTACTGAAAGATTGTTGATCCCATTATAATACTTGGCGGTTCAATGATTTCAAGAAGTACAATAGCTACTCCATAAACGGTAGAATTAGTTATGAACTACAAGCACCTCCAAAAGTATAGAAATGTGGAAATTAAGTAGAACATACAGAAGTGTTTTGAGCCAAGCTAATCAAATGCTGGACAGTAGTTCCGATATGCTCTTTTGAATGGTCCTGGGGCATGGAATCTTTCGTCGACCTGCACACCAGAGTAACCCATAGTGTTCAGAACAAGAGGTGCCGATAAGATGGTAAATAATGACATGTCGAAAGGAAATGCATAATTCTCAGAAGCATACTTCTCAAAATAGCGTCCCAAGTTATGCCATATGGGGTCTTTACAGAGGTCACCAAATCGAATTACTTCTCTTGAAAGGATGGCGAGTTCTTCCCTGTTGGGTTCCATTTAAATTCCACATCAACAACGCTTACAGTAAGAAGAAAGTTTTAAAATAAAAATGAAACTTGCTTTTAAACTAACCATACCTCTTGTCGATTGCAGCAATATGCAGGAGCTCGGTGGGATCTGAGGAAATTAATATCCGCACACCATCCGAATGCAAGATTTCTTCCTTGAGTTCTTTTATATTATCGTCAGAGCATGACCTCCACAAATTGGAAGCTTTAGCTATTGTATTCGCGACTTCGAATGCCAGAATCTCGACTTTATTTCCTCGGGTTGTTCCCCCATAGAGAAACCCACTGCCGTGATTCAAACTTGCGATGCCGCTGCCAAGGGTATCTAACACCTCGACGGCCTTTTCCAGGCCAGCGATGCTGGCTCTTCCTATAAATGTACCTGGTTCTGATACCTGGTATAAATAGTATGTTAGAGGCAATGGGAAAAGGCTACCGATATATTCTCAGCTCTCAGGTATGAACGATGAATTGGAAATATACAGACTATAGCACAGAGCAAGGGGAAGAAAGGAGAGCCGTATTGTCCCCTTTAAGAAACAATGACAGGTGTTAGCTTGTATAAGGAAACTAACAGAGGAAGACACCTATGTCTCAAATTGACTGTGCTGGACCTGTTTATGTGGTTGCAAAACTATGAAGTATTAACACGATGTTGCTATCTCAGTATGATCTTTCTAATCTGAAGCACATGCTACTACTTCTAGGCAATTTCATAACCCTTCGAAACAAGTAGGTGTGCTACCGAAGATGATCCTTGATGCTCACTGGCCAGATGAAAGTAGTTGTGCTACTGAACAGATGCTACCAGAACAGTGGAGACATGGCCGGCATCGCTTATCCAAATAGATGCTTGAGTTTTGATTGTCCTATTCCTATATCATTCACTGCTTATCCAAATCATTTTGACAACAACATACGCCGGCATCGCTTCATTTCTTTTTATTCTCCCCCAGTCTGTGCTTCACCATCCAGTGATTCCTTGTGACTGTAAGTCAAAGCGGCCAAATTCCACGTTTTCAGCAAGAGAAGCACAGGTATGCCAGTATGTCAAGCTCCATGGATAGCATCGAAGAAGTGGTCAACAGCAGCAGCAAGGATACAAGTTATTGTCCGGGTCACTGGCTTGACCAGTCCACCGAGTAGACTTATACTATCTAGTGACAGCAACCCGAATGCAGATTAAGCAAGCTCGCCTGAAGAAAAGGAATCCGTGTGCGACCAAGCCTCCGGTGTGTGAAAAAACAATGGCCGCCAAGATTGACCTAGCGTTACGTTTGGACTCTGCCTCCTGTGCCACCAGTTCCCCTGCTCCGGCGAAAGCACGCTGATTGATTGATTCCCGAATCCAAATGTTCGTCAGAACAGCTCCGTGCGGAACCAAGCTGATTCTTCGTTTGGACGGAGTAATCTATGCTGGAGACATCCGGTGTCATGGCCGAACTGCGCGGCAGCTTCACCTGAAACAACTAGCCATGGCGTGGGCATGGCAGGCTTCCCTGTGGCGTCTGTTGCGGGCAGATTGCAACGCGTGCTGCAATTTCTGAAACTCTGTCACGGTCGCACCTGCTCTGCTCTGCTCTGCCTGACGAGAGCCAAATAAGGGGCTCGTCGCGAAACAAAAGGTCTCTGCCGCGGCCGCCGGGCACTGCTGCAGGCGGCCGGCCGGCGGGCAGAGCCCGGGCTCGAGGGAAACAAACACAAAAACAAAGATTGATGAGTGGCGCTGGAAGAGCGGGTGGGTACCTTGTGGGGCTTGTGCGGCGGCGGGATGGCGATCTCCCCGGAGTCGAAGTCGGTGGGGCCGTAGCGGCCCCGGCGCGCGTCGAAGACCGCCCCGAGCGCCTGCTGCTGCTGCTGCTGCTGGTGGTACGGCTGCGGCTGGACGGACCGGCCCTGCGGCCGCGCCGACCCCTCCCGCTTCTCCCGGCTCGAGAACACGCATCCCATGGCGCGCCTACCGCCTCGAGAGCAAGTTCCAATCCACAGCCGCTCGGCGCCTCTCCCGTCGGTCGCCGGCGTCCGGCAGGCAGGTGGAGTTGGAGTTGGAGTTGGAGTTGGACGATGGAGTCCGGACTCCGGAGTGGGCAGGGCAGTGGCGCGGGATTGGTTGGTTGGAGGGCGGGGAATGGGACGGAGAGGAGGGGAGAGGAGGGTGATGGATGGATGGACGGATGGAGGGAGGAGGGTGGTGCTTTTGGGTTTCCTTTGGCGTCGTCGTCGTCGTCGTCGCGGGGCTGGTCGCCGTCGCGTTGCGTTCGCAGCCTTTGACTTGTTCCCTCGCTCCCACAATCCTATTCGGCTATTCTCTTCCCACCAGAGCCGCTTTCCCACCTCGTCCCGTCCTCACCCCCTTCTCTCTGCCTTCCTTCCTTTTTCACCTTGCCTTCACTACCGGGCAACGAACAGCTACTCTACTCCTTGGGCTGAGTAGTTTTATAGTTCTACCGTACTACACAAAGTTGTGCCTACGATAGGAAGGTTCTTAGATCTCGGTGGATTTTTATTTACAAATCAATAAGCTTAGGTAAACACTCGGCTGTCGACATGTCGTGAACCTTGCTCCATGTACTATGACTCGGACATGCTCGTCGTGTGTATCCTCGATGTCTCGACGAGCTCTCGATGCCTTCATCTCGGTGTCACCGTTATGTCATGATACGTGACAAAAATCATGTGCTCTCAATCCCATGGATTCGGGCAGCATGTTGCGACGCGGTTTAACGTTTCCTCACGCTTCACTATGGATCAAGTCTTTTGGCTGCAAAAAAAGGAGACGTTTTTGGCTGCGTTTGACCTTTCCTCGTGCAAAGACCAAAAGGTCAAACTAAGAACAGGATGATCTCCTGCAACAGACACTCATGAAGATTTCCTGCAAAAAAAAAAAGATAATCATAAAGATTTTATATCATTTACGTGTGCAGCCTATTCCTGCTTTCGAGTGTTTCCAAACAGATTGTAAGACTGGCTGAGGCCAATGAAACTCAGGAAACACGTGTAGAGATAGTTATGTTTCTGTTGTCCAGCGTTCAACGTCTTAGTATTCCAGTGAGAGGTTGAGACCAGTGGCGGACTTGCCAAATAATGTTGAGGGGCAAAACATAAAATTATATTGGTTTTCGATCTAATCTCACTGAAAAATTCTCTATAGAAAATGGTACCCCCGACCTAGCCATAGTCAGCCAATGGTCGCGACTGTTTTCCTTTAGGTTTGTAGGGTATCCAAAAACAAGCATGTGGCACACGACACGATCCCAACAATATTTGGACGAAGAGTGACAATGCCGGGTGATGGCATATAGCAAGACCAGAATCCCAGGTCCGATGGCAAGCACATAAGGTGGCGTCGGAGAACTAGCGTACACATACACATCAACCGTGAGAGAGCGGAGGGCCATGTCAAGATCATGAGAGACTACTTTGCATCAAATCCAACCTATTCGGAGAAGTACTTTCGTCGGCACTTTCGGATGCACACAAGTCATTTTCTGACCACTGTTTTCTAGGCTTATTATAGGAGATGCTCCTGCTTGTAACTACTCGGTCAATGGGCACAACTACTCAATGGGTTACTACCTTGCGGATGCCATCTATCCACCATGAGCCACATTACTCGAAACAATTCCGCGTCCAAAAGGTAACAGAAAAAATCACTTCGCCCAATGTCAAGAAGCTGCTAGGAAAGATGTGGAGAGAGCCTTCAGTGTGCTTCAGAAGCGCTTTGCAATTGTTCGTGGCCCTGCTGAGTACTGAAGCTCTAAGGTTCTATGGCAGATCATGACTTGTTGCATCATATTGCATAACATGATCATTGAAGACGAGAGGGATATGCATGCCTGAGAACTTCCAGTACATCCAACGGGACTCCAGTTGAACCAGAGTATGATAGGAGCAGGATCTTGGTATTCCTCGAAGAGCATCGATAGATCGAGAACCGACAAGTTCATGCTCAACTCTAGGATGAGCTTATTGAGCATCACAGGCAATGTCATAGCGCTTCCTGGTTATTCTATCACATGTTATTTGCTACATTTGGACCATTCGGTGTGTTGAAATTTTAATAATTTGGTGTGTTATATTTATATCGGTAGAGCCCAGAAATTGATATATCGGCCTATATATCGGTCATAGCGGCCTAGATTTAAAAGCTTGGTGGACAGCAACAACACGTGGTGTTTGATCACCGATGAACAGTCACTATTATACATTAATTGAACCTGCGACGAAGACGCCTCTTCTATGGGACTCGATTGCTTGAAGGGGTCTGCACTATTATTGGCCGTCGGCAAGCAAGCGTATCGTGATCAGGCTAAATAAGTACTTATTCTCCCGTGTACGTGCACCACGTATACCACGTAACCTATATTAATAATGAAATGGAACATGACGGAAATTCATAATATTTCGTTGTTTAATCTGGTCAAAGATTGCATGCGCGATGGGAGGACATCGAGTGTTTGAGGTTTGACCAACCGACCGACCGGCCAGCTCACATGCACGCGATGCAAAAGTCAAGTCACATACATACTCGGTCTCAACATTGCTGGGCAATGCTAAACTAATCTAGTGTAGTAGAATTTCAGAAATGAACAAATAACCGAAGGAAGTCGGAAAGTCAGGCACCCAGATGATACAGGGATGCAAGTGCATGTGCATAAAAAAGAATAAGTAGTTGTCAGAAGAAAAGAAAGAAAATATGAACCTGAACGTGCCAACTGACAGCAACATACTCGCATAAAAGAAAGGGGACAGAAACATAATCGCATGCACTGGTATACGCGTGTATATGAGCGTTTGTGTCTGTACTGTGTTAAAAAAATGATATGTAACCCGTGTCGGCATCGAGCCAGAAGGCTGCTGCCACAACGCGTAACGACGATTTTTTTTGGAAGAATAATAAGGAGCACGTCGACCACATCCTACTGGCACTAGCTAGGAACATGCGCACGTACGGACGGGCGCTGGCGGCGGCAGGCCGGCGGCGACCGCGCGCAAAAGCCGAGAGCGACCCGACCGGTCCGGAACGGCACCCGCGCGCAGCCCCATCGTATCGGGGGACGGGGAAGCGAAATGGTTGGCCGGTCAGCCACGGTCTCCGGCGACGTGGCGTCCATCAGACTTTTAATAGCTTTAGGACTATTGTTCAGGTGAAGCTACCGATCAACTATTGCTCAACTTCTCCCTCGAGGAAAACGAGAGTTTCGTTATCCGGATAAGTCAGGAACGGGCTAGGAGCAGAGCCGATGGCGTGTAAGGCAGTGGTCATTAAAAATACACTAGTCCCACGTACTACTCCCTCCGTTACGGTTTAGAAGGCGCGCTTGGAAATTCTCTAGGACCTAGGTGGTTATCTATTGGTTGTGAGATGGGCTAAAAAATAGCATTCACACTACACATGCATATAGGAGTAGTACATCGGAGTACTAATTAGCTACTAGGAGTAAATGCAATGCGCCCTAAACCTTGTATATTGTGGAAACCTCAACATTTTCTTGTAGTTGTTGATTTGTGAAGATATCGTAGTTGTTGTTTATTGTGGAAACCTTGTACATCGGGTGATCTCGTAGTTGTTGATTTGTGAAGATATGCTTCATTTTCTTGTTGACCACAAACCTCAACATATTTCCCGCAAAAAAAAAAAGACAAACCTCAACATATGCTCGAGAGATAGTCTCCATACACTAATAAGGGATGTATGGGTTTTCAAGATAAATTTAGAAAACTCATCTCACTCAAACTCTATGGCTCGGACTTAATGATAAGTGGGGGAAGAAAACATCTTTCATAATTCTTTTTTTAATTATGTACAAAAAAGAAAAAGGGGAAAAGGAATCCCAACCTTTTTTTCTCGAATCAAAATGTATCTTCTTTGGTTTGTGAGGGTTCTTTTAAAATGGCTGCATAAATGTATTACTCGGAGCTAATATTACTAAGACCCAATATTACATCCAGACATCACCAAACTTCCCAGATTAGTCGCGAATCCTGCAATCATTTCCTGGTTCCCGTCTCTCCTAGGCAACGCAGCCAGTTCATGTGCAAGACGGTTCCGGCGACGAGGAATAGCCCTGATCTATTGAGACTCAAATGTGCAAGGGGAAACGAACAGTGTGGAAATGAACGAAACTGGTCTTTTTCCGAAACTTCAACACAAAATGATCCAAATCTGAAAATATTTTACAAACTGGCCCATTTGCATGACGTCCGGGACTAGAGTGACATGCTAGACAGCCTGACGCCCGGGCTAAGGCGCCGTACTATTTGGCATGGCGCCTTGGCCCGTGGCATCATGCTATCTAGTATGGCGCACCGGCCCCGAGCGTCATGCAAAAAGGGGTCAATTTATGAAATATTTTTAAATTAGGGTCATTTTGTGTTCAAAGTTTGAGAAAATGGTCAGTTTCGTCGATTCTCACACGAGCAGTGGCATGCCCGGTTCTGCTGGTGATAGGTATGTGAACTGTTAAGTTTCACAAGCAATAGCACGTCATCCTGACCCGAATCTCCAAACAAACACGTCCATGTCTTGTGACGGAGAGAGTCTACCCGCAGGAGAGGGGGCAGGGGTACGGACGGAATTGATTCACCACTGTTGGCGTGGATTATCTACCTTTCGCACTCTGTTGTTGCACGCTAGACCGGGAATGATCGACGTCAGCACTACGCATGCATTATCTGGCATACTGTCGCGTTCAACATCCTAGCAGCCGCGGTAAGAGCATCTACAGCCGGGTCTCTAAGTACCCGTCTCAAGCTATCGAGCAGGCCGTCTGGTCAGTGACCGGTCACAAAAATTCGATCCAACCGGATCTCCTATACTGGCCTCAAACGCCCAGACTAACCGGCACCTCTTATATCCAGCTCAAATATAGGTCAGATATGGGGCGACCCGGACATGCCTGAGCGCGTTCGCTTGACAGGTCCGGCCCACCACGGACCCCACAAAAAACCTCAATCCGGACGGCGAGCTCAAACCCCAGCTCACTCTCTCCCTCTCTCGCTCAGTCCGTCCACTCCTCTCCCTCTCCGGTTCCGATCCCATCCACCACCATGAGCAGCTCCAGCAGCGACTCTGGCTCGGAGCCCGACTACGAGGAGGAGATAGCCCTCCGCATTGCGCTGAAGCGGTTCAAGGTGGAGACCGGCGGCATCTCTGGGTCTAGAGCGTCGCCGCACCTCCCGCGTCAGCGCAGCGCGGACGCCGGAGCTAAACGCTCCCGGCCCGCGCGCTGCGACGCCCGGTCAGCACAGTTCGCGCCGGCCCCACGTCGTCTCGTTCCCCCGCCGGCCGCTCCTGCACGCGGCCAGCGCTGGGTGCTTGTGCCCGCGCCTCCGGCCCGCATGCGCACTCCGGAGTCGGAGGCGCGCGCCGCGCCACGAGAGGCAGCGTGCACGGGAGAGGGAGGCGGCGGAGCACTCCGCGCGCCGCCGCCGCGGGACGGAGCCGGACACCGACGAGGACGCGCGTCTCCTCGCCTGGGTGTACCGCCGCCCCCTCACGACGGCGGAGACGGACGCTCGCCGCCTCCGGCGGAAGAACGCCAAGGCGCTCCGACTAGCCATTGAGCAGGCGGAGCGCGAGACGAAGGAGGCAGCAGTGGAGAAGGCTCGGGTGGCAAGGCTGAAGCGGGAGCAGGACAGGGCGGTACATCGGATGAAGGAGCTCATCGTCCTCTCCGACTCCGACTCCGACGACGGCGACAACTGCACCTCATCGTCCGACGACCAAGACCCTCCACCAGCCGCGGACGCCTACAGCTGCGCCGGCGACCGAAAGGGCAAAGGCCCGACGAGGAAGTGGTGATTCCGGCCCCCCTCCTCAATGTTTATATCGTTTAAGTTATAGAAGTTTATGAATTTGTCCGTGGACGAACTATGATCTTTTGAATGTGGTGAAATATGTTTATCCGTTTGCAGCCGATCTTGTGTTCCTTTGCAGCTCAATTTTGTTGTCCGTCGTCTGATCACGTAGGACAGATAAACGTGTGCATGGGTAGTGTGGATATAAGACGCCGGATATGAGATACGCGGATGCAGAATGACAAATATAAGGGGTGCCCGGTCAGTGCCTGGGCGCGTCCGCGGGCGTTTGAGGGGCTCGATTTGCCAAGTCCGGCTGTAGATGCTCTAAGCAGGTCATCAATGCACCATCAGGAGAGTGAATTTTTTGTCTTTATATTTAAACATTCAAAAATTAACTTTTTAAGTTTCCATACTATAAGGTGCGTGTGGTTTTTAGTATTAATATTTGGCCAAAAAATTAACCAATAAAATATGAATTATGTGTCAGGACATTTATACCATTGAATTCATGTTTAAAAAAAGTATTCAACGATATAATTTTTCAGCCGCATGGTTTATCATACTATTGGTTTAATTGATGGTGAAATTTAAATCACGAAAAGCATGTGCACCATACGGAATAGACTTGGTTGTAAGTATGTACTCCTCTGTTTTTATCACTCCGCATTTTAGCTTTGTCTCAAGTCAAACTTTCTAAACTTTAACTAAGTTTACAAAAAAATTGTTAACATCTACAATACCAAATCAATGCCATTACATTCACCGAATATATGTTCACATAATATGCACTTGTTAGTTTTAACGTTTATATTATTTTATATGGATTCAGTCGAAGTGTAGTAGAACATTTGACTTAGGACAAAGCAAATATGTGGACTAAATAAAACAGAGGGGGCATGTTAGATGGTTGTCCTCTCTGACATTGAAAAGCGCATGTCGTTTGAGGAGGGGTGTATTTTGTACTATCACATTTGCATCATGCTCGCTACGGGAAATATATTGGTAAATCAAACAAAATGATGTGAATGCATTTTCCGAAACTACGAGCTTACAGTCCTACAATGTTAGGTCGTGGGGCGTGTACTTTCTTGTGCTTTAGTTTTGCAAAGATGATGTGATGTGCACTTATGTGTTGTTTAAGTTTACGAAAATTTTCAAGAAACCAGTAAAAGTTTTTTTAGTTGGAAACCAAAAGAGAAAAGTTAACAAAATTGATTTTCCTGGATTTATTTCAGGTCTTCTAGCGATGGACGTTTAGTGGGAGAAGACGTTCCGTCGACTATTAAGACATCTTTGACGACTTCGTCAATAGTAAGAGGGATAAATATACTTTTCGTCCTCGAACTCTGCCGATAATATAGAAATCGTCCCTCAACTACGAAACCAGCAAAACTCAGTCCTCGAACTATCAAAACCGGATACTTTTCGTCCCTCGGACGGTTTTAGTACGCGGTGAACAGTAACTCGGTGAACAGTAAATCGAAAAAATAGCACCAAAAAATAAAAAAAAAATCTCAAATTTTACAGCATCGAACATACTCTGGTGCGCAAAGCACATGCAAAATTTCCTGATGTTTCGACATTCGAGCAGCTCATGGCAAAGAAAAAGCTGTAAATATGTACGTCGGTGCACAGTAAATTCAAAAAAAAAATAGCAAAAAAATTCAAAACGATATGAATTTTTTTGGCATCAAAGATGCTTAGGTACGCAAGATGCGTGCAAAAAATCGTGGTTAGCTGGTTTTGATAGTTCATCAAAAATTGCCATCTCTAAATTGCATGCAAGGTTTAAGATAAGACTGTCTTATCAACTAGTGTATATACCCTATTATGCAATTCGATTTGTCAGACATGCCTTTGACTGAATGTTGCTCTATTAATATATATGAATGAACCATCATACTCTCTCCCTAAGAAATAATCTGTTTCTATAAAGAAATTTAGCATGATGTTTTGGAGATGACTTCTGTCAAACGTTGACTATGAATATCATTTTAGTTATTTCTATTAGATATATGAAAATCATATATACATGATGCAGCCTTTGTCCAAAGGCGGTCTCGGGTTCGCCTCCGCAGTCATCCGCCTCTGCCGGTATACCATCAGCATTCTCCTCATACATCGATGGGGGTGTGCTGGGAGGCCCTGATCTACGGGTGGAAGCCATAGCTTCTCCCTCTTGGGGCATTCACAGGTCTTCGTTCGGCGGTAGCAAGACGACGGTTGGCATGAAGTAAAATCTTTCTGCCTCGCCCTAGTTCCGGTGATGCTTACTCGTATCGTCGGGTGGCTTGCGGAAGATGGGTAGACCTAGTTCTTCGGGTTGCCATTATTATTTTTGCATGTTTGTCTGACCGCGCCATCCTATGGGGCGGACAACGTGGTTGTGCGTCTTGGTCCTTCGGCCCAGCTCTGACCGACGAAAGGTTGGCCAATTTCAGCCTCGTCGAAGAGGGGTATCATGTTTGTGTTCCTCGGCTTCGTCTGGCCGGAACTAGGCGTTCTACAAACACTCTTTGTTCTTTCTTCCCCGGGGCGGCGCTTTTCTACGCAAGTCGCGTCTATCGGTGTCTTGTGTTCTATGACGCCATTTGGCCGAAATTGGGGTGTTCTACATACCCTCTTAGTCGTTTCTTCTCTGGGGCTGCATTTTGCTATGTAAGTTGCGTTAGTCACCGTCTTAGGGTACACATATATGACTTCCCTGCCACTATTTCTACAAGCTCTTTGGCTTAAACAAATTTGCCACTGAGACAGAGGCCTAGAGGGGGAACGAGTTGCTCATGACGCGTCACCGGTGAATGCAGGAGGAAGAAGACTTCGGCATCCAAAGGATTTGGATCATTCTTCAGTTTTTGCAACAGTGTTTTTCAAGGTTTTGTGCCACCTAATATTTGGCGTTTGACCCTTTTCCGCAAAATTGTCTAAAATATATTTATAGAAGTATTTATATACTTAACTCAAATTAGCGGTTGCATCTTGAAGATCACAGAAAAATATGTAGCAAGATGTTTGGTGGAATCAATCAACTAAAAAAAAGATGTTTGGTGGAACGGAAATTTTCTTTTGAAATCAGATGGCATATTGTAAAAAAAAATCTTTCTTTAGAAAAATTCCCAAGGATTACTCACGACGCAGCACGCGTTGTAAAAGCAGATTAAAAAAAGAGGAGGGGAATCCATCGCATCGTCTAGCGGGGGCGGTTCCCCAGCAGGGAATCGCAACAGCCTCCAGTGATACGATACGATACCAATTCCATTCGGATCTCGTATCGCTGCTGCTGCTGCTGCATCACCGATCAGATCGATCGTCCCGAAAGCGCGTAGCGAACAGGAAAAAAAAAAGGAAGAAGATGCGGCGTGACCGGACGCGTTGGTCATGCCGACGGTGGCGAAATTTCATGTTTTCACCCTTTTCGTATACTATTTTGGGATCTGACCCTCGTTGAAAAAAATTTCGGGATCTGACCCTTTTCTTACCGTCAGACACCTTGGCGATAGGGTATAATAGCCTACCGCCATGCCCCTTGACGGCAGGGTTGGACACCCTACCGCCAAAAAGTTCTAAGTTTTCAACACAGAGAGCGGTAGGCTGTTATACCCTACCGTCAAGGGATCTGACGGTAGGAAAAGGGTCAGATCCCAAAATATTTTCAAACAGGGATCAGATCCTGAATTTGTTAGAAAAGTGGTCAAAACACGAAAATTTGCCGACGGTCGAGCAGAGGGTCAAGGCGCGCACGGAAGTTATATAGGGACGTGCAGGGTACGCGCGAACACCACCGCAGCCTGCGGTTGGTTGGCAGCTGGCGCGGCGGCGCGAACGGCGACGACACGGCACGCCACCCGCCGCGCGCGATGCGGGCTGGATCAGGGGTGTGCGTTGGGGCACGGCCCTTGTGGAGATCGAGAGAGGAAAATGGGGGCCCAAATAATCATTTCCAAACGGCTGTGGCTGTCCAGCCGAGCCCATTTCCGCAATTGGTATATGCATCACGGTTGCGTGAACGAAAAAAGATGGGAATTATATATGCCTCGAAAAAAAAGGAGGGGGACAAGCGAAGATAAAGGAAATGATTAGGTGTTGTTCAATAAGTTCTCTCATGTCACTTTTGGCCCAAGAGAAGATAGAGTCCAAGACCCCACGTTTTGGGCTCAGATTTGGATTTAACGAGCTGGCGCTCGCACGGCCGATAGCATGGACTGGCCCATCAGCACGCTCGCTCGCTCGAAAAAATTCCAAACGATTGCTCGTTCGCTCCAAAAAACTGAACAATTACTGTTGCATTCATATGCACAAATGATGTTGATTTTCAAAAGAAAAAGACTGCTGACCCATCATTTAACGGTTGCCCAGTTGACTGATCCAACCGTTGAATTTAAAAAAATGAAAATGATTCAAAACCAATTCACGAATTAAAAAATATGCATTTAATAAAATCATGAATTCGAAAAAAAATTGCAATTCTGAAAAAAGAGGTTCCACAAATATGGAAAAAGTCCGCGGATTTGAAGAAAGTTCATTGATTTTGAAAAACATATCATTGATTTTGAGACAAAGTTTATTGTTTTTTAAGGAAGTTCAAAAAGTTGAATAAAAAAGTTCAAAAATTTGACAAGAAAGTTTATCTGTTTTGAAAAATAGTTTGTCGACTTTGAAAAAAGTTCATCAATTTTGAAAATAAATTCATGAACTTGAAAAAAGTTCTTCAATTTTTCAAAAAAAAAAAACTTTCATCGAATTTTAAAAAAGTCATGCATTTTGAAAAGAAAAAGCAAAAAAGCAAAGGAAAATAAAGAAAAATACAGAATAAAAAATAAAAATAAAAAATAGAAGAAATATAAGAGAAATAAAAAATCAAACAAGACCGGCCCAGGAAAAGTCAAAATCGGAAAAAAGAAAAAAATGGGTGGCAAGCTTCTGGAAGCTTCCCAAAACCAGGAAGAGGTCTCTCCCCATTGCACTATTAGATGGCCCGGCCCAAGTAAGAGGGCCTTCACTGCCAGTTAACGAAATGAACATTAAAGGGAGCTGAAAGCGCCAAATAGGAAATGCCCCAGATGCAGCCATCCGGACGGAGTGCAAAACTTCAAACATGCATCACTTTAAACATGGGGCGGCTAGTCACTATTGGCGTCCCATCCTAACGGGTCAGGGACGAAAACATTGATATAATTTTATTTATTTTTACAAAATGATCTTTTCTACACTATATATCAGATTTTTTTTCAAAACTATGACGGGATTTATAGCAAATTTGAAATCTATAGGGTTGAACGCCAAAAATTCAAAACTATAACCCCGTCGGCCTGCTGGAGGCCGAAGAGGGGCCCGTCGGCCGGCGATGGGCCGAAGGGAGGCCCGTCGGTCTTCGGGCGGCCGAAGAGAGGCCCGTCAGCCTCCAGGCGACCGTGGGGTGGCCCGTCGGCCTCCAGGCGGCCGAAGAGCTCCTGGATAAGGCCCGACCGCTCCCTTTCTTCTTCCTCTGTTCGCTACCTCCTCCTCCTCTCTCTCTCGTTTCTCTCTGTACATTTCACCCCCGCGCCGATCTCTTCCCTCGTACACCCATTTTCCTATCCAACCCGCAGAAACAATAGATCATAGCATTCTCCGCCGGCCTACGGTATTTTTTTTTTGCTATGGGGTAGTTTTTTGTGCGTGAGGAGGAGCCATGGTGGGGTGGAGGAGGTGTGGCTGGTGAGGAGGTGGTGGGGTGGAGGAGGTGCGGGTGTGGAGGCAGTGGTGGTGAGGAGGAGTTTCGGTGGTGCAAGGAGTCCGCGAGGTGGCCGGTGCCGCTGAGTTGAAGAGAGGACGAAGAAGAAGGGAACACACGCGTCGAAGGTATAGCAATGTCGTCACAAATTTTCTATGAGCTGTACAGTTTATTTAGTGTACATAGTCATTTTAGCGGATAGTTAGTGTAGCTGGTAATAATTATGTTCGTTGCGATTAATGAGAAGATGGCAATGTCTGATAGGTGAAAATGTCTGAATCAGTAAATTTGACTGTTTACTACGGCCCTGGTAATGTTCGATATAATGAGTTAGGGGTTGATCTTAGCGAGTTTAAAAATGGCGTCATGACACTTTCAGACCCGGACAGACTGGACATTAGACAGTTGAAGCACTGGTTGACTACTAGTTTTGGGCTGGATCCTGAAGTATGTTTCATCAGTATTCGTGCATTGTGGACCAAATCCTGTAAAAATGTCAAGTGAGAGTTGATGCCGATAGATAGGAACCATCATTGGTTGACCCTGTTAAATCGTTGCCGAGACCGAAGAATCCACCCATATGCCCTAGTGCAACCAGTGGCGAAGGAGAAGAATACCGTACAACTCCACGTGCGGTATGAACCCGACCAGGGTAGTCAAGTGGCTAACGAGATTTATTTATCCGGGTCACAGCCACCGGATGTGGATGCTAGCCAAGAGTCAGACTACGTGCCACACAATGTTTGTGGTCATGATACTGGGCAGAGTCAGTCGATAATATTAGCTGGTTCTGGTGTTGCTGATGGGGATGAGGAAGGCGATGAAATGCAGAGGGTGATGGAGGAAGAGGACGAGAATGGATTTGCGGAGGATCTGGATTCTGAAAATTCCGAGGATGAAGTGGAGGTACCGATTCCTTCTGCATGGGATCAGGACATATCCACCAGTCTTACTGTTAACGATGGCCATGAGACTCCATGGCAATATAATTTGAACCAAGTCCAGATAGGGGCTATGTTTGATACAAAGAAAAAACTGAAGCATGCGGTGATAAAGTGGGCTATGTCTACGCAGAGGGTTTTCCGGACACACATATCAAGTCCAACAAACTATATCGTGAAGTGTGTTGAAACAGGTTGTCCTGCGAAGGTGCACGGGCACGTGCCGAAGTATAACATCCACTGGGTTGTCACCAATGTGGTCCCACATAATTGTGTGAGGAAAAACCTGTTGGTTCGTCATCCAAACCTGACTTCAACTCTCATTGCGCAACTCATGTATACTGAGATAGTGGAGAAGAAAGATATGGAAGCAAAACACATCCAGACAGCAGTGAAGGTCAGATGGAATTATGAAATTCCTTATGGGAAGGCTTGGAGAGCTAAGCAGAAGGCTATGGAGGAAAGGTTTGGGACGTTCTTCGACTCATATGATAATGTTGTCCGTCTCCTTGACATACTGAAGGAGAGGAATCCCGGCACTTATGTTAACATACAACACACGAGGTTGGAGAGTATACCAGATTTCAAGGTGTTGAAATGAGTATTCTTCTCTTTTGCTATGTGCATCGAAGCTTTCCGGCATTGTCCTCCTGTGATATTTGTGGATGGTACATTCCTGACTGGTCAGTACAAAGGGCAAATCCTGACTGCTATTGGTGTGGACGGAAACAATCAAATCATCCCACTTGCCATGGCATTTGTGGAGGGTGAGAACTTTTCGAGCTGGGTATGGTTCTTCCGGCAAGTTAAAATTACGATCGTGAAGGACCGACCAAACGTGTGTGTCATTCATGACAGACATGCTGGTATATTGAAGGCCGTGAAGACACTAAGGAATCCAACAGCTGACGAACCAACACCTTGGAAGGACTTGCAGAGCCGGTGGTGCATGCGCCATCTTGGGGCTAATTTTTTCTCACAGTTCAAGAACAAACGGTTGATGAACTTGTTCAAAAAATTATGCAAGCAGAACCAGCAGCGCAAATACGAATTTATTTGGTCAAAACTAGATGAGTTTACTAAGAAGCAGGTCCGTGTGAGGAAGAAAATGGAAAAAGATCAGGTTAAATTAGCAGCACTCATCGCGGAGCTAGAGGAGCCAGTAGGTCTTTGTGACTTGCCAGCAATTGACCCTCATAATACTCAGAGAAAGAAGGGCAGGGCAATAAAGAATTTTTCTGAGTGGATAGAGAAAGAGCCTCCTGTGAATTGGTCTTTGCTGCATGACACCTATGGAGTTAGGTATGGCCACATGACAACCAATCTTGTAGAGGTGTATAACTTTGTACTCAGAGGGAATAGAGCATTGCCACTCACAGCTATTATGGAGGTTGTATTCCATGGCACTTTGAGATATTTCAGAGAAAGGCACGAGTTAGCAAAGAAGCATATTGCAGAGGAACAGAACACACCTTATTGTAGCCGTGTCATGGAGTACATGGCAAAGAAGATAAAGAAAGCAAAGAAGCACACTGTCAGACTCATAGGTAATCAGGAAAGGAGGTATGAGGTTCAGCTTCCTACTGATGGTTTTGGTTCCGCAAATGAGGTGAAGACGCACGAGGTAAAAATTGGAACGGAATTTTATCCAACTTGTGAGTGTACATGCAACAAACTAAAGTTGTTGCACCTGCCTTGCTCACATGTGTTGGCTGCCTGTGGCCAGATTGAGTTGGACGATATCTCCTTCGTGTCCCCATACTATTTAAAAGATGCAGTACTCAATGTCTGGACAGGTGAGATGACAGGGTTTAGAGTCGTCCGCAATTTCAACAAGGTAAACGATGGGGAGAGAGTATACATCCCGGATCCAGAACTTCGGCGAACAAGCAGGGGCAGACGTAAGGTAAAGCGCATCTGAAACGATATGGACCAATCTGAAGCTGGTGGAGCAACCAGACAATGTTTGCTATGCGCGGCTTATGGGCACAGGATGAAATATTGTCCCGACCTGAACAAAGACGGTGCTTCCATATCGACGAGTGCTTCCACATCGACGACTGTGACAATAGTAGGAAGAGGCGGACATGGTCGTGGCAGTCGTGGTGGTCGTGGCAGTCGAAGCCGAAGGGGCGGACGAGGAAGAAATAACTCACAAGCTATATAATGTGTTGGACTATGTTTTAATTTGTAATATGTCGGACTATGTTTTAATTTGTAATATATCAGACTATGTTTTAATTTATAATATGTCTGGACTATGTTTTAATTTGTAATATGCCTGACTATGTTTTAATTTGTAATATGTCTGGACTATATTTTAATTTGCATCTGAGATTTGTTCTTCGAATTGCAGATATGGCTTCGTATCCGTTGCTTAATGGTAATATCGATAGAGGGCACCGGGCCGCACTTATGGAAGCGGGCAAGAACTTAGACGTGTTGGTCACTCGCACCCCAAAGTCTAACTGGATGATACACGACTCATGGGTTAATAGGTATGTGTCGGTATAATGACTTACTATGTTTGACATACTTTTGATAGCCGGTATAATGGCTCTCTTTATTTTGTAGGTTAAGTTGGGCTGGACTTCTACCCTTGGCACGGCTGGTTGAGGGTACATTGGATGAGTGGGTTGAACATCCGCAATTGGATGAGACAGGTGAACCAATGCAGTTACACAAGAGGCAAGTGAAACGTTTCTCTTACGACAAGTCACTCCTTACCTGCTTAGTAGATAGATGGAGACCAGAGACACATACGTTTCACTTTCCCTGGGGAAAGATGGCGCCTACTTTACAGGATGTGTCTTACTTGTTGGGATTACCTCTGGCCGGTGCTGCCATAGGTCCTTTAGAGGCAGAACCTGGTTGGCTAGCATCGATGCAGGCCCGTTTTTTGGCTGCGGTGCCAACTGCTACGGGCCTAGACAACGATCCTCACGGGCCTCGTTTTAAGTGGTTGAGCCAGTTTCTGGTAACCTTCACGGCCAGTTTAAAAAATGTTGTTTTCGTTGTCCTCATTGCATAGGTCATACAATCGTTTGGTTTCTATGTAGATTGTCTCCTTAGGATGTCCCGATGTTCAGTTGTTAGAGGCACAGATTGACCGATCCCTATAGGCATATATTATGTGGTTGTTCGGCAAGACGATGTTCACGGAGAACCACGTGACCACTGTCGATGCACGACTCATCGGTATTGCACGGGAGATAGCTGACGCACGTTGCCCTGGGGACATTCTGCAGAGGAGTTTTGGTTCTGCTGTGTTAGCGGCTACGTACAGAGACCTGTGCAAAGCTTGCTTGTTGAAGTCTAGAAAATCAGGTCTTGTTGGATGTCCACTATTGTTGCAGCTCTGGTCATACGAGAGATTCCCTAGTGGTCGACCCTATGTCTGCGTTGATAAACCTTTTGGTTTGGAGAACATGGCTGGGACTTACGTGCCTTCTATCGGCGACTTGCCTACTATGGGATCTGTTTGGACACGGAGAGAGGTATTTTCATATTAAGTAACAATATGAATTATTAATGTTTATTTCTTGCCATTCAATAGTATTACTAATGCTTATTTGTTGTCATGCACAGAGACAGTTTGCGCATAGCCAGGTGAGGGGCTGCTACCCCTCCTTCACGACGCAGTTTGATAGTTTGCACGAGGATCAAGTTATCTGGGAGCCATACTCCCATCAGGCTATATTATCCAGGTGCCCAGTTGGGATTTCTGGATTGTGCACTAGAGATCGGCACTATTGGATGATCAAGGCCAAGTTGGTGTTCGACGTGACGGTTGAGGAGATGGCTCTTCATAGGGTGATGAGACAGTTCGGTCTATGCCAAGAGCCTGACCCTCCAGTTATTCCACGCTTACCAGATCACGTGCACAAGTAAGTAATACTATTTTAGTTCTCAGGTCTGCATTCAGAATATAACTAATCATGTAACGCGTATGTCAATCTCAGGTACAGTCACGGAGGAGGCAACAAGTCCCTGCATTCTTGGCTTCAATACATTAACCCTTACGTGGACGAATGGACTACTGCGCTGACAAATATCTGGGATGAGGTTCGGACCTTTGACTGGGACAAGTTCGGGTTGTATCTGCAGCGTTACCGGCATAGCACGAGGATCTACTTGGTTCCATCAGCAGCTCCTGATCAGATCGAATCCCCTCTCACCAGCGATCTGTTCCCAACTGCCTCTGTTGTGGGAACCAGACACCACACGATACGTGCTATGGTTCTCACATGTAAGTTTTTTCTTAACCTGAATATATACAATTGGTTACCTATTCGTATTGTCTGACATACAACGATGATCTAATTGGTTAATTCTCCGTGTACAGGGTGACTTGACATGCGAGGTGCTAGAGGAGGTTTCCGCTTTAATGCAACGCTTTGAGAGGGGAGATAATATTCCACCGCGAGAGAACATCTCATGGTTGAGGCGACTTGATGAGAAGCTACGCTGGATTTACGTAGCTGTTACATGTAGACGATCTTCAGATGTTGCTATGCTATTCCTCGTCCAGCACATCGTCCGCCACGCCCCTGGCAGCAGACACCTCGTTCACAACCAGGGAGCTATTTCTGCCAGCAGCCACCTCCTTCACAACCAGGGGGCTCTTCCTGACATAGTCAGATGGACCTAGGTAACACTACTTTGTACATTCTTTTAAACATTGTAGGTTCGCAAATCAATTTTACATGTTTTACTTTACCGCAGGCGGCAGCCAGTCGCAACCGTTCATGCATTCAGTCCAGTCACCGATACTTAGTGTTCCTGGTTCGTTCTTAGACGGCGATGGCGACGACGATGACCGAGCTGCAAACACCTACGAGTTCTCGCAGACAGTTCTTCACACTCCACCACCACCATGGACGCAGGAGACACAGGCACTGACAGACCAGGTTATCTATGGTCGTGGTCATCGTGAGACTCGTCCACCGGCTGAGCGCTTATCGCCTTCCGGTCCTCGTCCGAGGAAGCCCAAGATTCGTCGTCGTCCCCAGCAGTGATATGGTTATCTATGTATGAGTCATTATCTATGTATGAGACATGCTTGATGTATGTGTTACTATCGCACTTGCTTCTATTAGAATTGGAGACATATATCGACCTATGTATGCGAGAAACATATTACTATTAATTCGCATTGTCATTTCAGTTACATTTCCAAAGAGACTGCAATAGTTCATTCAGATACAGGTACATCTGAATTAAACGGTAGGGCTGAACTTAAAAAAATAAAGCTTACATACTACATGAAGGCATCATCGTCATCCTCCGTCGTTGCAGCACTCCTGCCCTTCGACGATGCGGCACTCTTTCCCTTTGACGATGCGGCACTCTTGCCCTTCGACGATGCGATACTCTTGCCCTTGGTGCTTGGCATGAAGATATCGTCTTCGTCTTCGCTGTCGGCAGTCCATAAATATGTATGTTCTGCTGCAATCCTTAAGAAAGTTCCACTCTTCGTCTGCACTACCTTCTTCCACCTTCCATGCAACCTAAGAAGTTCTTTACGTACCTCCTCATAGCTCCTTTCAGGCCACCCAGACCTACGTAATGCGTGAGCCAACTCATTCAGTATGGTGTCACTACCGATGAGTTCGTCCCATGGAACTATCCTATTGTCCATCCTGAAAATTGGTGTCTAGTCTCAGAAGACATTTGCTCATCTCAGGGTGAAAACTACGATCAAAAGGATAGTCGGACATCTCGAGTACACTGCACTGCACTACGATCAAAAAGGGGTTTTATAGGTAGAGAGGAGAAAATGGCGGAAAATAATGACGGGAAAGGGTTGACGAGAAAGGATGACGGGAAAATATGGCGGGAAAGGGATGCCGGGAAAATATGGCGGGAAAGGGATGCCGGAAAAATATGGCGGGAAAGGGATGCCGGGAAAATATGAAGAGAAAGAGTTGGTCGGAAAGCATGGAGGCAAATAGTTGCGCGGAAGCATAAATATTTTTTTTACAATGTTTATAAGACGGGCAATCGTTGTACATCATAAATAAGTCAAATTTCAAAAAAAAAAACATTTCGGCCTACCAGAGGCCGAAAGGCCACCCCTCGGCCGCGTGGAGGCCGACAGGCCGCTCGTCGGCCAGCCAGAGGCCGACAGGCCCTCTTCGGCCACCAGCAGGCCGACAGGCCCCTCTTCGGCCTCCAGCAGGCCGACGGGGTTATAGTTTTGATTTTTTGGCGTTCAACCTTATAGATTTCAAATTTGCTATAAATCCCGTCATAATTTTGAAAAAAAAAATATATATCGCCTATGGGGAAATTACAAGGTGATCCGCATGTCTAGCTAATCAATCAAATGGACGCATTGAGCAGTCGAAAACACAACTAGTTCACACCGAATAGGATCATGGTGACGAGGTAAGTTTTCAAGTGCGGGAACCCATTTTTGCGTGGAAATCGCATGTGATAGTCACATGATGACTCGAGGCCCGTAACATTTTTGAAATAAAGAAAAAAAAAGTTGAAATCAAATCTGGGGTGGTGTGGTTCAAACAATGAAACGAAGGACGTTTTCCCACCGATTCCCCATATCCCCAAATGTCTTTCTGTTCTCCACTGACCAAATCGAAATCCATAACAGAAAAGCATTTATGGTAGGCATGCTTATATATTATATTTACGTCACGACCTTATCTTGTTCCACAAGATTTGGTTGCCTCTAATTAATGGTAGTACTTGACTTCTGGCCAAACATACTTTATCCTGACTTGTAAAATGTCGGTGTACGAAATAGCAGTACGCTTGCTTGGTCGCACGTGGAAAGCTTTCTTAGCCTGCAAGCTACACTAACCACGAAGTCAGCCTTTTTAGTTGGAAAAAAAGAGAGGGAAGATTGCAATAAAATATAGTTATTCAAAGCAAAAGGAAATTATATCAGTTTATTTCTGCGAGGTAACTATAACAAATTGAAATGCCAGACGAAGAAAACTGGGCAATGCCCCCCCCCGCAAAAATAATAATAATAAATAAACTGGGCAATGCCCGTGTTGCTTGTTTGGAGAAAATACTGCCATAACGTACGAATTTAGCGGGCCGGCAGTGCTGAGTACTGACCGCCGCTCGAAGTCGACGGGGACGACGCCACAGCCGAAGGAAGAAGGGCCGTGGTCCGTTGGATGCATATATCGGACGGCGGAAGGGGACTCGGCAGCGGGAAAAGTCCCAAGCGACTGTGCGTTGGTCCAGCCCCGACTTGGCGTGTGAGCAGCCGCAGCCGAGGGGGACGTCAGACGTGCCCTGCTCCTCCTCCTGGTCGCCGGCATCCGAAATTCTTGGACCGGACGGGGCCGCACGCAGCAAATTCCGTGTAAAACGGCGCGCATGCCGCTGAATCTGAATTCTGAGAGGGAAATTACGTACGTAGACCGCATGCCGTGTCGGCCTCAACAGGAATATATTCCTCCAGCCAGACTAAGGTGATAGAGACGTACGATCACTACTCCTAGCTCCTACCTAGGTTCGGTTCGAGTTGTCATTTCTTTACAAAAGTGCAGCTTTTTTTTTTTGACTCGATCCATCCTTGCTTGGCGCTTCCAGGAAATTATACTGGAGGAGTATTCGCCAGGTCAGAGGTCTTATTTTTCTCGGGTCATCTCTGCCGGGCCAGGTCACAAGTCATGCGTGCAAGTCTTTCCTACTGCGACGGACACACGTCGACACCGGGCTGGTGCTGCCCGGCTAGTTAAGGCACACGTCGTTGCATGACACCACGTCCCACTGACGCAAGTGGGTCGTCAACGTCCAGGTCAAATGCTTTCAAAAATAGTATCAAATATACCACTGTATTACTACTTTCTTCGTAAAGAAATATAAAAGTGTTTAGATCAGTGACCTAAACGCATTTATATTCAATACTCCTAACTAGTGTAAAAAACGCTCTTGTATTTCGGGACCGAGGAAGTATATAGAAAATAAACGGAGGAACTGTAATTTTCCTCACTTTGTTGCTGTACTTTTTTTTTTTGACCTCACTCACTTTGTTGCTGTAGTTCTGACGAATCGCGAAAAGGTCGTCGATCGCGCGCGCTCTTGCCGCTGGTCAAAGCAGGAGAAGCTCTCCGCGTTGTTTTTCCACGGCCCCGCCCGACAAGCATTCCAACCCCCACCACCTTACCTGTCCCGTCCGCCTCGGCTACCGTAGCTCAGCTCCCCCAAAATCGCCGACGCGTCCTCCCTCGCTCCCTCTGTCTCTCACTCTCAGCCATGGCGAAGCTCAAGCACGTTACCGTGTGCTCTCTGCTGGCCGTCCTGTTCCTCGCGCTCTCGCCCGCTCGCGCCGGCGGCAACTCATCGGCGTCGGCCGGAGACGGACCGCTGTACGGCATCGAGTTCCCGCCGTACAACACCGCCGTCGCCGACGCCGGCTGCGACGGCAGGCTGGTCGCCGAGGAGGACGAGCTCGCGCGCCGGGCACCCTCGCTCAAGCTCCACATGACCCACCGCTCCGCTTCCGCGGGCGCGGCGGGGACGGGCTCCTTCGTCCTCGACTCGGCCGAGAAAGACGCCGCCCGCATCGCCACGATGCACGGCAGGAGGGCCGCCCTGTCCGCCGCGGCGGCCAGGAAGGGCTCGCGGCCGCGGCGGGCGCTGTCGGAGCGGGTGGTGGCCACGGTGGGGTCGGGCGTGTCGGTCGGCTCCGGGGAGTACCTGGTGGACGTGTACGTGGGCACGCCGCCGCGCCGGTTCCGCATGATCATGGACACCGGCAGCGACCTCAACTGGCTGCAGTGCGCGCCCTGCCTCGACTGCTTCGACCAGAGCGGGCCCGTCTTCGACCCGGCCGCCTCCGCCTCCTACCGCAACGTCACCTGCGGCGACGACCGCTGCGGCCTCGTCTCCGCGCCGGAGTCGGCGGCGCCTAGAAAGTGCGGCAGCCCGCGGAGCGACCCCTGCCCGTACTACTACTGGTACGGCGACCAGTCCAACACCACGGGGGACCTGGCGCTCGAGGCCTTCACCGTGAACCTCACGGGCGCCGCCGGGACCCGGCGCGTGGACGGCGTGGCGTTCGGGTGCGGCCACCGCAACCGCGGCCTCTTCCACGGCGCCGCGGGGCTGCTGGGGCTCGGCCGCGGCCCGCTGTCGTTCGCGTCGCAGCTGCGCGGCGTCTACGGGGGCCACGCCTTCTCCTACTGCCTCGTCGAGCACGGCAGCGCGGCCGGGAGCAAGATCGTGTTCGGCCACGACGACGCGCTGCTGGCGCACCCGCGGCTCAACTACACGGCCTTCGCGGCGGCCGCGGACGCGGCGGACACCTTCTACTACGTGCAGCTCAAGTCCGTCCTCGTGGGCGGGGAGGCGGTCACCATCCCGTCCGGCACGCTGGCCGCCGGCGGCACCATCATCGACTCCGGCACGACGCTGAGCTACTTCCCGGAGCCGGCGTACCGGGCGATCCGGCAGGCGTTCATGGACCGCATGGACAAGTCCTACCCGCTCATCCCCGGCTTCCCGGTGCTCAGCCCCTGCTACAACGTGTCCGGAGTTGAAAAGATCGAGGTGCCGGAGCTGTCGCTGGTGTTCGCGGACGGCGCGGCGTGGGAGTTCCCGACGGAGAACTACTTCATCCGGCTGGAGCCGGAGGGGGTGATGTGCCTGGCCGTCCTGGGCACGCCGCGCTCCGGCATGTCCATCATCGGCAACTACCAGCAGCAGAACTTCCACGTGCTCTACGACCTCCAGCACAACCGGCTCGGCTTCGCGCCGCGCCGGTGCGCCGAGGTCTAATTAGTTGGGCCTCCGTACGTCCATTTTGACTTGCTGGGTTGATTGATTAACTGGTAGGAGTATGTAGGTGGCTCTGCTGACTGGATGGGAAGAAGAAACAAGGAAGAAACTGGGTTTTGTGTAGAAAGAAACTGGTTTTGGATTGACAAACAAAGGTCTCTCTAAAAAGATAAAGGTTTTGATGAACGTTTGACCAATTCGGCTGCTTGTTTGGTCGAATTTTTTGCAAGAACTTGTTTGACTCTAGTTTTGGTGTATAGATAGATGGACTGTGCCCCGCAAAAAAAAAAAAAAAAAATAGATAGATGGACTGTGATGACACCATAAATGTATCTCGTTTTGGTGTCTCTCTTGTTGGTCCTTCGGTTATGTGTGAGCGTGATGCCATACCACCGATTTCTTCCTTTGCATCGTCCGTCCATGTGTGCGTTTCTTTCGGACGGCAGCTGTTCCACCTTTGTCGCACAGACGACGGTGCCGGCCGTATTGATTGGCGTCAATGGAGTAGGCGGTGCGGCGGTGGTCACACCCACGGTTGGATTGCACTCCGCCTCCGCTCGGTCGAGTCGAGTCAACGGCGTGGAGGACCGCCGGTGTGGAAGGAATGAATTGGAGCAACGCCGCCGCTCGCTCGCCGGCCCCGGCCCCGGCCAAATGAATGAAGTGCAGCGCCGCCGCTCGCTCGCCGGCCCCGGCCCCGGCCAAATGAATGAAGTGCAGCGCCGGGAAGGGAAACGCACAGGTGGCCCGCTCGCTGTTCACCTCACGGGTCAGTACTGGTAGCCGGTAGGAGCACGGCCGTCAGCGATCCGTACGTGCCATATTCTCAAGTGGAAGCGGCGTCCCGCTCCTCCTTCGCTCGCCTCCAGAAGGCGACCCGAGCCCCAACGCGTACACATGCAACGCATATGCACGCACCGACCCGAGCAGAGCGCTACTACGTGCTCTGCTGCTTCATCGGTGGAACGCCCGTCGTGCTTTGCGCCCATCACATGCTCCTGCCTCGATCGGATGCATCAGCAGAGAGCAGATATATGGACTCAGTCCGTAGTTATAAACTAACCACGCAACTCGTACCTACCGTCGAGCATTCCCAGGTTGATTCGTACGTGCACCGGGGTATGTCTCCTCTACCGAGCCGCGCGTGAGCCAAGCAATCTCTCGTGGTACCAAACTGTTTTTTTTCTTCTAAGGGACCGCGTATCCACCAGATACCGGAGTATTTTTTTTCTTGCCATTCCCCACTTTTACTCGCACTCGCAGTCGTTGGATGCGCAATATAAATACTAGGATAATAATGTACTATTATATGGAAAACGCTCGCCTTCAGCTGGCGGATCGCACACGGGCGTCCGCCGTCTAGTAAGTGCGACGCGTGTCCTGCCTGGCTCACCTAGAATTATCTCTTGTGTTTTTGCAACTGAGCCCTTGTTGCAGTTTGCGCACCGCCCTTGCAATGTCACCGATGCCAGCCCGAAGCTCCATGGAAGCGATCGGGCTCGCCGGACTCTACAGCCGCTGTCGAGCTGTGCATGGCCGCCACCGCCCCGATCTGCTCGTCCCCAGCCCTTCTTTGCACCTCGCCGTTTGTCCCGTGTCGCCGGCATGTGTGCAGCCGCCGATTACCAGTTCGCCGCCTCTGCATGAGAAAAAAGAATTCTGCAACATCACCTTTGTTGCAAAAATGTTTCTGCAATAAGAACTATGTTGCGAAAAAATCTACAACAAGTCCTCCGTTGCAAAAAAAAAAAGAAATCTTGTTGCAAAATATTTCCGTAACAAGACATTTGTTGAAAAAAAAAAACTGCAACATCACCTTTGTTGTAAAGGGTTTTTACTACACGATGTATGTTAGAAATGTTTCTGCAACACCGCTCTTGTTGCAAGGGAGGTGACGCACATGGATGGGTAGATCGGACGGCTCCCCGCATCAATCCAAAACGGCCGGCCAGGCGGCTGATGTTTTCTAGGTATCCGCTATTATATATGAAATGTTACCGACAAACACATAAAATGCATCTTAAATTAAAATTCATACAAAATAATTTATACATGGCACCTTAAAAGGAAATACCAAATACAAACCATTCAAACCCCCTCCCCCCCCCCCCCCCCCCCCCCAAAAGAAACAGCCGGAAGCATAATCACAATTCGCAACTCTGACATTATAATCAGAAAAATAAGCTGATAATAACATTTGTAAGTTGCCCGCGGAAGTAAATCACATGCATGCGTTTCAATTACACTCACCTTCAAATGTTGTTAAGCAGAAATTCTTCAAATAGAAAATGATGATCTCCAATAAAAGTAAATCGCTTTTGCTCTCTCTCCGGTCTTCTATTGCAATGGCTGAAAAGGAACGGGATGATATACAATATGGGTATGGAATACTGGTTGTTTGCAATTTTCTTGGTGGTGAAAAGGGTTGTGGGGAGAGACAAGCTACGGCGGAGGCGGACCAGGCAAGGTGCGTCCCGACTTCACGGCTATATTTCTTTATGTATTAGTTCATCTGAAATCATTATAATCAAACCATTTGTATATCCTTCTATTCAATCACTTGCCATTGAATGCTTATATCATGTTGTATGTCTCCCTGGAAGCAAACAAAAAAGGTTATTGGTTTATGCTTTGAAATAGTAAGGAGCATAGCTAATTACACGTTTCAAGGGTAGATCTTTTTATAATCCTTATATTCCACAAGTTCTGGAGCTATTGAGTAAGCATGGTTTTCGGTCGAGGAAATTTAAGGTGCTTGTGAAATTTTGTTCATGGTCAGCAAATCCCTTTGACAATGGTTAAAACATATGGTGACTTTAACTATGGCTAAGCAGATTTCAAAGCCATTTGGTTAGGTATTGAATAATAATTTACTTATTTTTTCTATACCACATTCTTTCTTGGTGCTCATTTAATTGTTTACTATATAATCAAAGTGGATTGGAGTAGGGTGATGACGTAGCAGACCGGTGACGCAATGCACAAACAGGTGAAGTGGAAGGGCTCGTGGAAGAGGAGATGGGATGACAACGATGCAACCTTGTCATGATTGTTGTACGTATATTTTAAGTCCATTGGAAATTAAGTCTTAATGATGTAAAGTGAAGACACATCTTACGTAGGTGAAGATGGAAGCAGAGCCTGTGTGGAGGCTGGAGACAAACAAAGCATTATTCATAATCAGTTCGTGAATGAACATGTGGTGGAAAGAATGTTTTCGTGTCCATATGCCCCATTTTCTTGTCATTTGCACTTAAGGTGAGGTGCCTTATGTTTCACCAATTATGATGGTACTCCACATTGCACGGCGTGCGTAGTGCGACAACAAAACAATGACATGAAAGTCACATGTAGAGTCAAGGGATAATATATTGAGAGGATGAAAGATGTATGGACAAATATGGTGATGGACGAGAAGTTCTACGGAAGATCATCTAGAGGGGTGTTTGATGTTTATTGGAATAGAGAGAATAAGATGCTTGCATTTGTGTTGTGGTTGAACATTGCATGCAATGTGCTCTTTCGTGGGAAGAAAAATGAGCATTGGACCCATGGCAGCGCACGTGTAGTCAACCAGTACAGTAATATGTGGGTCAATTTTTTTTTTGCAAAAACTTGTCTTGATTTTGTGTCGGGGCATATTAGGACTGGCATAACTGCATCTTTAACGGCAACCCGTAAATTTCCTCCCACATCCGCCTGCGGACAGGGAGGACCAGCCCGTAGACACGGATACCGGAGGACGCCATCCAACGCTAGACGCATACATTTAAAACTCTTTTTCAACAAACCGGATAAAATTTATGCAAATATGGTCGGATTTCGTACAAACATAACGGATTTCATACAAACCGAACGAAAACGGTTACATTTTGGACATATTTTAACTAAAAAGGTAAAATTATGTGCATGTACTGTCGTGCGGAGCTCCACTCCCACGAGACACATACACTACACTGGTCTAAGATCGGCCGCGACGGAGCCCTTTGTCTTCCCCATGTCCGGCTCACCGGACTGCCGGGTATCCCGAGGCATATTCTTCCCCCGTAATTTCCCTATGTCCGGCTGCGCCGCTCATCGGAGTGGTGAAGAGGGTGCTTCCGGAGGGGAAGGGTGCTTTCGTGAAGCTCAGGCGGGTGCCCAGGATGGTCTAAGATAAAGAAGAACCGGACAGGTTACCGGCTGTACAAGCCAGCGACGCGCCGGTGGTGGCCTTCGGGACTCAAGCGGCGGCGGCCTCCCGTGTTCTACTTATCCTCGATGGTGGCAGCGGACGCGGACGTGCGGGCCGCCACCTCGTTGACATCTGCGTACACGGCTTCTTTCTCTGCATGCATGGCGCGGCTACGCGCGCGTCGACGGCGGATGGCGCTGTCACAGGCGTTAGATGCGATGATGCCCATGCCGCCGTGCTCCCCGCTGTGCCGGCGTGGAACAACTCGCCACTCCTCATCGAGCTGGCCTGGAGAGGCGAGTTGCTGAACCACGCGCCGACTTGGGGCGACAACTCGCTCCGTCGGGCTAGACGAGGGAGGTGGAGTGGCGAGCGGCCTCGCTCATATCTGGCGGCTCGGCGGGCCATCCAGCCGTTTTGTATGCCGAAGAACTACTCTTCGAAAGCCATCAGAAGAGTGGTGAAGGAGGAGATTTGGGGGGGGGGGGGGGGGGGGGGGTGAGGCGGAAGGATGCGATTGTTGCCCGGCGTCTGGCATCGTTTAAATAGAGGGCGGACGAGAGGAGCTCGGCTGGCGTTCCGTTTAATGCCGGCCCGCTCATGAATGGACGTGTGGTCGGATTAAATTTCTCGGCTTTCAAGTGGGTTTAATGGAGGCGTATGAATGCGATGAGGAGGCGTGTTCAGCCGGGCGCCGCTTTAATGGCGGAGGTAGTGAGAGGTCGCGTCCGCACTGAGCCGCCTTCAATGCAGAGCGGCGCGCTCTATAGCGGCATGAATGCGGGCAGCTGGCGCCGGGCAGGGAGCGCGCACGGGAAAGAGAGGGTTTTTTGGTGGGCCAGGGCGGTCAGAATCCTATGTTTCGCGTGTTCGGACTCCCGCAAAGCTCCCCACTTTTGTTTCCGTTTTACGGGAGAAATCACGTCTGAACCGTCCCGCAGACCGATAGAAGTCGGCATTGGATGGCTTCCGCGGCCCAAACGGATGTGGGAGGTTTAAGGGTCGGCGTAGGAGATGCCTAATGTACGGATCTCGTTCAGCTTGTGGCTCGCCACATTTCTGGTCATGCTAGCACTTGGTGCTCCTTGTGATGTGTGAGCGTGACATCGAGTTCTTCCTTTCCTTAGTCGTTAGGAGCTGGCGTGTCTCTTTCCTCCGACGGTGTGTGCTGAACCAAACTTGATTACCGCAACGTACGACCGGCAGACGAGAGCGCAGCGCCGCGTGTCTACGTGCGTGCGTGCGCGCGTGCGCGGGGCCGGCCGTATTACTTGGGGTCAAGGGAACGGGCGGTGCGATGGTCACAGCCACAGCTGGACCCCTCTCAGCTCGCTGGAGGGTGTGGCGCGCCGCGCCGGCGTGGAACTACAACCGCCGCTCCGCTCGCCGGCCTGACGAATTAGGCGCGGGGCCGGCTAGGGAAACCACGCAGGTGGCTGGGCGGTGGCCGGTAGGAGAAGAGGAAAAATAGGGAATACGACAATCAGTCAGTCTTGTCTCAAGAAAAAAGAAAACAATCAGTCAGTCAATCTTGGCTCTTCGTTCTCGAGCGGCGGTCCGCTCGGCCACGCACCGAACCGAGCCCCCGCGCAGACATGTATGTATTGTCTCTATAAACGCAGCACGTACATTTTACCCTTAAAGTGCTATTTGCTGCAGAGTTTAGGACAGCATTCACTTCCCACGATCTTTTTGGCTAACTCAGCAGCAATGCAAGTCAAAAAAAAAAAAAAACTCGGGAGCAATGCCTATGTTGACATCCTTGGAATTACCAGCAACTGGAACCTGCTTGCTTTATACAAAGTTTTTTTAAGCTATGCTCAAAGCTGTGGTAGCTTTTTCCATGGAATTCCTATAAGTGTGTGGATAGGTCTCAGTCGACCGAGACTTAACCAATTCTCAGTCAAATGAGATTACATGTACTCCCTCCGTTTCATAATGTAGTGTATATAGATTTCCTGAATAGTCAGAACTTTACAAACTTTATCAAGTTTATGGAGATAACTATTTATATTTACAATATCAAATATATACAATATGAAAGTACATCATGGGATGTATCTAAGGATATGTATTTGGTTCTAGATATATATATTTTTTCTCTACAAACTTGGTCAAAGTTCATAAAGTTTGACTTTTAAAAAAATCTATATGCGGTACATTGTGTAACGGAGGGTGTAAGAAAGAAAAAAAAAAGAAAACTAAAAAGAAAATCTTGCATGGATCTTAATGTAAGATCTCATGAATGTAACATCAACTGAGGCATAACAAAGTCTCAGTCGACTGAGATTTAGCATGACTCTTTCTACAAACATCTGAACAACTCGGTATCTTCTACTTGTACTGTAGACGAAATATGGTCAACCTTCGAAAGAGTAAATCGACAAGTCTTGAGATTGACAAAGTCACTATAGACACCTCACTATCAACGGGAACATTTCCTCCCACTAAATGAATATTTCTCTTCACCAATGCGTTAAACCTAAGGGTGAATGGATGTTGTGTATTATAATTTTCAGAAATGAAAATTAGGGGAACCCCTTAATTTGAAAAAAAGGGTGAGGCATGACCGCGCGTGTCGTAGCTTGAGATGTTTTTACTGGCCAAACTGACTCCCTGCAATCGGAGTATAGCAGCTCCAGTGTAGCGTATTTGCGCAACCTCTGTATCGTGGCACAACGACTGTTCATCCACGGCCCCGTCCATGGCCGCTGACGCAACACCTAGGTTGTTCCTTCCACCCGGGATGGAGAGAGAGAGGCTGACACCGCCCGAAGAGAACAAGGAGAGCACACACATCGCCGTCAACATGCTTCGGTACGACCGGATTGAGAGTGTAGGGGATCGACACTCGGACGACATCTAGTTGACGGCGATTGCGGCAAGACTTGGTGTGTGACGGCGAGTTGGTGTTAGACGCTTCAAATCGATTTAAGGGTTTAATGACGAGCACAATGGTTCTGGGATGCTGGTCCTTAGAGTATGTGTGTGAAGACTTCTTGACTGTTATCGAGAAGGTCAAACCGAATCAAACAAGGGAGCACGTCGACGACTCATTCTTATGACTGTAGTGGTCGTGCAAGGTCCTTGATGTTGCTTTATTATGTTTGGGTGTTTTGTACATCTTACAAACCTTTATAATAGGTTTGGCTTTTTTAAGAACATAACATGCATGCTTACCGATATAATTTATTTTAGTATTGACGTTAATTTTTTTTGAATTGTTTAGATTGCTTACCAAATGTGTTACGTGTTCGTATATTGCCCGGAAGAAATATTGAACAAACGGGATGCACCACTAAAACTAGGTAATAGTCTAGATAGCAACACCAGAAAATAGTCGAGATATAGCAACTCCAATGAAACCCCAACGAGCACAGCTAGTCAATCTCGCAGAATTCGTGAACCGAACAGTTCCTTGACGGCCTGAAACCTCGCCGCCTTGTCAGCAAACTTGGTGCCCTGGTAGTAGTCTAGGTAGTCGCCGAACCTGTACGGCCCGGGGTACAGCTGCGTCGCCGGCTGCCTCGCCGTGGGCGCCGGCGCCACAACGGCGTCGGCCCCGGGGTTGTAGAAGGTCGCCACCGACAGTCGCCGCCCCTCGGCGACGGCGGCGACGCGGTGCAGCACGCTCCTGTAGGCGCCGCCGCTCATCACCTCCAGCTGGTCCCCGATGTTGACGAAGATCCTGCTGCCCTTGGTGGGGCCAACGGGAACCCACTCCCGGTCGCCCCTGAAGAACTCCAGCCCGCCGACGACGTCGTCCTGCAGGAGCAGGATGATGCCGCCGGCGTCGGTGTGGGCGCGGAGGCCCCACACGAGGTCCGGCCGCGGGCAGGCCGGGTACATGGCGACCTTGGTCCCGACGAACGGCGGCGCGAAGGTGTCCCTGACGAGGCCGGCGTCCAGGCTCAGGTTCAGGCTCATGCACTCGGCCAGCCGCTCTGCGAGCGACACCATCTGGCCGATGTACGCCTCGAGCATCTCCCTGAGCATCATGACAGGAACGTGAGCAAGAAAGCAAGTGTGAGTAATGAGCATGGGGTGGGAAGAACACTGACCGTGTGGCCGGCGGGATCTCCGGGAAGTCGGCGACGTTGTCGGTGGGACGGTGCCGGATGAAGTAGGCGGTCTCCCAGTCCACCTGATCGGAGATGGTTTTGGATTCCTCCGCCGGCAGCGGCAGGTCCCTGGCGAGGTCGGAGGCGTAGAACTTATCCTTGAGATGCTCGTCGTAGTGGGCATACACGAAGCGCTTCACCTCCTCCATGAGCGCGGCGTCGACGCCATGGCTGTCCACCTGCGCCGGCCGTAGTACGCGACTGTGAATTAATTAACTTGTGGCCGCAACGAACAAGTACGTGTGGCGCTTACGTACCCAGAAGAAGCCCCAGTCCTTGCAGGCTTCGTGGAGCCGCGCCATGGTTTGCGACCGCTGGGAGGCGTCGCCGTCGAGCCCCTGGAGGTCGATCACCGGGATCTCCATGTCCATCTCCTACGTACTGATCACTCGCTCTGTACTAGCTACTAGATCGAAGCGCTAAGCTGGTGCATGTGCAGAAACATTGCAATGGAAGCTCCTATTTATACCGGACAGGGTACATCGCCGTCCACAATCCACCCGGCCGGACGGTTGCTTCCAGTGTGATCCCTGCAGAGTAAAAGGTACACACAAGTGGACGGCGCCAACCAAGTTGCGCTGCCGCCACCACCAACTTGAAGATCTTGCCTGCTGCCACCCGCGGTTTTTGTTGCTTGGTTTGGGACGTGGTTTCCGCATGCTTCAACTGTGGAGAACCCAATTTTCTTCCATTACAATCTAGTACAGTATGTAGTGCGGTCAAAAGGACAGGGCGAACCACCATGATCTAGCAGCTGCATGCGTCGGCGCCAACCGAGACTACTTAAATGGTTAGGTTGTTTGTGGTGGAACTAGCTCACCAAGGTTTAATTGCTAGACTCGACATTTGTGTTCGCATTTTCCTGGATTTATTTCAAGCTTCCGGTGATGTTCGTTGAATGGAAGAAGATGTTCCTGTCAACTATGATGGTGTCGGTGGCGATTTCATCAATCATGAGATGATGTGCTGCATAGTCTCTCAGAGATGGTCATAGGAATAGGGTATGCGTGCATGTGTTCATAAAGATGAGTATAGGCATAAGCGTATGTTATGTACTATGTTAAAAGTAGGCTGCATGGCGAACCAACCTGTGGTTGGATGGTTAGAGGGACAGTGGTATCCCCAGCCGGTGCTCGCATTATTTCTGGATTTATTTCAGGATTTCTGCCGATGCGCTTTCAGTGGGAGAAGACGTTCTCGTCGACGACGAGGCGCCTACGGCGACTTCATAAATCTTAAGATGATATGCCGGCTCAATCTCTCGAAGATGCTTATGAAGATAGGGTGTGCATATGTGCATTCATAGAGATGAGTGTATTTGCGTATGTATGAGCGTTTATGTTTGTACCGTGTTAAAAAAAAAAGCTGCATGGCGGGGTGCACTCAGGGCCATGGATATAGTGGACGTCAGAAGGTCAATAGTCTTAGACGCATGGATGATAACGAGCATCGCACGGATCCTCAAGGCTAATTAATCTCCCTCGAATTTTATGGGGTGGGCCTTGCCTCCCACCTAATCTCCAATTAAAAAATGCGATCTAATTACATTCTATTGACCCATAATAACTTGTCGGTGCATCTAGCATTATTCCGAAATCACTAATTGAGGAGTACTCGTTGTAAAGATCACTCCAACTCCCCAGGTGGTGACAAGTGGCGCACATGCAGCGCGCCATTTGTCGTAACCTTAGAGTTTTCCCTCTTTTCGTAGATCCGTTTATTCAAAATATTTTATCTCTCAAACCATGCGTCCAAATCTCGAACAGCTTTCACCGTTAGATTCCTCGCGTCAAGATCTTTAAAACTAAATCCCATGTTGATAGGTTTTGACAAACTTTTTTTTCACGAAAAAAACCGGACGGAAAAACCGAACCGGGAGCATGGGTTTTTCCCCTTTCCGAAAGAGGCACGGCTGTGCCTCTCACGAAATCACAACGATGCCTCTCGTGAAAGCAAAACCGTGACTCTCGCGGAAGGAAAAAAAAAAAGGGAAAACACGTTTTTTTTCGTTTCCGAGGAGGCACGGCCGTGACTCTCGCGAAAAGCACACCCGTGCCTCTCGCGGAAGCAAAACCGTGACTCTCGCGAAAGGAAAAAAAATGCGTTTTTTTTTCGTTTCCGAGAGGCACGGCCGTGACTCTCGCGAAAGGACAACCGTGCCACTCGCGGAAGCAAAACCGTGACTCTCGCGAAAGAATAAAAAACAGAAAATGCGTTTTTTTTTCGTTTCGGAGAGGCACGGCCGTGACTCTCGCTAAAGCACAACCGTGCCTCTTGCGGAAGCAAAACCGTGACTCTCGTGAAAGAAAAAAAAAACAGAAAACATGTTTTTTTCCGTTTCCAAGAGGCACGGCCGTGACTCTCGCTAAAGCACAACCATGGCTCTCGCGGAAGCAAAACCATGACTCTCGCAAAAGAAAAAAAACAGAAAACACGTTTTTTTTTTCGTTTCCGAGAGGTACGGCCGTGACTCTCGCGAAAGCAAAACCGTGCCTCTCGCGGAAGTAGAACCGTGACTCTCGCGAAAGGAAAAAAAAAAGGAAACGCGTTTTTTCGCGCAATTTTTTTTTGTTGATCGAAAAGCTAAGGAAGACCGGTGGAAAACCAAAACGTCGAAAAAACCCGAAAAAAAACCGTTTAAAAAGCCGAAAACGCGTGCGGAAAAATAAAAAAAAAATCCGGAGGGAGCGCGACACGTGGCGAATGGCTGAGAGCACGTCAAGTGGCGCTGATCGTTACGAGACTCCCGAAGGAGCGCTCGTTAATTAGTTGCTCTCGCATTATTCTCGGCAAATAGACACCATTCGTGCAGCCCCCTGTGTTCCATGTGTGTTTTGGGCTGACCCATGTTCAGGCTCGGCGCCGTAATTTTTTTGGTTATTCTTCTTTCCTTTTTTCTTTATTGTTTTGTTTTATTCTTTTTTACTTCAATAAATGTTCAGGAATATCAAATTCAAAAAAAATGTTTGGGATCTCAAAAATAGTTTATGAATTTTAAAAATGTTCATGAACTGGAAAAGTGTTAAATCTCCAAAAAATGTTCATGAATACAAAAATAATGTTAAATCTCCAATTGACAGTGATCAAACCTCTAGATTTTAACCACCCCATCCCAAGAATAATGTCATAAGCCCCCAACGGAAACAATTTCAGAGGAGATGAAAACTGATAGCCTTGCACTTGATACTAACATCCTCGCACTTCCAAAATACATGGAATAATCGCTCCGTCTGCAACCTTCACCCACAACGGTGCGGCAATCGCTTGGACACTCGGCCGGTTCTTTGCTATTTATGTATTGACAAAATTGTGTGAGTTTCCTGAATCCGTCGGCATCAATAAGGATCCATCCTAAATATGCCCGAGAACCCTGAAAGCCTTTGACAACTTAGTGCGTGTAGCAGCAGCAGAAAAAAAGGACAAAGATCATCTTTTGACATATCTTCTGAGAGTTGTGTTTATTCTGGTATCAGGAGCATGCCCACCAGCTCCTCACCACATGTAACTGCATCATGGAGGCAGAAACATGTTCATGCCCCAATTGCTCGCCGCAGATGAAGCTCAACCCGCATGCTAAGCAATAGACCCGCGGCGTCTTTAACTTGTCATCCATGAACGATGTAGTTATGGTGGCTTGGCGGTTTCCGGGCTACCCACACCCTTCTACTACAGCTGGACTTGAGCCGATGTGGATGGCACCTTCCCATTAGGCGCCAATAAAGGAATCGCCAATGATAACGGCGACCAAGGTGAACATCGATTAGATCGACCCCCCCCCCCCCCCCCCACATCCTGAGACAATGTATCGTGGAGTAGTTGTTGCTTCCTACTCTTGGCAAAGTAATTCCATTGCCTCTTCCTGCTATTTAGTGAGAGCAAAACAATTTCCACGTCTTGGGGTTGATGTAATGTTACAATATTTGTTATATCATTTCATAAGCCATCGAGGAATTGATAGGTGCAAACCCGCTGAATCGAGTTCACGCCCGAGGGTGGCCCGATCTTCACGTCATAGGATCGAATCAGGGAGGATAAGTAGCTGCAGGCAGCCGGGATAACTAACTTTATAACTGCCAAGGTTGGATGCAACCCATACGTTGGGGATGGCTGACCGGAGCTGCAGAACTACCACCCGCCGTCCGAACAATCGCAGAACCACAAACTGGGACAAACCCACACAAAACGGTCGGAACCATAGAGCACGAATTAGGGGGAACGAGAGGCTCCTTCTTATGTCTGGTGAATCCATAAGAGCAATCGTAGCAAGATCTCTCGCATCTTAGTAGTCTACAAGCTTGTAGCTAAGGTGGTTTTTGGCTGAAAAAGTTGCTAGAGATGGGGAAGATGGAGTTATATAACCAGGGTTAACACCCATGGATAGGTGCCAAGGAAGCTAGCTTTGGGAGCCAACGTAGGTGTGAAAACAAACCAGCTTCGAGACTTAACGGGGTAGCTTCTGGAAATCTCTCGTGAAGATGCGAACAGTTGACTGACGTGGCTTGAGAATGCGTCGGTATTTCTCCAAAGAGGTAGGGATGATGCAGCACAGCTACGGTAAGTATTTCCCGCAGTTATGAAGCCAAGGTTATCAATCCAGTAGAAGAACCAAACAACACTATGTAAACGGTACCTGCACACAAAGAATAAATACTTACAACCCGACGCATAAGAGGGGTTGTCAATCCCTCCTCGGTAAAAAGATAGATTAAATTGTATGAGATTGGTAAATATATCTTGTAAAAAACACAAAATAAAATAAGTGAAGAAAAAGTGCAGCAAGGTATTTTTGTTTTTTTTGGAATAATAGATCTGAAAGCAATATGATAAAAGATAGACCCGGGGGCCGTAGATTTCACTAGTGGCTTCTCTCGAGAAAATAGCATACGGTGGGTAAACAAATTACTCTTGGCCAATTGATAGAAGAGCAAATAATTATGCCGATATCCAAGGCAATGATCAAATACATAGGCATCGCGTCCAAGATTAGTAGACCGACTCCTGCCTGCATCTACTACTATTACTCCACACATCGACCGCTATCCAGCATGCATCTAGTGTATTAAGTTCATGGAGAAACGGAGTAATGCAATAAGAACGATGACATGATGTAGACAAGATCTATTCATGTAGGAATATACCCCATCTTTTTATCCTTAATAGCAACGATACATACGTGCCTCGCTACCCCTTCTATCACTAGGTGAGGACACCGTAAGATTGAACCCATCACAAAGCACCTCTTTCCATTGCAAGAAAAATCAATCTAGTTGGCCTAACTAAATAAAAGATTCGGAGAATAAATACGAGGCTATAAATAATCATGCATATAAGAGATCAAGGAAAACTCAAATAATATTCATGGATATAAATCTGACCATAAACTCGCAATTCATCGGATCCCAACAAACAAACCACAAAAAGCCATTACATCAAATAGATCTCCAAGAACATCGAGGAGAACATTGTATTGAGAATCAAAAAGAAAGAAGAAGCCATCTAGCTACTGCCTACGGACCCGTAGGTCTATGGTGAACTACTCACGCATCATCGAAGGAGCACCAATGAGGATGTTGAACCCCTCCGTGATCGTGTTCCCCTCCGGCAAGGTGCCGGAATAGGGCTCTAGATTGGATCTCGTGGTTCTGGAGCTTGTGGCGGCTGGAATTCTGTTTCGTCGACTCCCCTAGGGTTTCTGGAATATTTGGATATTTATAGAGCTGAGAGGCAGTGGAGGAGACCCCAGTGGACCCCACGACCCATCAGGGCGCCCCATGGTGTCTCGTGGGCCCCACGGGCCTCCCCCTAGGTGCTTCCTTGGCTCCCAAGTTGTCTTCTGGTCCAGAAAAATCTCCAAAATGTTTCGCGGCATTTGGACTTCGTTTGGTACTGATATTATGTGAAGTAAAGAAACAAGCAAAAAACAGCAACTGGCACTGGGCACTATGTCAATAGGTTAGTCCCAAAAAACGATATAAAGTTGCTATAAAATGATTGTAAAACATCCAAGAATGATAATATAACAGCATGGAACAATAAAAAATTATAGATACATTGAAGACGTATCATTGACCCCGACTAGACATTGTTTCATCAGAGTCCGAGCATTGTTTCTTCTGCAGCGAGCTTGAGCTTCAAGAATTATTTCGCAAAATATGAATGGCTGAACTTGAGTAAAATAATGTTTAGCTAGAGTCGAAACATTGTTTTCTCCGATGACAGGCTTGTTTCCTCATGAGCTTCTAACTTTGTTTCTTTGTCATAAAACATTGATTCTGTGCGGACTGGACGTCATTGGCCTTCCTCGCCATTGCACCTGAGTTCAATCAATAGCAAGAAAGGTGAAGATGCATGCATGTGTTCAAGGTCACTGTATGAACTTTGGTTAGCGTTCACCTGATCATGTATTTGTTTCGCGTGACTTCTTGTGATTGGTCCTATCATTGTTGGAGTCTTGTCAAAGGTTGTCATGTCCTCATCATGAATTGAGTGATGAAAACAGAGGACCCCATGAACCGCCATGAGCTAGTAGACTATGCATAGCTACACTGAAATCGCTATACGGTGCCATTTCGTTTGAGCCTAGAGAATTTGCGAACTATGTACTGACATTGAGATCTGCCTAAGTTTTCTAACATTGCCGATGCATAATACTCCCACTTAGAAAATTTAACATGTGCCTGAGACTACTCTAGCCACAACCCCACGACTCTAGTAAAATAAAACCACAACAGTATCTACCCAGACACTAGGATCCATGGCAGAAACATGAAAATTTAGATACATTAAAACCGTGCACTTTTCTAGCCCTCTCAGGCCACCAACGTTTCTAACCATTGGATCATTTGTGATGCTTGTTTTTTGGCCGTCAGATACTCTTAAATAGCACTAAGTGGACCAGATACCTCATGGGCTGCTACTCCCTTAACAAAATCGGTGGTTTGTGGGTTAATCGTGCCTTTCTCTCTCAAGAAGCCCATTTAAGCTCACCGTAAGTTATTCGTTTCCCATCGACATCGGCCCACTTAGCACAAAGAATATTGCAAGGAAATAAGAGCGGCCGCTTTGGGAAGGGCAGCATGCGGGTGATGCGAAGAGATAGTTGCACGACCCTTGTTCACGGAGACATTGAAGGGGCAGTGGGGCAGTGATGCGGCATCGTGGGCGATTGGAGTACGTCCGCCGGTATTCAAGCGAGGAGTAATGTTGCCGTTGCTAAAAATCCATTAATGCCAATGGAGCAGCGTCCTTTATTTAGCACGCCCGGGGGCACACCTCCCAGCTCCCCGGCCCTTAACCTCGACGGCGGCGCCCACCGCTACTCACCAGCATCCTACCGCGCTGACGTCCAAGAGGGCTGCCATACTTCTGATATAGCTCCATCCTGCCAATGGCATTCGATTCAGTTATAGCACGATGGCGGGCTGCAGGGCGTCTCCGGTCACCACGAGCCCCAACACCACCAGATCAGACACCCCAAGGCATATATCCAGAGGGGATGTAGATCCAGATCCAAATGTATTCCAACTCTATTTCACCCCCCCGCCCCCAACGGGTCCTTGCCCTCCTTCTTCATCCAGCATCTCTCAGAGCAGTCCACCTACGTCTAGAGTTTGTCTGGGCAGCGAGGTGTTCTGTTTGTCAGGATACGTGTGATTCCTGTTTCTGCATATATCTCTTATTTTTCTCTTCTGTTACATTTGTTCGATGTTTTTTTTGTACATTGGGCATGAAAGATTTATGTGCCTCAGACTAAATAGAGGCCTTCATTTGTTCAGTTCTTATTGCCTAAACTTTCCTGGTTCAACAAAGATTGGGAGGACAAGCATTGTACATGTTTCAGGTTTGCTTCAGGCATGAAACATTGAACTAAATATCATTATTTTAGATAATTAAATATCATTTGGAATTAGCATAAAGTTCTTGCTACATTTGACAAGTTTGGGTCAGGTCGTGCAGCTGTCCGGGACATGACTTTCTTCCTTGCATGAGCTTTATGCCACTTCTAATCCAGTCTGCTCACCGAAAGCATGGTCGTAATTTTTCAGGCAAAGTACACAATGGAAAGAATCAGATCTTGAAAGATTTCGTATACCCATGCAAATGTTGTACCGAACGTTTATCTATAGAAGTCGAATTAGGCACCCTTAAATCTTAGAAACCTCAATCGTATTATCATTAGCACATATCATGCCGAAGAGTTCCTAAGTATAATTCTTAGAACGAGATCTAAAAAATATAAGGATTTGGACTAAACCTTTAGGCTATGTTGGCTCCATGTACTTCCTTTCATGTTGAGGTAGAGTCCTATAAATTACCGTTATATAATATATTGAAGCAACCTACCTTTGTAATCAGTTGCAAGTGGTCTCTCTTTCTGTCAGCAACATATGATAATTATGTTTCATCTTATATTCTGGTGGCAAAAATTGTCAGTCAGAGAAATGCATTTGTTTGTTAACAGAGAAGTAAATGTCAATTGAATAATACAGATTGGAAATAGCACATCACATATAAAATGAAGTGAATAGATCTTAACTTTGATTTTTGAATTATTCTGGGTTTTGCTTTCACTCTTACAGGGTTAAATAAATTGTCCTAGCAATTTCTTCACAAGGCACACTGAACCCTTTGGAGCTCATGAAACTTAAGCAATACCATGCACCATGTATTGATTATTTTCTTGTTCTTCTCTTTGTATGAAATACCTAATGTGAAACCTGTAAAAGCCATTATGCAAGTCTTTATAGAATTTTTCGGCTGATAAGTTTTGTAAGGCCATAAATTAGTGCCACTAATAAATTCTATTTTCTTTTGATTGTCGATGTCATTCTAGGTTACCATGGACAACTCATTTGCTACACTTATTTATTCACATTTTTCATGTATTTTGTAATAATGACTTGAAGGCAAATTTGTATTCGCACTTGCTGTTTTTTAGATCTTTTAGTACTTGTCCCAATTCAAAACACTACACTTTGAGAAATCGTGAGCCAATAGAGGCCACGATCTACCACAAATACATGCATCAACCGTCCTAATTCAAAGCACATACAGTTGAAAGCCAAGCTCAAACCAAGTATATTTGATCTAATAAGAAACAAAGAAAAAAGTTCAACAAACTACTTTCTTGATAACCTATCAGATTCTTCTTCATTGCAATTTTTTTTAAATGAAGGAGACAAGCACAAGCTACAAGAAAGTAGGATACTTCAAAGCATTCCCAACAAATATATACAAATTACTTTATATCCTTAATAACTAAGAGATAAAATAGACGGGCGCAGCAACGCGCGCCATCAGTGATCTAGTATGACTCATAATGGATCCACCATGAGGTCGGATTATCCCCATCAAACTCTGGACAATCTAAACTAGAGGAAGAGTTTTGTTTCCCAATACACGATCAACTATCATCACCCGTCCTGAGCAGAGGAACAACAAGATATGGAGTACGACAAGAACCATTGGCCGGGATCTGTGTCGAGAGAAGAGGGCTCCCAAGGATTGAGCCACATATTGATGTTGCAGTGTAGTAGCCTAATAGCTTGTGGCTGTCTCCACCCACAGAGGATCCACTGATGGTGCCTCCCTCGATGCCTGTGAAGGAGTCTCGTTGATCTTTCCGATAAGGAACGGGTTATTAGCTATCTCGGCGAGATGCTCCCAGATCTCACCGATGTTTTTCTATAGTTTACACACCACGAAGTACACCCCTGGTCGTCGGGCGGAGAGCTTGTTGACCGTCAGCTCAAGGGCGGACAACAGCTGCTCCATCCTCATGACCTTGAGATCCATTTTATTCAGTGTATTTGGATGGTGAGAAGCGCGGCGGCGATCTTGCTCCACTCTTGAGCCGCCTCCGACATTTGCTTTTGGAGATCGAGATCCGCAATGATTTGCTTGTGGCTACGAGTACGCGCATGTTCCAATGCTCATGGGAGGGGGATTGGGGAACAAAAGGTGGATGTTGATACCAAATGATATGGTCCTTGCATCTCTACTAATTTGAAGGAACGTAAAGTTTCCTGATACGTCTCCATCGTATCTACTTTTCCAAACTCTTTTGCCCTTGTTTTGGACTCTAATTTGTATGATTTGAATGGAACTAACCCGGACTGACGCTGTTTTCAGCAGAATTGCCATGGTGTTATTTTTGTGCAGAAATAAAAGTTCTCGGATTGACCTAAAAATTTACGGAGAATATTTTTGGAATATATAAAAAATACTGGCGCAAGAATTATCCAGATGGGGGCCACCCAGAGGCCACAAGCCCTGGGGGCGCGCCCACCACCCTGGGGCACGCCCTGCAAGCTTGTGGGCCCCCTGGAGACCCTCCGACCTTAATTCCAACTCCATATAACCCTATTCGGGGAGAAAAAACCAGAGAGAAGAGTTCATCATGTTTTACGATACAGAGCCGCTGCCGCTGCCGCCTCCTGTTCTTCATCGGGAGGGCAGATCTGAAGTCCGTTCGGGGCTCCGGAGAGGGCGATTCGTCGCCATCATCATCACCAACCTTCCTCCATCACCAATTTCATGATGCTCACCGCCGGGAGTGAGTAATTCCTTCGTAGGCTTGCTGGACGGTGATGGGTTTGATGAGATTTATCATGTAATCGAGTTAGTTTTGTTAGGGTTTGATCCCTAATATCCACTATGTTCTGAGATTGATGTTGCTATGACTTTGCTATGCTTAATGCTTGTCACTAGGGCCCGAGTGCCATGATTTCAGATCTGAACCTATTATGCTTTCATGAATATATTTGTGTTCTTGATCCTATCTTGCAAGTTGTAGACACCTATTACGTGTTATGATCCGCATATCCCAAGGTGACAATAATTGGGATTCTTTCCGGTGATTACCGTAGTTTGAGGAGTTCATGTATTCACTAAGTGCTAATTGATACGTCTCCGTCGTATCTAGTTTTCCTAATGCTTTTCCTCTTGTTTTGGACTCTAATTTGCATGATTTGAATGAAACTAACCCGGACTGACGCTGTTTTCAGTAGAATTACCATGGTGTTGTTTTTGTTCGGAAATAAAAGTTCTCGGATTGGAACGAAAATTTGCGAGGAATTTTTATATAATAAAAGATAATTTTTGGAGCCAAGAACCACCGGAGGGGGGCACCTGGGTGGGCACAACCCACCAGGGCGCGCCCCCCTCCAGGCACGCCCTGGTGGGTTGTCCCCACCTGGTGGCCCCGCAGACCTCAACCCTGATACTATAAAATCACATTTTCAGAGAAATAAAATCAGGGAGGAAGAATTATTGCGTTTCACGAGACGGAGCCGCCGCCACCTCCTGTTCTTCATCGGGAGGCCAGATCTGGAATCCGTTTGGGGCTCCGGAGAGGGGGATCTTCGATCTTCGTCATCACCAACTCTTCTCCATCGCCAATTCCAAGATGCTCCCCACCGGGAGTGAGTAATTCCTTCGTAGGCTCGCTGGTCGGTGAGGGAGTTGGATGAGATTCATCATGTAATCGAGTTAGTTTTGTTAGGGCTTGGTCCCTAGTATCCATTATGTTCTGAGATTGATGTTGCTATGACTTTGCCATGCTTAATGCTTGTCACTTTGGGCCCGCGTGCCATGATTTCAGATTTGAACCTTTTATGTTATCACCAATTATATCTATGTTCTAGATCTGATCTTGCAAGTTATAGTCACCTACTACGTGTTATGATCCAGCAACCCCGGGGTGACAGAAGTCGGGACACTTCCCGGTGATGATCGTAGTTTCAGGAGTTCATGTATTCACTATGTGTTAATGCTTTGTTCCGGTTCTCTATTAAAAGGAGGCCTTAATATCCCTTAGTTTCCAATAGGACCCCGCTGCCGCGGGAGGGTAGGACAAAAGATGTCACGCAAGTTCTTTCCATAAGCACGTATGACTATTTACGGAATACATGCCTACATTATATTTATGAACTGGAGCTAGTGCAGTATCGCCCTAGGTTATGACTGTTATATGATGAATATCATCCAACGAATTCACCGATCCAATGCCTACGAATTTCTCTCGTATTGTTCTTGCTAAGTTACTATTGTTATCGTTACTAGTGCACTTGCTACAAAATCATTGCTATCACTGTTACCGTTACTATGGCTGTTGCTACTTGTAGGGTAACGCAGCAGAAAACAAAAAATTTCCGCCCTACGCACCAGCCCAGGACCACTATGGAGACTGCATACAAGGTTTTGATCATTTCGTTACCGACTCGTAGCGCAGCGGAAGTAGAGTCGATGACGATCGTCGGTGCAGATCCCCGCAGCTAGGATTTACAACCTCCCAACCGCGAGGATGTATACCCTCATCCGCCACCCGGACAGCCCTCCGGGAGGCGGTCAGATAGTCCCCGGACGGTGTCGTGGACAACCCTTCGGGAGGACTCACCGAACTCGGACCGTCACATGGACAGCCCTTCGGGAGGCACTCACGAACAGCCCCACGGGCACTAAGATCGAAACTACGACCTCTCTACAGAGTTGCACACATACGGTGTCATCTATCCGGCAGGGCTTCGCCGTCCAGAACTAGTTCCCACCGGAACCCAGACAGCCTTTCGGCTCTACGAAACTCTTTTCGTGGGAGGGAGAGAGAATGCCAGATCATGCATGGCTTGAGTATGAGAGCAAGGGGATGAAGGAGATGGCAGCCCCAACTCCTCCTTTTATAGGCCAAGGCAAGGGGTGGGGTGGGATGTTGAAATACCAAAATACCCAAGCTTCATGTCACACATGAAAGGGCATAATGGTAACACAAGGGGGGCACCAAGGGGCCACCACCATGGCAGCCCTTGGGCCGGCCCACATCTTGTCCCCCCCCCATGGGGGGGCCCCCCCAACAAGCCACCAACATGTCTCCATGAAACATGCATGCTCCCTAGACAAAAAGCCACCAAACATGCAACCCCCGATTCGTGGGATCTTGTCCCCTCGCGCTGAGACAAGATGTTTTCCGCGAAACTTTTTCTGAAAAATTCCAGAAGGTCCCAGAACATTTCTAGCACCCTCTAAAATTATTCTGGGCACGATCCGAAACATTTTCGGTGCGGTGGTTTTTATCAGCGGAAAGCATCAACAGCGGTTACGGCAGTTTCGGAACATTTCCGGTTTTTCTCTCTGAAAATTCCCAGAAGTTCCCAGACCAATTCTGGCATCCTCTAAAAATTTCCAGGCGGTGCCGAAACCCTTTTTGACCAAATAATATATTCCGAAACAACTTTTCGATTTTACCGAAACTCTTTCGGTGTTCTCTCTCTCGGAACTCTTCCGTTGTCTCCGAAACATTTTCGATGACTTTCTCTCAGACTCCCTGTCTAGCGTTCAACAGATAGATGACCCTTAAGCGTGTGACCCTATAGGTTCGGTGAAGTATAGACATGACCGGAACTCTTTCCGATCAATGATCAACATCGGAGCCGTGGACACCCATATTGACCCCTATACCCACACGAATAAATATTCGAGTGAACCTCCAGTTGCCGTGTGCTATTCCTGTTGCTTCGCGATATGTTACAAATACCCGAGGTGAGACATGTTGGCATTCCCGTGGATCAACAAATTGTCCACTATGCTAGTTACCTCGTTACCGGTATTGTTCTCTTTTCTCGTTACCGTGTTCCGGCATCCCTGTGATCAAATCACAAAGTGTCTGGCCAGACGATGATGGATACCATAACACCGAGAGGGCCCAGAGATATCTCTCCATCGTCGGAGGAGCAAATCCCAATCTCGAGCTATCAAGTTACTTGACACACTTTTCCATGAACCCGTAAGCCGCCGTAATAGCCACCCATTTACGGATGACATTTAACAAACCCCAAAGTTCATGAAGCAAGCATGAAGAAACTCGATACTCTCATGGTCTAAGGAATTTTGCAAACATTAACCATCTCTGTGTTATTAACCATTAACTTGTGACGAATGTATCTCATAGCATAACATCAATCGGGTCGATTCAACACAAATGTTCTTCTAACATTGTGCCCTCAAAGTTGCTGGCATAGACATGCCCATGATCAGGAAAACAGAACCATCATGCAACACTTGAGCCAGTCATAGAGGCTTGACTAGGAATACATTTTATCGTTTATTATCCCACACATGCATATGAGTCTTCCTCCAAGCCTCGTTTTATTGCAGACCCGAGAACCATAGCAGTTATAGCATGGAACATAAACCTAATTATGAACAGGGAGATAATCAATAACATTTATTATTGCCTCTAGGGCATATCTCCTACAGACTCCCACTTGCACTAGAGTCAATAATCTAGTTAATGCTAATGCACTTTACACCTGTGGCACACCGGTGTAAATATGCTTCGCATGTGGTATAGCCTGATGTCCAACGGATCTGACGACTTCAGCTCCTTGTGTATCTTTGCGTATCCTCGCGTTTTCACGCTTTCACAAAATTCATATTTTGTGTGGACTTGGCTTCGTATGTATGTGAATCACATGTCGAACCTGGATTCCTCAGACTGAGTTATGGAGCAACTACCTGCAGTAGTGTCCCATTGACCAAAGCCTTCTTGGAACCATACAAAGTTCATGAAAGAACTATATGATTCAGCATCTTGTTTGTCGCTTTTAAAAGCGGCAACATACTTCGCCTCTGTTATAGAATTCGCCACAGTAACTTGTTTGGAACAATTTCCAACTACCGTGCCACCATATTGTGTATTACACAAAACCCTTAATTTAAATCGAAAATCGCATGGAGCATTGATGAAGACTGTATCGATGTAACCTTTTACAACGAACTCTTCATGATCTCCGTTTGCGAGAAAACATGTCATCAGTGCTACTATGGTACTCAATGACCCTTTTTCACTGTTGTCCCATGATCAGTTCTTTTGATCACTTTGGTATCTATACTCGCAACACCTTGGGAGTATCGGACATATCTGGTTGTTTTACATACCATGGAATACATGATTAATCCAAACACAAGAGTGTGTGGAATCTCCATCATGTATTTTGCTCATCAGTGTTTTGGGACACCGAGTCTTGCAAAAACTCTTTCCATGTGACTTCGGCAAGAATCACTCCTTGGTGTTTTAAATGCTAAAAGATTTTAGCACCTTGTCAATATGTATTCATTGCTTAGCCCCATTAGGTAAATCTATCTCCATAGATCATCATGCCTAATATTGAGGCTATTTAGCCTAAGCACTTCATCAAAAAACTATTTTCAAACGAAGTCCTAATTCGTGTCAAGAAATTTATTTCCAATTACCAATGTGTCAAGCACACAAGGTTTTTAGAAATATTATTATGCTCCCACTTACTTTCTTGAATCATAAGCATCTTCGTTACCCATTGATGAAGTCAAACCCCTTTGACCATTTCATCAAAACACGAAGATTCCAACTCCATTTTGCTCTCTTCTGTCCATTGCTGGAACTCTGAAGTTTGCATACTTACTAGCATCCTCTGGAATGACAAAATACCTTGGACTGTAACACATGCAAGTCCTTGGTTTCATTTCCATCATATGGAAATCCTATTGTCATCCATGTTTCATATCTCATGACTGAAATATGTATTAATTGCTAGTTCAACCCAAACCGACTTTAAGCATCGCTACGGTGAAACAACCTCATCGTAGTCAACTCCTTGAACTTGTTATTGCAACAAGTCAAGCTTTATGGATAAAACATTTTTATCCGTATCAGTTTTAAGTTCCATAAAATTCGTTAGACTCTAAGTCTTCCGAAAGGTGTATCAAGATTTTAATCTTGAAACATTTATATGGAAACTATCTCGGATTGTATTGGCATTTAGCCAATTCCGGAGTCAGGGCCCATCAACGCTTCCTTGTGTATCGTAGGTATACTGTTGTCTAACAACAATATCTCGTCTGCGCACCTGAGGGATACCCAAAAAGAATTGAACAAGACTCTCAAAGAATTAACACTGATGCACCTAGTCCTTCTAAAAAGAAAAAGAAGAAGAAAAATGATAGGACTTTGCATGCCTCTAGTGAACCTGAAATAGAAAAACCTCCTGATAATGATAATGAAGTTTCTATTTCTGATGCTGAAACTCAATCTGGTAATGAACACTCACCTTCTGATAATGAAAAAAATATAATGATGAGGTTCATGAAGACACTCAAACAAATAATAAAGAACCATACAATGATGTTGAAATAGAACCAGCTGTTGATCTTGATAACCCACAACGCAAGAATAAAAGATATGATAAAAAAGATTTCGTTGCTAGAAAACATGGTAAGGAAAGATAACCGTGGGTTCAAAAACCTATGCCCTTTCCACATAAGTCAACTAAGAAGAAAGATGATGAAGAATTTGAACGCTTTGCTGAAATGATTAGGCCAGTCTTTTTGCGTACACGCTTGACTGATATCTTGAAAATGCCCCCCCTATGCAAAATACATGAAAGACATCATCACCAATAAGAGAAAAATACCAGAAGCTGAAATCTCCACCATGCTTGCTAATTATACTTTTAAAGACGGAGCACCTAAAAAACTTGGAGATCCGAGAATACCAACTATACCTTGCTCCATCAGAAGAAATTATGTCAAAACTGCTTTATGTGATTTAGGAGCTGGTGTTAGTGTTATGCCTTTCTCTTTATATAAAAGACTTGATCTGAATAAACACACACCTACTGAAATATCTTTGCAACTGGCTGACAAATCAACTACCATACCTATCGGTATTTGTGAGGATATGCCCGTTGTTGTTGCAAACGTTACTATCTTAACTGACTTTGTTATACTTGAGATGCCCGAGGACGACAACATGTCGATTATCCTTGGTAGACCCTTTTTGAATACTGCAGCGGCTGTTATTGATTGTAATAAAAGCAAGGTCAATTTTCATATCAATGGTAATGAGCACACGGTGCACTTCCCGGAGAAACAATTCCAAGTGAATGGTATTAATGTTATTGAAAAATCTCTGACGATCACTATTGGAAGTTTTCAACTACCTCTACCTACTGCCAAAAAGAAATATGAAATGCTTATTGTTGGGGACATTCATATCTCCGTTGAGGTAACTTAGTGTTTTACGAAAGTTCTTCGGCTTCATGCTAATCGAAAGTGGTTGTTAATAAGACTTGATCAACCTTGTTAATGGATCATTTTTTAGAGGTATGAAGTTGATGAATTTAGTGAGCACTACCTTCTGCCCCTACCTTTTATTTTATGTTTTTCTTAGTTAAATAAAATAAAATGTCATGTTTTGTCTGTTTTCTGAATTTCCCGTGCAATAAAAATTGACCCAAAAATAAAATTTCTCAGAATGCTCTGAAAATTTGATACGATTTTTTTCCTGAATATTTCTGAATTTTTGATGCAAATAACATCAGAGGGGGGTGCACCAGGTGGGCACATCCCACCTGGGCGCGCCAGCACCCCCAGGCGCGCCCTGTTGGGTTGTGGTCCCCACGTGGGCCCCCTCAATTATCTATTTAGCCCATGTCACCACCCATCTCCTGAAAAAAATCACCATTGCTCTCTCTCTCTCTCTCTCGTGTTCTTGCTCTCAAACCCGCGGATTTCGATCTCTTTGCTTGAGCTCCGTTTCCGAAACTGTTTCCGGGGATTGTTGCTTGGTATGTGACTCCTCCATTGGTCCAATTAGTTTTTGCTTTAGTGGTTTATATTTTGAATAATTAGTTACTCTTGGTGCTGCTGTAGAGGGGCTTGCATGTTAAATTCTTAGAGTTCTAAGTAGTTTGAATGCTTGATATGGCCTCTATGCATCTCTATGAGTAATTGTTATCATTCTTGTGAAGTTCTGTTGAGAAAAAATTTGTGGACTAAAAAATTTCAGAATTTTGTTCATAGGAAAAAGATGAGTATCTTTAAGAAGTTTGCTTCCAAGAAGAACTCCAAGGGAGTTATTGGGGAGTCATCTGACAGTGATCTCCGCGCCCGGAGAATGGAGGAGGTACGGCCATGCGAGTGGCCGCATAACCCATTCATGGAGGGAGCCGGAATCCGTCAAGAGTTTGCACAATATGCTGCTAATGCCGGCCTCACCGACTTCATCGCAGCTGATGTGAACAGTATCATCTCCTTACAAATTCCTTTGTGCAAAGTTTCCATTTTCTGAGTAGGAATAGCCCTCTTGAGGTGCAGTTTAATCTTTATGCTGAACCCCATTAGATACCGCTTACTGAATTTTGTGACATATGTTTGATCCCTTCTGATGGGGAAATAAGGGAGCCTAGGCCCACAGAGTTTGATGGTTTTTACCACACTCTGACAGTGGGGGATGAGAGAGGGGTGTCAGGTGTCACCGCCACTAGTCTACATTTTCCTGCCGTGCATTATTTTAATCTATTCATTGCGAAGTGTTTGCTTGCTAGAGAGAAGGTAGGTGCACTCATTGCCCCAGATTTCGCTGTCTTACGCCGTGCACTTTACGGCGACAACACTTATAGCTTGGGAGGTATTGTTGCGCGTCGCCTCCACATTAATGGATCCAAGGGTAAAATACATGGTGGTATTTATGCTACTCGCTTGGCGAGTAACTTTAACATTCAGATACGCCAGCATGATTATCCCTTGCCCAAGGTTTACCTAGATCGCCAGGCTATGGCACATCACCACTTTATTGATAGCGAGAACACCACTATGGATGTTTCTTATAACTTGGTCTTCAGTGAGATTACCCGTGATGTTATTCCGTTGCCTGCACCTGCTTTGTTTGATCCTATTGCCAGGGGCGGATAGAGGATCATGCCCGAGGACATTGTCGCCTACCGTAATAACCTGGCTGCGGCAGAGGAGGAGCCTCGGGAGTGGGACCCTCAGGTGCCCGCTTCCCAGCACTTCAACGTGGGACCCGAGGGCTTCTTCGAGTGGTGATTACCAAGCTGGGCCAAAAGCCTAAGCTTGGGGGAGTATGTATTTCCACCGACATTATATTCATGTTCACACATTTTCATTCCAGTTGTCGGTGTTCATACTTTTTCATTGTATTATCCATGCTAGATTTCTTTTCTCGCCTTCTTCTTGTGTGTTTGAAAAACTTTGAGAAAATCCAAAAAAATATTTCCTGCTTCTTTTCGGTTTTTCTTCCTAGTTTAATTAGCTGTAGTATTAAAAAAGAAAACCCAAAAAGATTTCCTTGTTCTTCTTTTTGCTTGTTGGGAGCTTTCCCGTGTAAATAGTTTTTCTCATTTTTGTTTTTCTTTCTTTAATTTGCTTTCTTCCAGAAAACCCAAAAGTTCCAAAAATATTTCAGTGTGTTTCTCTGAATTTCTTTTCTTTCCATTGAGTCGTACCGAGGAGAAGTCTACGATGAAAATGTTGAGTGGCTCTCACATGCATTATTGTTGATCTAACAGAGAGCCCATATTACCTTGTCTTCTCCTTTTGAATAAAACGTTTGCAGATTCCAGCTTAGTCCACGGCACTCTTGCACTATTATTATTTTCATATTGTTCGGTCGTGCAAGTGAAAGGCAATAATGACGATATTTGATGAACTGGCGGTGGCAGAGAGAAACGGGTATGAACTCAACTTGTTCTGTTTTTGTAAATATGTTTAACCTAGTATCCATGATTCAGCCTATTATGATCAAACATGTTTGCAATGACAATTAGAGATTATAGTTTCTCATGCCATGCTTACGTAACTAGGAGTGGATAATGATTTATCTTAGATGTCAACATTGCGTTAAAATGATTGTGATGTAGTATGATGATATGGTATCCTCCTCTGAATGTTCGAGTGGCTTGACTTGGCACATTTTCATGCATGTAGTTGAATCAAAACCAACATAGCCTCTATGATATTTATGTTCATGGTGTTCATATCCTACTCATGCTAGTATCCAATGTTACTTATGCATAATGCATGTTCATGACCGTTTTTGCTCTCTAGCTGGCCGCTTCTCAACATAATTGCTAGCCTTCGCCCGTACTAAGCGGGAATTCTACTTGTGCATCAAAAATCCTGAAACCCCAGTTATCCCGGATGAATCCACCATACCTACCTATATGCGGTATTACCCTGCCGTCCTAAGTAAATTTGCATGTGCCACCTCTAAAAACTTCAAATAAATATCCTTTTTTGTGTGCCGGGATTGTTCATAGAGCGACAGGAGGTAGTCAGTATCTTCCATGCTAAGCGGGTTATTCTCATGATGAGTGCTTATTCACTCGTCCTTGCATGAGAGGGGCGGTAATAGGGATTCCCAATCCCGAACTCAAATTGCAAATAATTAAACAAAACTCCCCCAGGACTGTTGTTGGTATGGACGGTACCCGTTGTTTTGGAACAGCCGTGGAGTGTGATTGTTGGTGGAGGGGGAGTAAACCTTTACTTTTATCGCTTGGGAACCGCCACTAATGTGTTCGGCATGGAAGATACCTATAACTAATGGTCGCGAAGTAAATAAGAAGGGTGCATTTCTCAAAATTTCATTTACCTTTGTTTTAAAAACTTGAGCTCTGGCATCTCTGCAAATCACTGCTTCCCTTTGCGAAGGGATTATCTATTTAGTTTTATGTTGTGTCATCACCTTGTCAAATAAGCGCCATAACCTGAGAGCACTATTGTCATCCTCATGCATTGTGTGTAGCTAATGTTGGGTGCATCATGACTGGATCTTTTCTACCATGAATTACAATGTTTAGTCGCTGCTTGAACTTTGGAGGTGCTCTACATTTATGTTTTGCGGTCTCAAAAAGGGCTAGCGAGATACCACTATTGTCATATTATATCATGGTTGTTTTGACAAAGTGTTGTTGCTTGAGATATCTTATTATTGCTCGCTAGTTGGTTATGCCATTGATATGAGTTAATATAATTTTTAAGAGTTATTGTCGACATGGTTAGTTATAATCTTTGCTGAAAACTTGGGTGCTACTTAAGCTAATTTATGTAAACAAGAACAAAAGAGTTCGTAAAAGTTTTTCTTTTTCACTTTCAGTCTATCAACTGAATTGCTTGAGGACAAGCAAAGGTTTAAGCTTGGGGGAGTTGATACGTCTCCGTTGTATCTACTTTTCCTAACGCTTTTCCTCTTGTTTTGGACTCTAATTTGAATGATTTGAATGAAACAAACCCGGACTGACGCTGTTTTCAGCAGAACTACCATGATGTTGTTTTTGTGCAGAAATAAAAGTTCTCGGATTGGAACGAAACTTTGCGAGGAATTTTTATATAATAAAAGATAATTTCTGGAGCCAAGAACCACCGGAGGGGGGCACCTGGGTGGGCACAACCCACCAGGGCGCGCCCCCCCTCCAGGCGTGCCCAGGTGGGTTGTCCCCACCTGGTGGCCCCGCAGACCTCAACCCTTATACTATAGAACCACATTTTCGGAGAAAAAAATCAGGGAGGAAGAATTATCGCATTTCACGAGACGGAGCCACCGCCACCTCCTGTTCTTCATCGGGAGGCCAGATCTGGAGTCCGTTTGGGGCTCCGGAGAGGGGGATCTTCAATCTTCGTCATCACCAACCCTTCTCCATCGCCAATTCCATGATGCTCCCCACCGGGAGTGAGTAATTCCTTCGTAGGCTCGCTGGTCGGTGAGGGAGTTGGATGAGATTCATCATGTAATCGAGTTAGTTTTTTTAAGGCTTGGTCCCTAGTATCCATTATGTTCTGAGATTGATGTTGATATGACTTTGCCATGCTTAATGCTTGTCACTTTGGGCCCGGGTGCCATGATTTCAGATCTGAACCGTTTATGTTATCACCATTATATCTATGTTCTAGATCCGATCTTGCAAGTTATAGTCACCTACTACGTGTTATGATCCAGCAACCCCGGAGTGACAGAAGTCGGGACACTTCCCGGTGATGACCGTAGTTTGAGGAGTTCATGTATTCATTATGTGTTAATGCTTTGTCCCGGTTCTCTATTAAAAGGAGGACTTAATATCCCTTAGTTTCCAATAGGACCCCGCTGGCATGGGAGGGTAGGACAAAAGATGTCATGCAAGTTCTTTCCATAAGCACGTATGACTATTTATGGAATACATGCCTACATTATATTTATGAACTGGAGCTAGTGCCGTATCGCCCTAGGTTATGACTATTATATGATGAATATCTTCCAACGAATTCACCGATCCTATGCCTACGAATTTCTCTCATACTGTTCTTGCTAAGTAACTACTGGTATCGTTACTATTGCAATTGCTACAAAATCATTGCTATCACTGTTACCGTTACTATTGTTGTTGCTACTACTATCAAAACTATCATACTACTTTGCTATTGTTCACTTTGCTGCTGATAATTAATCTCCAGGTGTGATTGAATTGACAACTCAGCTGCTAATACTTGCAAATATTCTTTGGCTCCCCTTGTGTCGAATCAATAAATTTGGGTTGAATAATCTACCCTCGAAAACTGTTGTGATCCCCTATACTTGTGGGTTATCAAGACCTTTTTCTGGTGCCATTGCCGGGGAGCATAGCTATATTTGTGGAGTCACTTGGGATTATTATCAAACTATCATTATGAAGAATCTGAAGGATGCTAAGACTAAGATTTTTCCCTCTAGGATGAGGGGAGGTAAGGAACTGCCATCTAGCTCTGCAGTTGATTCACCTTCTCTTATAAGTAAACTTGCAACACCACCACATGCTATTAATCCCGATATGTCACAAGTTATTGATGATGCTACTTCTGCTATGAATGATACTCATGATGATGCTAGTACCTTGCTTGATGATAATGTGCCACTAGGTGAATTTCTTGATGAACAACTTGCTAGAACTAAAGCTTTTGAGAATGCTGAAACTGATGACGAGCTTGAAACTGAAAATCTTGAAACACCTATTAGACCTAGTTCTCCTAGATATGAATTGCCTAAGATACCGGAAGGTTATGTTATGGATGAGGAGACAACTAAAGACTTTCTTGCTTGCAATGATAGGGATGATCTTAAGAAATTATTATGCAAACTGAAAGAAAAATCTCTGAATGCTAGGATGAAATGTGATCCTAAGTTTGCTACTTCACCTATCTTTATTGATGATAAGGATTATGAATTCTCTGTCGACCCAGAGTTAATTACTTTGGTTGAATCTGATCCTTTCCATGGTTATGAAACCGAAACTATTGTGGCACATCTTACTAAGTTGAATGACATAGCCACCCTTTTTGCTCAAGATGAAAAAATTCGCTACTATTATATCCTTAAATTATTTCCGTTCTCATTAAAGGGTGATGCTAAGACTTGGTATAATACTCTTGCTCCTGGTTGTGTGCGTAGTCCCTAGGATATGATTTATTACTTCTCTGAAAATTATTTCCCTGCCTATAAGAAACAAGCTGCTTTACAGGGAATATTTAACTTTGTGCAAATTGAAGAAGAGAGTCTCCCACAAGCTTGGAGGAGGCTTCTCCAATTGCTTAATGCTTTGCCTGATCATCCTCTTAAGAAAAATGAAATACTTGATATCTTCTATAATGGACTAACCGATGCTTCTAGGGACTTCCTAGATAGTTGTGCTGGTTGTGTTTTCAGGGAACGAACTATTGGACAAGCTGAGGAACTCTTGAATAACATATTGAAAAATTATGATGATCGGACTCTTCCCGAACCACCGCCTAAACCCACTCCGAAAAAGAGGGGTATCTTATATCTCAGTCCTGAAGATATGCAAGAGGCAAAGAAATCTATGAAGGAAAAGGGTATTAAAGCAGGGGATGTTAAAAATTTGCCACCTATCGAAGAAATACATGGGCTTGATACACCACCACCATAATCAAGGGAGGTAGAGGTAAATTCTTTATTAAAGTTTGATGAACATGATACCCCTTATAATAAACATCCTAGTCAATGCCTTTATGAGTTTGATAACTACATTATGAAACAAGAGCACTTCAATGCAAATGTTATGAAACAATTGAAATACAACTCTGATATGATAGCTCGCTTGAGTGACTTGTTATTTAGAATCTCAAATGATGTTAGAGGTGTAGGAAAACATGCCTCTATGGTTCAAACTCAATTAGAACAAGTTGCTAAATCTCAAAGAGAGTTGTTAGATGAAATGAATAATAATATCAATGATCATGCTATTAGAGTAATGACTAGAGGAGGTAGAATGACTCAGGAACCACTCTATCCTAAGGGACATCCAAAAAGAATTGAACAAGACTCTCAAAGAATTAACACTGATGCACCTAGTCCTTCTAAAAAGAAAAGGAAGAAGAAAAATGATAGGACTTTGCATGCCTCTAGTGAACCTGAAATAGAAAAACCTCCTGATAATGATAATGAAGTTTCTATTTCTGATGCTGAAACTCAATCTGGTAATGAACACTCACCTTCTGATAATGAAAAAAATATAATGATGAGGTTCATGAAGACACTCAAACAAATAATAAAGAACCATACAATGATGTTGAAATAGAACCAGCTGTTGATCTTGATAACCCACAACGCAAGAATAAAAGATATGATAAAAAAGATTTCGTTGCTAGAAAACATGGTAAGGAAAGATAACCGTGGGTTCAAAAACCTATGCCCTTTCCACATAAGTCAACTAAGAAGAAAGATGATGAAGAATTTGAACGCTTTGCTGAAATGATTAGGCCAGTCTTTTTGCGTACACGCTTGACTGATATCTTGAAAATGCCCCCCCTATGCAAAATACATGAAAGACATCATCACCAATAAGAGAAAAATACCAGAAGCTGAAATCTCCACCATGCTTGCTAATTATACTTTTAAAGACGGAGTACCTAAAAAACTTGGAGATCCGAGAATACCAACTATACCTTGCTCCATCAGAAGAAATTATGTCAAAACTGCTTTATGTGATTTAGGAGCTGGTGTTAGTGTTATGCCTTTCTCTTTATATAAAAGACTTGATCTGAATAAACACACACCTACTGAAATATCTTTGCAACTGGCTGACAAATCAACTACCATACCTATCGGTATTTGTGAGGATATGCCCGTTGTTGTTGCAAACGTTACTATCTTAACTGACTTTGTTATACTTGAGATGCCCGAGGACGACAACATGTCGATTATCCTTGGTAGACCCTTTTTGAATACTGCAGCGGCTGTTATTGATTGTAATAAAAGCAAGGTCAATTTTCATATCAATGGTAATGAGCACACGGTGCACTTCCCAGAGAAACAATTCCAAGTGAATGGTATTAATGTTATTGAAAAATCTCTGACGATCACTATTGGAAGTTTTCAACTACCTCTACCTACTGCCAAAAAGAAATATGAAATGCTTATTGTTGGGGACATTCATATCTCCGTTGAGGTAACTTAGTGTTTTACGAAAGTTCTTCGGCTTCATGCTAATCGAAAGTGGTTGTTAATAAGACTTGATCAACCTTGTTAATGGATCATTTTTTAGAGGTATGAAGTTGATGAATTTAGTGAGCACTACCTTCTGCCCCTACCTTTTATTTTCTGTTTTTCTTAGTTAAATAAAATAAAATGTCATGTTTTGTCTGTTTTCTGAATTTCCCGTGCAATAAAAAATGACCCCAAAATAAAAGTTCTCAGAATGCTCTGAAAATTTGATACGATTTTTTTCCTGAATATTTCTGAATTTTTGATGCAAATAACATCAGAGGGGGGTGCACCAGGTGGGCACAACCCACCTGGGCGCGCCAGCACCCCCAGGCGCGCCCTGTTGGGTTGTGGTCCCCACGTGGGCCCCCTCACTTATCTCTGTAGCCCATGTCACCACCTATCTCCAGAAAAAAATCACCATTGCTCTCTCTCTCTCGTGTTCTTGCTCTCAAACCCGCGGATTTCGATCTCTTTGCTTGAGCTCCGTTTCCGAAACTGTTTCGGGGGATTGTTGCTTGGTATGTGACTCCTCCGTTGGTCCAATTAGTTTTTGCTTTAGTGGTTTATATTTTGAATAATTACTTACTCTTGGTGCTGCTGTAGAGGAGCTTACATGTTGAATTCTTAGAGTTCTAAGTAGTTTGAATGCTTGATATGGCCTCTATGCATCTCTGTGAGTAATTGCTATCATTCTTGTGAAGTTCTGTTGAGAAAAATTTTGTGGACTAAAAAATTTCAGAATTTTGTTCATAGGAAAAAGATGAGTATCTTTAGGAAGTTTGCTTCGAAGAAGAACTCCAAGGGAGTTATTGGGGAGTCATCTGACAGTGATCTCCGCACCCGAAGAATGGCGGAGGTACGGCCATGCGAGTGGCCGTATAACCCATTCATGGAGGGAGCCGGAATCCGTCAAGAGTTTGCACAATATGCTGCTAATGCCGGCCTCACCGACTTCATCGCAGCTGAGTGTGAACAGTATCATCTCCTTACAAATTCCTTTGTGCAAAGTTTACATTTTCTGAGTAGGAATAACCCTCCTGAGGTGCAGTTTAATCTTTATGCTGAACCCCATCAGATACCGCTTACTGAATTTTGTGACATAGGTTTGATCCCTTCTGATGGGGAAATAAGGGAGCCTAGGCCCACAGAGTTTGATGGTTTTTACCACACTCTGGCAGTGGGGGATGAGAGAGGGGTGTCAGGTGTCACCGCCACTAGTCTACATTTTCCTGCCGTGCATTATTTTGCTCTATTCATTGCGAAGCGTTTGCTTGCTAGAGAGAAGGTAGGTGCACTCAGTGCCCCAGATTTCGCTGTCTTACGCCGTGCACTTTACGGCGACAACACTTATAGCTTGGGAGCTATTGTTGCGCGTCGCCTCCACATTAACGGATCCAAGGGTAAAATACATGGTGGTATTTATGCTACTTGCTTGGCGAGTCACTTTAACATTCAGATACGCCAGCATGATTATCCCTTGCCCAAGGTTTACCTAGATCGCCAGGCTATGGCACATCACCAATTTATTGATAGCGAGAACACCACTATAGATGTTCCTTATAACTTGGTCTTCAGTGAGATTACTCGTCATGTTATTCCGTTGCCTACACCTCCTTTGTTTGATCCTATTGCCAGGGGCGGATACAGGATCATGCCCGAGGACATTGTCACCTACCGTAATAACCTGGCTGCGGCAGAGGAGGAGCCTCAGGAGTGGGACCCTCAGGTGCCCGCTCCCCAGCACTTCAACGTGGGACCCGAGGGCTTCTTCGAGTGGTGATTACCAAGCTAGGCCAAAAGCCTAAGCTTGGGGGAGTACGTATTTCCACCGACATTATATTCATGTTCACACATTTTCATTCCAATTGTCGGTGTTCATACTTTTTCATTGTATTATCCATGCTAGATTTATTTTCTCGCCTTCTTCTTGTGTGTTTGAAAAACTTTGAGAAAATCCAAAAAAATATTTCCTGCTTCTTTTTGGTTTTTCTTCCTAGTTTAATTAGCTGTAGTATTAAAAAAGAAAACCCAAAAAGATTTCCTTGTTCTTCTTTTTGCTTGTTGGGAGCTTTCCCGTGTAAATAGTTTTTCTCGTTTTTGTTTTTCTTTCTTTAATTTGCTTTCTTCCAGAAAACCCAAAAGTTCCAAAAATATTTCAGTGTGTTTCTCTGAATTTCTTTTCTTTCCATTGAGTCGTACCGAGGAGAAGTCCACGATGAAAATGTTGAGTGGCTCTCACATGCATTATTGTTGATCTAACAGAGAGCCCATATTACCTTGTCTTCTCCTTTTGAATAAAATGTTTGCATATTCCAGCTTAGTCCACGGCACTCTTGCACTATTATTTTTTTCATATCGTTCGGTCGTGCAAGTGAAAGGCAATAATGGCGATATTTGATGAACTGGCGGTGGCAGAGAGAAACGGGTATGAACTCAACTTGTTCTGTTTTTGTAAATATGTTTAACCTAGTATCCATGATTCAGCCTATTATGATCAAACATGTTTGCAATGACAATTAGAGATTATAGTTTCTCATGCCATGCTTACGTAACTAGGAGTGGATAATGATTTATCTTAGATGTCAACATTGCGTTAAAATGATTGTGATGTAGTATGATGATATGGTATCCTCCTCTGAATGTTCGAGTGGCTTGACTTGGCACATTTTCATGCATGTAGTTGAATCAAAACCAACATAGCCTCTATGATATTTATGTTCATGGTGTTCATATCCTACTCATGCTAGTATCCAATGTTACTTATGCATAATGCATGTTCATGACCGTTTTTGCTCTCTAGCTGGCCGCTTCTCAACATAATTGCTAGCCTTCGCCTGTACTAAGCGGGAATTCTGCTTGTGCATCAAAAATCCTGAAACCCCAGTTATCCCGGATGAATCCACCATACCTACCTATATGCGGTATTACCCTGCCGTCCTAAGTAAATTTGCATGTGCCACCTCTAAAAACATCAAATAAATATCCTTTTTTGTGTGCCGGGATTGTTCATAGAGCGACAGGAGGTAGTCAGTATCTTCCATGCTAAGCGGGTTATTCTCATGATGAGTGTTTATTCACTCGTCCTTGCATGAGAGGGGCGGTAATAGGGATTCCCAATCCCGAACTCAAATTGCAAATAATTAAACAAAACTCCCCCAGGACTGTTGTTGGTATGGACGGTACCCGTTGTTTCGGAATAGCCGTGGAGTGTGATTGTTGGTGGAGGGGGAGTAAACCTTTACTTTTATCGCTTGGGAACCGCCACTAATGTGTTTGGCATGGAAGATACCGATAGCTAATGGCCGCGAAGTAAACAAGAAGGGTGCATTTCTCAAAATTTCATTTACCTCTGTTTTAAAAACTAGAGCTCTGGCACCTCTACAAATCACTGCTTCCCTCTGCGAAGGGATTATCTATTTACTTTTATGTTGTGTCATCGCCTTCTCAAATAATCGCCATAACCTGAGAGCACTATTGTCATCCTCATGCGACATTTAGCGTCAGTGTTATGGATGTATCATTTTACCATCAATATTCATAACATACATCCCATCTTGGATGGAAGTATGGCCCTTCATGTTATTCATAATACTGAACAACAATTGTTCTTTTATGAACAACTCTTTTGCAACAAACATTGTGCAATGGGCTAGAGTGTGTAAAACTCTAAAATGAATTATGAAAGTAAATCCAGAGGTAATATATTATTATCATTATTCATAACATGCATCTCATTCTCAATGAAAGTATGGCCCTTATGTTATTCATAACATCGAACATAAAAAGTTCTCTTATGAACAACCTTCTTGCAAGATTACTTTATGCAAAGGCTAGAGTTTGTAAAACTCTAAATGAATTATGAAAATAAATACAGACGGTAATACACCGATGGAAGGTATAGTAACATTTACTATGTTCCCTGTGTATACCTAAACCTCATTCCTGGCTAGTCTTTCAGGCCATAGTAGTTCTTACATCGAGTTGCAACAGAATGCAATCGAGCGGGTATCTCTATGATTAACTCACAATACCCAAGAATCAGTGATTAACAAATTAATCATAATTCCCAAGAACTATATCTTTGACTAGCCTTCTATACATCGAAAACTTGTATGACATTCATACATGAGCTGGATATTCAAGTCTTCTTTCTTTCTGCCATTATACTTCTAACAGTTTAACTTTTAGTATTTCTCCTACTCTCAGAAGAAGCACCCAACTTAAGAGTGGCGTTAGCCCCGGACTTCCTAGGTGTGAAAGTTTCACTAACACCCTTCGAACACTTCCTTTCTCTTTAAGTTGTTGTTTTATTCACCTTTCATCATATGACAGGCGTTCTTCTGGATCCCTCTCTTATCAGTCTAATGTATAGTAAACTCTTTTACTAGTAGTTTGCAAACAAACATTGCTTTGGATATCTCATATCTTTTAGCCTTTGTCTGTCTCTGAAAATGATTTTCAGATTCCATGAGTATCACATAACTATCCAAACTTTCGAAGTTCGGTCTCATGGAAGCAAACATATTGCACTTGACTGAAACGGAATTCTAGCTTTTGGATCGAAGGACGAGAGTCACATGATCCATAGCATAAGCAAGAGAATACCGAAAGTATGCGATAGGACAAAGTCCTTCTCGGCACTCTTGAGGACAATCCTCACATTACGTTACCAACCGTAAAGTTTTAACCAGATATTTAACAGCTATTCAATTTTAATAGGGAAGGTGGAAACGCGAGCCATTATTCTACAACTATTATGCATATAACATTTAGACAATGTCCACAATTAATTGCACTGAGAATTAAACAAGTTAATTCAACAGTGCGCTCCCACTCAAATCAATATCTCTCATAATTGATTGTGAGTGATACAAGACCCGCATTTCCATTCAACGCCATTGAACGAGATGAACACTGATGGCGCGAACTTCAATCGGTAGGCAAACTTGCCGATCACATCTCTATGTGACTCTTGTTCATCTTTCGATGGGCGTGTTCCGAGCTCAGGGAGATCCTTCCAGAACGTCAAGACAACCAAGTGATCTTGCTGCGAGGTCTCAACTCACCTGCCTCACACATCCCTAATCGTTCGTACCCAGGGAGATCCTGTGATACCCCGAAAAGTTAGATGCCGTGACGGTGCTACACTTGGGAGAACACTAACTACTTGATATTTTTGTGAGAGATCACCCTAATAAAAAGCGACTACCGCGCAATCAAGAAGGGTGCATCATAAGGGATAAACATCTCAAGCAATTCATAAAAGCATGATATGGTATAGCCCTTTCTGACGGAGAAGTCTTGTATTTCTTCGTCTTCGGCATTCGCGTCGGTGTTCTCCTTCGCGAAGATTGCCACCACCTTGTTGATGCACCAGATAATATTGCTATCTCTATAGCTAATAAAATAATGCATTACAACAAGGTTGACACGCAGGTCATTAAAGTGCAATCATATGGCTCCAGCCATCATGCCGAATCATGACACGCAGGTCATGTTAATAAATTTACATTATATAGTCATCTCATACATAATCAAATTATTATGAGCACTGCTATACCACATCACATGCACATGCAAACCCTCCTGCAAAACAAAGTTAGACGCCTCTAATTGGTTCAAGCAAAAACTTGTTTTACGTGGCTTCTAAGGTTTCGAAACAAACCGAAGCTACCAACGTCCATCATCAAGTATGATAATTCAAGTCGCTAGATTAACAATGCGGGGTGTATGAAGCACGAGATAATAAAATCTTGAACCCCATACTAAACTTCGTCATACGCATGACCCCCGTGCAGATCATATCTGCATTGCCCTTTTGTCTGCAAAATTTCATCTTTCTTTTTAACTACGGTGGAATTCAATGAACTGTTAGCACTTCGTTGATCAATCAGGATCGCGGATTGCCAGAACATTGAAACTCCACCATGCTGTTATCAAGATCAGAAATATGCAAATTCCAGGGAAGCAACAAGAACATCGGGTAACAGATTTCATCTGCTACCCGCACAAATAATTTTCAGTAATAGAACTCATCTATTACCTAATTATATTGTGCAACACCCATACATCACTATGTATTCTAGATCGCAACCTGCATCTACGCATAGCACGGCTCTTGATGCCACTGTAGGGTAACGCAGTAGAAAACAAAAATATTCTGACCTACGCACCAGCCCAGGACCACTATGGAGACTGCATACAAGGTTTGATCATTTCGTTACCGACTCGTAGCGCAGCGGAAGTAGAGTCGATGACGATCGGCGGTGCAGATCCCCGCAGCTAGGATTTACAACCTCCCAACCGCGAGGATGTATACCCTCGTCTTCCCTTCGGACAGCCCTCCGAGAGGCGGTCGAACAGTCCCCCGGACGGTGTCGCGGACAGCCCTTCGGGAGGACCTTCGAAACTCGAACGGTCACTCGGACAGCCCTTCGGGAGGACTCACAGAACTTGGACCGTCACTTGGACAGCCCTTCGGGAGGCACTCTCGAACAGCCCCTCGGGCACTAAGATCGAAACTACGACCTCTCTACAGAGTTGCACACATACGGTGTCATCTATCCGGCAGGGCTTCGCCGTCCAGAACTAGTTCCCACCGGAACCTAGACAGCCTTTCGGCTCTACGAAACTCTTTTCGTGGGAGGGAGAGAGAAGCCAGATCATTGCATGGCACTTGTATGTGAGAAGGGATGAGGATGAAGAGCTCCTCTCCACCTCCTTATATAGGCCAAGCCAAGGGGTGGAATTACCAAAATGCCCATGAGGTGAGCACACCACAAGGGCATAAAAGGAAAGCCTCCAAATAGTGTTGCCTGCATCACCATGCCTGCATCACTATGCCTGCATCACCATGCCTGCATCACTATGCCTGCATCACCATGCCTGCATCATCCCCTAATAGTATTTCCACTATTTACAATAGTGTTTCCACTATTTTACAATAGTGTTTCCACTACATACATACAGTGTTTCCACTATTCAAAATAGTATTTTCACTATTCATGAAACCATTTTACCAGCGTCCGCTCAAACTGAAAATATTTATGTGGGCTTAGAACATTTCCAGTACCCACTAAAATAATTTTCAACGCGTTCTGGAACAATTCCAGATTAGTGATTTTCATCTGCGAAAAGCATCTGAAGTGGTTCCGGCAGCTCCGGAACATTTCCGGTTTTTCTTCCAGAAAATTCCCAAAAGTTTCCAGAACATTTCTAGCACCCTCCAAGAATTATCAGGCATGTGCCAAAACCAATTTGACTTTATGGTATCCTCTGAAACAACTTTTTAGTATCACCGGAACTCATCCGGTGACCTCTCTCTGCGGAACTTTTCCGCTGTCTGAAACTTTTTCGGTGTCCGAAACTTTTTTGGTGATTTTCTCTCAGACTCACTGTCTAGTATTCAGCAGATAGATGACCCTTAAGCGTGTGACCCTATAGGTTCGGTGAAGTATAGACATGACACGGAACCCTTTCCGATCAATGATCAACATCGGAGCCGTGGACACCCATATTGACCCCTATACCCACACGAATGAATATCCGAGTGAACCTCCAGTTGCCATGTGCTATTCCTGTTGCTTCGCGATATGTTACAAATACCCGAGGTGATACATGTTGGCATTCCCGTGGATCAACAACTTGTCCACTATGCTAGTTACCTCGTTACCGGTATTGTTCTCTTTTCTCGTTACCGTGTTCCGGCATCCCCGTGATCAAATCACAAAGTGTCTGGCCAGACGATGATGGATACCATAACACCGAGAGGGCCCAGAGATATCTCTCCATCGTCGGAGGAGCAAATCCCAATCTTGAGCTATCAAGTTACTTAACATACTTTCCCATGAACCCGTAAGCCGCCGTAATAGCCATCCAGTTACGGATGACGTTTAACAAACCCCAAAGTTCATGAATCAAGCATGAAGAAACTCGATACTCTCATGGTCTGAGGAATCATGCAAACGTTAACCATCTCTGTGTTATTAACCATTAACTTGTGACAAATGTATCTCATAGCATAACATCAATCAGGTCGATTCAACACAAATGTTCTTCTAACACTGTGCCCTCAAAGTTGCTGGCATAGACATGCCCATGATCAGGAAAACAGAACCATCATGCAACACTTGAGCTAGTCTTAGAGGCCAGACTAGGAATACATTTTACCGTTTATTATCCCACACGTGCATATGAGTCTTCCTCCGAGCCTCGTTTTATTTGTAGACTCGAGAATCATTGCAGTTATAGCATGGAACATAAACCTAATTATGAACAGGGAGATAATCAATAACATTTATTATTGCCTCTAGGGCATATCTCCTACCACAACCCACCAGGGCGCCCCCCCTCTAGGCGCGCCCAGGTGGGTTGTCCCCACCTGGTGGCCCCGCAGACCTCAACCCTGATACTATAAAATCACATTTTCAGAGAAAAAAATCAGGGAGGAAGAATTATCGCATTTCACGAGACGGAGCCACCGCCACCTCCTGTTCTTCATCGGGAGGCCAGATCTGGAGTCCGTTTGGGGCTCCGGAGAGGGGGATCTTTGATCTTCTTCATCACCAACCCTTCTCTATCGCCATTTCCATGATGCTCCCCACCGGGTGTGAGTAATTCCTTCGTAGGCTCGCTGGTCGGTGAGGGAGTTGGATGAGATTCATCATGTAATCGAGTTAGTTTTGTTAGGGCTTGGTCCCTAGTATCCATTATGTTCTGAGATTGATGTTGCTATGACTTTGTCATGCTTAATGCTTGTCACTTTGGGCCCGGGTGCCATGATTTCAGATCTGAACCGTTTATGTTATCACCATTATATCTATGTTCTAGATCCAATCTTGCAAGTTATTGTCACCTACTACGTGTTATGATCCAGCAACCCCGGAGTGACAGAAGTCGGGACACTTCCCGGTGATGACCGTAGTTTGACGAGTTCATGTATTCACTATGTGTTAATGCTTTGTTCCGGTTCTCTATTAAAAGGAGGCCTTAATATCCCTTAGTGTCCAATAGGACCCGACTGCCACGGGAGGGTAGGACAAAAGATGTCATGCAAGTTCTTTCCATAAGCACGTATGACTATTTATGGAATACATGCCTACATTATATTTATGAACTGGAGCTATTGCCGTATCGCCCTAGGTTATGACTGTTATATGATGAATATCATCCAATGAATTCACCGATCCAATGCCTACAAATTTCTCTCATATTGTTCTTGCTAAGTTACTACTGCTATCGTTACTATTGCACTTGCTACAAAATCATTGCTATCACTGTTACCGTTACTATTGCTGTTGCTACTACTATCAAAACTATCATACTACTTTGCTACTATTCACTTTGCTGCAGATAATTAATCTCCAGGTGTGGTTGAATTGACAACTCAGCTGCTAATACTTGCAAATATTCTTTGGCTCCCCTTGTGTCAAATCAATAAATTTGGCTTGAATACTCTACCCTCGAAAACTATTGTGATCCCCTATACTTGTGGGTTATCACTAATGCTTTGGTTCGGTTCTCTATTAAAAGGAGGCCTTAATATCCCTTAGTTTCCATTAGGACCCCGCTGCCACGGGAGGGTAGGATAAAAGATGTCATGCAAGTTCTTTTCCATAAGCATATATGACTATATACGGAATACATGCCTGCATTATATTGATGAATTGGAGCTAGTTCTGTGTCACCCTATGTTATAACTGCTACATGATGAATATAATCTGACATAATTATCATTGTCGATCCATTGCCTACAAGCTTTTCACATATTGATCTTTGCTCAGTTACTTTGCCGTTGCCACTGTTACAATCACTACAAAACTGCTACTGTTACTTTTGCCACCGTTACCGTTACTTCCATACTACTTTGCTACTAAATATTTTGCTGCAGATATTAAGTCTTTCAGGTGTGGTTGAATTGACAACTCAGCTGCTAATACTCAAGAATATTCTTTGGCTCCCCTTATGTTGAATCAATAAATTTGGCTTGAATACTCTACCCTCAAAAACGGTTGCGATCCCCTATACTCGTGGGTTATCAAGACCTTTTTCTGGCGCCATTGCCGGGGAGCATAGCTCTGTTCTCTGAGTCACTTGGGATTTATATCTGTTTATCATTATGAAGAATCTGAAAGATCCAAGAACCAAGATTTATCCCTCTACTATGAGGGGAGGTAAGGAACTGCCATCTAGCTCTGCACTTGATTCACGTTCTGTTTTGAGTAAGCTTGGGACACCACCACCTGCTATTAATCCTAATATGTCGCAAGTAATTGATGATGCTACTTCTACTATGAATGATGCTTATGATGCTACTACTATGCTTGATAATACTGTGCCACTGGGTGAATTTCTTGATGAACAACTTGCTAGAGCTAAAGATATTGAGAATGATGAAACTGATGATATTTCTGAGACTGCTGAAATTATTGAAATTGAACACTTTGAAACACCTATTAGGCCTAGCTCTCCTAGATATGAACTGCCTGTTATACCGGAGGGTTATGTTATGGATGGAGAGGTAGCTAGGGACTTTCTTGCTTGTAAGGATAGAGATGACCTTAAGAAACTATTATGCAAGTGGAAAGAAAAATCTTTGAATGCTAGAATGCAATATGATCCTAAGTTTGCTACTTCACCTATCTGTGTTACTGATAAGGATTATGAATTCTCTGTCGATCCTGAGTTAATTACTTTGGTCGAATCTGATCCTTTCCATGGCTATGAATCTAAAACTGTTGTGGCACATCTTACTAAACTGAATGATATAGCCACTCTGTTTGCTCATGAGGAAAAATTTCGCTATTACTATATTCTTAAGTTGTTTCCTTTCTCATTAAAGGGTGATGCTAAGATATGGTTTAATTCTCTTGCTCCTGGTTGTGTGTGTAGTCCCCAGGATATGATATATTACTTATCTGAATAATATTTTCCTGCTCATAAGAAACAAGCCGCTCTACAGGAAATATTTAACTTTGTGCAAATTGAAGAAGAGAGTCTCCCACAAGCTTGGGGGAGGCTTCTCCAATTACTTAATGCTTTGCCTGATCATCCTCTCAAGAAAAATGAAATACTTGATATATTTTATAGTGGACTAACTGATGCTTCTAGGCACCACCTAGATAGTTGTGCTGGTTGTGTTTTCAGGGAACGAACTCTTGAACAAGCTGAATTACTATTGAATAATATATTGAGTAATGATAATGATTGGACCCTTCCCGAACCACCTCCTATGCCAACTCCGAAGAAAAGATGTATTCTATTTCTCAGTCCTGAAGATATGCAAGAGGCAAAGAAATCTATGAAAGAAAAAGGTATTAAAGCTGAAGATGTTAAGAATTTACCACCTATTGAAGAACTACATGGTCTTAATACTCCGACACAGGTAGTAGAGGTAAATTCTCTATAGATTTGATGAAGGTGATATTCCTTATAATAAGTCTGCTAGTCAATGCTTGGATGAATTTGATAACTTTATTGTTAAACAAGAAATCTTCAATGCTTATGTTAGTAGACAATTGAAACGTAATGCTTATATGCTTGATTGCTTAGGTGACTATATGTGTAGAACTATTAATGATCTCAAGATTATTATTAAACATGCTTCCATGGTAAAACTCAAGTAGAACAAGTACTCAAGGCACAAAATGATTTGCTTAATGAGATGAACAATAAAATGAATGATAATGCTGTTAGAGTTATGACTAGAGGTGACAAAATGACTCAGGAACATTTGTATCCCGAGGGCCATCCTAGGAGAGTTGAACAAGATTCTCAGACAGTTAATACTGATGCACCTAGTCCTTCTAATAATAAAAAGAAAAAGAATGATGATAGGACTTTGCATCCTTCTAGTGAACCTGTTGTAGACACACCTGAGAATCCAAATGATATTTCTATTTCTGATGCTGAAACACAATCTGGTGATGAATATGAACCTAGTGATAATGTTAATGATGATGTTCATGTTGATGCTCAACCTAGTAATGATAATGATGTGGAGATAGAACCTGTTGTTGATCTTGATAACCCAAAACCTAAGAATAAAAGATATGATAAAAGAGACTTTGTTGCTAGGAAACATGGTAAAGAAAGAGCACCATGGGTTCAGAAACCCATGCCCTTTCCTCCTAAACCATCCAAGAAAAAGGATGATGAGGATTTTGATCGCTTTGTTGAAATGCTTAGACCTGTCTTTTTGCATATGCGTTTGACTGATATTCTGAAAATGCATGTCTCCTTATGCTAAATATATGAAAGATATTGTTACTAATAAAAGAAAGATACCGGAAGCTGAAATTTCCACCATGCTTGCTAATTACACATTTAAAGATGGAATACCAAAGAAACTAGGAGATCCAGGAATACCAACTATACCATGCTCCATTAAAAGAAACTATGTTAAAACTGCTTTATGTGATCTTGGAGCCGGTGTTAGTGTTATGCCTTTCTCTTTATATCGTAGACTTGATTTGAATAAGTTGACACCAACTGAAATGTCTTTGCAAATGGCCGATAAATCAACTGCTATACCCATCGGTATTTGTGAGGATGTACCTGTCGTAGTTGCAAATGTTACTATTTTAACGGACTTCGTTATTCTTGATATACCCGAGGACGACAGTATGTCGATCATCCTTGGTAGACCCGTTTTGAATACTGCAGGGGCAGTTATTGATTGCAACAAGGGCAATGTCATTTTTCATGTTAATGGTAATGAGCATACGGTACACTTTCCGAAGAAACAACCCCAAGTGAATAGTATCAACTCTATTGGAGAAATTCCAACAATTGCTATTGGAGATTTTAAATTCCCTCTTCCTACTGTCAAAAAGAAATATGATATTCTTATTGTTGGGGACATGCATATCCCCGTTGAGGTAACCTAGTGTTATTCGAAAATTCTCCAATTTCATGTCATTCGGAAGAAGTTTGTTAACAAGACTTAATCAACCTTGTTAATGGATTCCTTTTGACGGGCATGAGATGGGTGAATTTAGAAGGCACACCTTCTGTACCCTCTTTTTACGTTCTGTTATTTAAAGTAAATAAAGCAAAAATGCTATTATTTTTCTGTTTTCTGAATTACCCGTGCAATTAAAAATGACCAGAAAATAAAAGTTCTCCAAATGCCCTGAAAATTTAGTATGATTTTTTCCAGAATTTTTAAGAATTTTTGGCACCAAATACACATCAGGGGGTGCACCAGTGGGCCACAAGACCACAGGGCACGCCCACCCCCCTGGGCGGGCCTAGCAGGCTTATGGGTCCCATGTGGGTCCCCCTCATTTATGCCAGCACCCATTCACTTCATCTTCCTCTAGAAAAAATCCCACCATTGCTCAAACCCGTGTTCTAGCTCATCTTGCTGCCATTTTCGATCTCCTTGCTCAAAGCTCCATTTGCAAAACTATTTTGGGGGATTGTTCATCGGTATATGACTCCTCCAATGGTCCAATTAGTTTTTGTTCTAGTGCTTTATATATTGCAAATTTTTGCTGTTGTGGTGACCATGTTCTTGAGCTTTCATGTCAAATTTATATGGTTCAAAGTAGTTTTGTTGCATGATATAGCCTCTAGACACTTGTGGGAGTAGTTGCTATCAATCTTGTTGAGTTTTGTTCACTTTATTTTGAGTCACTAAAATTTTTTAGAAATTTTCAGAGAAAAGAAAAGACATGATGAGGAGGTTGTTAAGGGGCTCTTCGAGTCGCAACTTCGGGGGAAATGAAAATAAGGAGAAGAAGAAGCCCAAGTACAATCTTCCTCACACCACGGAGGTTCGGCCGTGTGAATGGCCAAGTGATGCATTCTTGAGGGCGGCCGGAATTTATGATGATTTCTATTTCTTGGCGGAGAATGCCGGCATCACCGACTTCCTACACGATAAGTGTGACCAATACCTCTTACTCACTAATACCTTCGTGCAAAATTTTCACTTTCATTCTAGGGAGGATCCTCCTATGGTAGAATTTCACTTGTATGATGTGCCTAAGCGAGTGCCACTTTATGATTTTTGCGATGTTTGCAAAATACCTTATGAGGGCAGCATCAGTGAACCACGTCCTAGAGATGTGGAGGACTTTCTTGCTGAAACTACTGTGGGGGAAGAGAGAGGGGTGTCGGAAGCGAGAGTGGCTAGTTTACATTTTCCTGTTTTACGCTATTATTCATTATTTGCTGGGAGATGTTTGATTGGTCGTGGGGAGAGTGGAGGCCTTAGTGCTCCTGACCTTGCTATTTTGCGCCATGCTTTATATTCTGACAGAACTTTTAGTTTGGGCGCCATAGTTGCTCGTCGGTTAAACACAAACCGCACGAAGGGTCCCATTTTCGGAGGTATCTATGCTTCTCGCCTCGTTAAACATTTTGAGATACCCATTAGGATTAATGAGAAGGATGAAATGTTGTTACCCACTAAATATTTGAACTATGCTAGTATGGTAGCACATGATTTTTCTAAGAAAGATAAGGACAAGAGGCTCCTCTACAACCTAGTATTTAGTCAGGGTACTTGTGAGACTATTGCTTTGCCTGCTTCTTCCTTGTTCGATATTAGTTCAGGCAGGTACACTATTATGCCCGAGGACATCTACAGATTTTGGGGTCTTTCACAACCCCCAGCACCTAAGCCAGCACCAGTTCTTGATCCTTATCAGGAGCCTGTTTATCAGTGGGAGCCGCAAGAGCTCGCCAACCAGTGGAACCCTCAGGACCCTTCGGAGTATCGAGGAGAGGGTTATTTCCAGCCTGGCCCTAGACCAACTTAGGCCAAAAGCCTAAGCTTGGGGGAGTACGTATTTCTCACCGACATTACATTCATGTTCACACACTCATTCTAGTTGTCGGTGTTCATACTTTTTCATTGTATTATCCATGTTATTTTACTTTTCTCGCTTTCTTCTTGTGTGTTTGAAAAAAAACTTTGAGAAAATCCAAAAAAATTAGTTCTCGCTTCTTTTTAGTTTTTCTCTCTACTTTATTTAGTTGTAGTATTAAAAGAAAACCCAAAAAGATTTCTCGTTCTTCTTTTACTTGTTGGCAGCTTTCCCGTGTAAATAGTTTTTCTCGTTCTTGTTTTACTTTCTTCAGAAAAACAAAAACGCCAAAAATATTTCAGTGTGTTTCTTTGAAATTCTTTTCTTTTCTTTGGGTCGTAAGGAGAAGACCATGATGAAAATGTTGAGTGGCTCTCATATGCATTATTGATGATGTAACAAAGAGCTCATATTACCTTGTCTTCTCCTTTGAATAAATGTTTGCAGATTCCAGCTTAGTCCAATGCACGTGCACTATTATTATTATTATTCACATCGTTCGGTCATGCAAGTGAAAGGCAATAATGATGATATATGATGAAATGATTGAGATGGAGAAAAGCTGGTACGAACTCGACCTATTTTGTTTTTGTAAATATGATTAGCTCATCGTTCCTGATTCAGGTTATTATGAATGAAACATGTTTGCAATGACAATTAGAGATTATAGTTACTCATGCCATGCTCAATTAGCTAGGAGTGGATAATGGTTTATCTTGTGTGCCAACATGCAATTTAAAATGGTTATGATGTAGTATGATAGGATGGTATCCTCCTTTGCATGATTCAAGTGGCTTGACTTGGCACATGTTCACGCATGTAGTTGAAACAAAAACAACATAGCCTCCATGATATTTATGTTCATGGTGATTTATATCCTACTCATGCTTGCATTCAATGTTGGTTAATCTCAATGCATGTTTATGACCGTTATCGCTCTCTAGTTGGTCTCTTCTCAATCTTTTGCTAGCCTTCACTTGTACTAAGCGGGAATACTGCTTGTGCATCCACTTCCTTAAACCCAAAGTTTTTCCATATGAGTCCACCATACCTACCTATATACGGTATTTACCTGCCGTTCCAAGTAAGTTTGCATGTGCCAAACTCTAAACCTTCAAATAATAATCTGTTTTCTATGCCCGAATTGCTCATGTAGTGACTGGGGGCTGTCAGTATCTTCCATGCTAGGTGGGTTATTCTCACGATGAGTGTTTATTCACTTGTCATTCATGAGAAAGTGACTGGTAATCGGGATGCCCAGTTCCATGCTCAAAATCAAATCAAAATATAATCATAAAACAAAATTCCCCTAGGACTGTTGTTGGTATGGACGGCACCTGTGAATTCGGCTAGCCGTGGAGTGTGATTGTTGGTGGAGGGGGAGTAAAAACTTTACCATTCTATTTGGGAACTGCCTATAATGTATCTAGCATGGAAGATAGTGAGATCTCTTGGTTGTTATGTTGACAATGAAAGCATACCGCTCAAAATTATATTCATCTCTGTTTTAAAAGCTCCGAGTTCTGGCACCTCTGCAAATCCCTGCTTCCCTCTACAAAGGGCCTATCTATTTACTTTTATTGTTGAGTCATCATCCTCTTATAAAAAGCACCGGCTAGAGAGCACCATTGTCATTTGTATGCTTTGCTATTAATTGATGTTGAGTTTGAGTGTGACTGGATCTCTTTTGCCATGAATTACAATGTCCAGTCAGCCCTTGGTCTTCAGAGGTGCTCTGCAGTTATGTTTTGCGGTCTCAGCAAGGGCTAGCAAGATACCATTATATCATATTGTATCATGATTGTTTTCAAAAAAGTGTTGTCATCCGAGATTTATTATTATTGCTCGCTAGTTGAATATGCCATTGATATGAGTAAATGTGAGACCTAAATGTTATTGTGAATATGGTTAGTTCATAATCTTTGCTAAAAACCTGAACATCAGTTAGACATATTTACATCAACAAGATCAAACAGAGTTTGTAAAAGTTTTTCTTTGTCACTTTCAGTTTGTCAACTGAATTGCTTGAGGACAAGCAATGGGTTAAGCTTGGGGGAGTTGATAAGTCTCCATCATATCTACTTTTCCAAACTCTTTTGCCCTTGTTTTGGACTCTAATTTGCATGATATGAATGGAACTAACCCGGACTGACGCTGTTTTCAGCAGAATTGCCATGGTGTTATTTTTGTGCAGAAATAAAAGTTCTCGGATTGACCTGAAAATTTACGGAGAATATTTTTGGAACATATAAAAAATACTGGCGCAAGAATTATCCAGAGCGGGGCCACCCAGAGGCCACAAGCCCTGGTGGCGCGCCCTGCAGGCTTGTGGGCCCCCTGGAGACCCTCCGACCTCAACTCCAACTCCATATAACCCTATTCGGGGAGAAAAAAACCAGAAGAAGAGTTCATCGCATTTTACGATACGGAGCCGCCGCCACCTCCTGTTCTTCATCGGGAGGGAAGATCTGGAGTCCGTTCGAGGCTCCGGAGAGGGGGATTCGTCGCCATCATCATCACCAACCTTCCTCCATCACCTATTTCATGATGCTCACCGTCGGGAGTGAGTAATTCCTTCGTAGGTTTGCTGGATGGTGATGGGTTGGATGACATTTATCATGTAATCGAGTTAGTTTTGTTAGTGTTTAATCCCTAGTATCCACTATGTTCTGAGATTAATGTTGCTATGACTTTGCTAAGCTTAATGCTTGTCACTAGGGCCCATGTGGCATGATTTCAGATCTGAGCCTATTATGTTTTCATGAATATATTTGTGTTCTTGATCCTATCTTGCAAGTTGTAGACACCTATTACGTGTTATGATCCGCATACCCCAAGGTGACAATAATTGGGATTCTTTCCGGTGATTACCGTAGTTTGAGGAGTTCATGTATTCACTCAGTGCTAATGCTTTGGTCCGGTTCTTTATTAAAAGGAGGCCTTAATATCCCTTAGTTTCCATTAGGACCCCGCTGCCACGGGAGGGTAGGACAAAAGATGTCATGCAAGTTCTTTTCTATAAGCACGTATGACTATATATGGAATACATGCCTACATTATATTGATGAATTGGAGCTAGTTCTGTGTCACCCTATGTTATAACTGCTACATGATGAATATCATCCGACATAATTATCATTGCCGATCCATTGCCTACGAGCTTTTCACATATTGATCTTTGCTCAATTACTTTGTCGTTGCCACTTTTACAATCACTACAAAACTGCTATTGTTACTTTTGCCACCGCTACCATTACTTCCATACTACTTTGCTACTAAATATTTTGCTGCAGATATTAAGTCTTTCAGGTGTGGTTGAATTGACAACTCAGCTGCTAATACTCAAGAATATTCTTTGGCTCCCCTTGTGTCGAATCAATAAATTTGGGTTGAATACTCTACCCTCGAAAACTGTTGCGATCCCCTATACTTGTGGGTTAACATTCCCGTTTCTCCTTTATTTTCATCACCTTTTCGTCCAACCTTCCCTATATGATTATCAATTACCTTAACTGACTTACCTTCTAAATCAATTTGACTTTAATTTTCTCACCAAACTGCTCATCAAAACATAAGATAAATCACTGGTAGGATTTGATAAACATTTATATACACAAGCGCATTAACATGGGCAGGTAAATCACAAGCTAACATATTGCAACACACGGAAAATTGTCTACTATCTCTCTATCTAAAAAATAAGTAAGGTTCCTTTTTCTTACCAAACGAAGTGCTTCGTCGAACCTTCCTTTTTTTACTAAGTATCATTCCTTCAAACACGCCTTAACTGCCTCACCTTTTATTAATTTACCGAATAAACTTATGCTTTCTTTGGTAAGCCAATAAATGAATACAAAATAAAATATGGGCAGGTAAATCACAGGCTGGATTTGGTAAGTATTTGTTTACACAATCACAATAATAGGGATCGATAAATCACGGGCTAAAATACAAGAATATGTGTTCCCGTTGCAACGCACGGGCAATTGCCTTGTAGTGGATAAATATCAGAATTTAGGTTCACAACCTCAATTACATAGGGTAGGAGCAAGAAATTGGAGGATTTGGGGATGAGAGCCAGCAGGAGTTAGGAGAGATACACGCCAGCCGGCGGCTGAGTCAAATCTCAGTTCTTCGATGCGCACCTACTCCCGCAACACCCATCCTAAACATGCCAGACTCTCCTTCACTGGCCCAGTCAGGGCCGTGGTAGCGCTTGTTGGGCTTCACGTTGTGTCTTGGCTTCCTGCACCTGTCTTGGGGTGGCCTTGGTCCTTCTCGGTGGCCATTCTTGTGACAGATTGGGGATGGGGAAGGGCGCGACCGCCGCTGCGTGGGGACGGGGTGAGAATATGGTTGTGCGTTGTGAATTGTCGGGATTAGGTTTTGTAGCTCAGTGTGGGGATTAGAGCGGCACGAGAGGTGGGTTGTTGGGTTGCAGACATACATTTGCTCCTGATATGCCGGGTCAGGCTTAAATCGAGCTATAAACAGAAGCCCATGCCCAGCCCAAAATGTGCACTGAGCCTTGTTTTGACGCCCGGGTCTGGCCAGGTTTTTAGTTTTTTTTTCTAGCTCAGGTTTTCACCGGGTCAAGCTGCCCATGTCCCGTTTAGCTGTAAGACATCCCACGTAATTCCCCCAATAGGCAATGAAAAATAAAGTTAAAAAAGAAAAATCCTACCTTAATAACAGTTTTTTTTTAGAATCACCTTAATGGATGTACTATCATCTAATACGCTCGTTTGACTCTTGAAACGTACCATATTGGTTCGAGTTTGCTACCAAACGGTCAACTTGGTAAGCTACCAACAAAATTTGCAACCAATGGTTCGAGTTTGCTTGTGGACCAGCTCAGGATTGTTCTTATTTTCTTGCCCCTTTCCGGATAAGCAGCAGCAAGCACGCAAACGCGTTCCTTTGCTTTGAACGTGGAATGCCAACCCTGGAAATAACAAAACGGACCTGTCTGCTAGTCATCCTCATGATGAGGACGACTCAAAAGATATTTCTGCAACACATGATGCATAGTTTCCGCAACATTATTTACATCTCTGTCCATTTCAACATCATTTAAGACGAAAATGAGCACCAAACTAATTCCACACACCTGAGCAGTAATCTACTCTAAACAGAGCATCCCATCTGGAGCACATATGAACACAAGACACAAGACCCAAAGTCACAGTATGAACTTAGGTTAGCGTACACCTGACCATGTATTTGTTTGGCACGAATTCTTGTGATTGATCCTATCATTGTTGGAGTCTTATCGAAGGTTGTCATGTCCTCATCATCCTCTCCCTCTTGATAAGGAGTCGTTCTCGACTCTGATGGTCCAAAGTATGGAGAGAGGTCGGACACATTGAAAATTGAACTACCATCATAATCCATTGGAAGGTCAATCTTGTAGGCATTGTCATTCATATTTGCAACCACTTTGAATGGACTACTTCCACATGGCTATAACTTGCATTTGCGTTGATCCAGAAAACGACCCTTCTGCAGGTGTACCCACACAAGATCTCCTTCTTCAAACAACAACTTCTTTCTTCCCCTGTTTGCTCGTTTTGCATATTGCTCAGTCGTCTTCTCAATGTTTCTTTGGTCTTCTCATGAATTCTTTTCACAAAGTCAGCACGTTTGCTTGCATCAAGATTAGTTTGCTCCTGCAATGGCAAAGGTAAAAGGTCCATGGGTGCAGCAGGTTTGAAACCATAAACAGTTTTAAAAGGGTAAAATTAAGTGGTTGAATGTACCGCCCTGTTATATGCAAACTCCACGTGAGGGAGTCACTCTTCCCACATCTTCAAATTCTTTTTTAGAACCACTCTTAGCATCATGGAGAGCATGCGGTTGACAACTTGAGTTTTTTCATCCGTTTGTGGGTGGCTTGTTGTTGAAAAGAGAAGTTTTTTTCCTAGCTTTGCCCAAAGTGTTTTCCAAAAATAGCTCAAAAACTTGGTGTCATAATCCGAAACAAGAGTGTGTGGCACCACTCCATGTAGTCGGACGACTTCCCTGAATAACAAATCAGCAATGTGTGAAGCATCATCGCTCTTATGACACGATATAAAATGAGCAATCTTGCTAAACCTATCAACCAGCAGAAAAACTTAATCACTCCCCCTCTTAGTGTGTGGTAATCCAAGAATAAAATTCATAGAAATATCTTCCCAAGGTGTACTAGGAATTCATAAAGGCATATAAAGTCCATGAGGGTTTAAATGTGACTTATCTTTGCGGCAGATCTCACAACGTAGCATGTAGCGCTCGACAATATGCCTCATCCTTGTCCGAAAGAAATGGTCAATCAGCAGACTCTGTTTTTTTTTTTTTGCTTCAAAATGTCCCATGAGACCACCAGCGCGAGCCTCATGCAAAAGCAACAAACAAACAGAACAATCTGCTGCTCCCAGATCTCACAGATGTTTTTCTGTAGTTTATCCACTGTGAAGTACACCCCTAGTTGTCGGGCGGAGAGCTTGTTGACCGTCGGCTCAAGGGCGGACAACAGCTGCTCCATCCTCGTGACCGTGGGATCCATCTTATCCAGTGACTTTTGGATGGTGAGAAGCGCGGCGGCGATGTCGCTCCACTCTTGAGCTGCCTCTGACATCTACTTTTGGAGATCGAGATCCGCAATGAGTTGCTTGTGGCTACGAGTACGCGCACGTTCCGGTGCTCATGGGAGGGGGATTGAGGAACAAAAGGTGGTTGCTGATACCAAATGATATGGTCCTTGCTATTATAGTGGATAAATATTAGGATTTAGGTTCACAACCTCAAGTACATAGGGTAGGAGCAAGAAATTGGAGGATTCGGGGATGAGAGCCAGCAAGAGTTAGGAGAGATGCACGCCGGCGACGGCTGAGTCAAGTCTCAGTTCTTCGATGCCCACCTACTCCCGCAACACCCATCCTAAACATGCCAGACTCTCCTTCACTGGCCCAGTCAGGGTCGTGGTAGCGCTTGTTGGGCTTCACGTCGCGTCTTGGGTTTCTGCACCTGTCTTGGGCTGGCCTTGGTCCTTCTCGGTGGCCATTCTTGTGACAGGTTGGGGATGAGGAAGGGCGCAACCGCCGCTGCATGGGGACGGGGCGAGAGGTTGGCCGTGCGTTGTGTATTGTCCAGATTAGGTTTTCTAGCTCAGTGTGGGGATTAGAGTGGCACGAGAGGTGGGTTGTTGGGTTGCGGACATACATTTGCTCCTGATATGCCAGGTCGGGCTTAAATCGGGCTACAAACAAAAGCCCAGTCTCAGCCCAAAATGTGCACTGAGCCTTGTTTTGAAGCCCGGTTCCGGCCAGGGTTTTAGTGTTTTTTTCTAGCTCAGGTTTTTAGGGTCGCCAGGCCAGGCTGCCCATGCCCCGTTTAGCTGTAAGACATCCCATGTACCCCCTTCGTTCTTTAAAGAGTGTACTTCCTACTTTGTTGGAGGGTCAAACTATCTTAAAGTTTGACCGAGTTTGTACAAAAATATATCAATGTTTGTGAAACCAAATAGATATATGATGAAAATATATTTTATCATGAATCTAATGCTACTAATTTGATGGCATGAATGTTGATGTATTATTATATAAATACGGTCAAACATAAAAAAAATTGACTCTCCAACAAAGTTGAAGTACACTCTTTTAAGGACGGAGGGAGTAATTCCCCCAATAGGCAATGAAAAAATAAAGTTAAAAAAGAAAAATCATACCTTAATAACAGGCTTAATGGATGTACTATCATCTAATACGCTCGTTTGACTCTTGATGAAACGTATTGGTTCGAGTTTGCATGTGGACCGCGTTGGTCCAGCTCAGGATTGTTCTTGTTTTCTCGCCCCTTTCCGGATAAGCAGCAGCGAGCACGCAAACGCGTTCCTTTGCGTTGAACGTGGAATGCCAACCCTGGAAATAACAAAACAGACCTTTCGGCCAATCATCCTCATGATGAGGACGACCCAAAAGACATTTCTGCAACACATGATGTATAATTTCAACAACATTATTTACATCTCTATCCATTTCAACATCATTTAAGACGAAAATGAGCACCAAACTAATTCCACACACCTCAGCAGTAATCTACTCTAAACAGGGCATTCCATCTGGAGTACTAGTACATATGAACACAAGACCCAAAGTCTTGCAAAAAATAAATAAGCAAAGTGTTAGCAGCCACCTACGTAGGTGGCTTCGTAAAGGTACGAAAACCCGGTGCCAAAATTTCTACACCCAACCCACTTTGTTCGTTCTTCCAATACAGTTAGCACGGCCACTTTTTGCCTACCTACGTGGAGCACAACCGACCGACCAATCAATCGAACCAATCAGTCAGTCAAAATGGAATAATGGATGGACGGTGGCCGGCCGGCCTAGACCTCGGCGCACCGGCGCGGCGCGAAGCCGAGCCGGTTGTGCTGGAGGTCGTAGAGCACGTGGAAGTTCTGCTGCTGGTAGTTGCCGATGATGGACATGCCGGACCGCGGCGTGCCCAGGATGGCCAGGCACATGATGCCCTCCGGCTCCAGCCGGATGAAGTAGTTCTCCGCCGGGAACTCCCACGCCGCGCCGTCCGCGAACACCAGCGACAGCTCCGGCACCTCGATCTTTTCGGCTCCGGACACGTTGTAGCACGGGCTCAGCACCGGGAACCCGGCGATGAGCGGGTAGGATGGGCTCATGCGGTCGATGAACGCCTGCCGGATCGCCCGGTACGCCGGCTCCGGGAAGTAGCTCAGCGTCGTGCCGGAGTCGATGATGGTGCCGCCGGCGGCCAGGGTGTCGGACGAGATGTTGACCGCCTCCCCGCCCACGAGGATGGACTTGAGCTGGAGGTAGTAGAACGTGTCCGTGTCCGTGGCCGGCGCGAAGGCCGTGTAGTTGAGCTGCGGGTGCGCCAGCAGCGCGTCGTCGTGGCCGAAGATGATCTTGCTCCCGGCCGCGCTGCCGTGCTCCACGAGGCAGTAGGAGAAGGCGTGGCCGCCGTAGACGCCGCGCAGCTGGGACGCGAACGACAGCGGGCCCCGGCCGAGCCCCAGCAGCCCCCCGGCGCCGTGGAAGAGGCCGCGGTTCTGGTGGCCGCACCCGAACGCCACGCCGTCCACGCGCCGGGTCCCGGTGGCCGTGAGGTTGACGGTGAAGGCCTCGAGGGCGAGGTCGCCGGTGGTGTTGGACTGGTCGCCGTACCAGTAGTAGTAGGGGCAGGGGTCGCTCCGTGGCCTGCGGCACTCCCTGGGCGCCGACGCGGCCGGCGGGGAGACTCGGCCGCAGCGCTCGTCGCCGCAGGTGACGTTGCGGTAGGAGGTGGACGCCGCCGGGTCGAAGATGGGCCCGCTCTGCTTGAAGCAGTCGAGGCAGGGCGCGCACTGCAGCCAGTTGAGGTCGCTGCCGGTGTCCATGATCATGCGGAACCGCCGCGGCGGCGTGCCCACGTACACGTCCACCAGGTACTCCCCCGAGCCGACGGCCACGCCCGACTCCACCGTGGCCACCAGCCGCTCCGAAAGCGCCCGCCGCGGCGCCGAGCCCCGCTGGGCCGCGCCAGAGCCGGACAGGGCGACCCTCCGGTGCATCGTATCGATGCGGACGGCGTCTTTCTCGGCCGAGTCGAGGAAGAAGGAGCCCGTCCCCGTCGCGCCCGCGGCGGCGGACCGGTGGGTCATGTGGAGCTTGAGCGACGGGACACGGCGCGCGAGCGCCTCCTCCTCGGCGACCAGCTTGCCGTCGCAGCCGGCGTCGGCGACGGCGGCGTTGAACTGCGGGAACTCGATGCCATACGGGGTTGCCGATGAGCCGCAAGCGCGCGAGGAGGAGGAGAGCGCGAGGAGCAAGGCCACCAGCAGAGAGCAGTACGCGGTCATGGTTGGTGCCTTGGTGGAGGCAGGTGATGGAGATGGAGCTGGCGGCGTCGGGAGAATATAAGTAGAGCGCGTGCGGTTTGACCAGAGCAGGGTGCTCATGTTGACGACGAACGGCGCCAGTGGAACGCACACGTATGATAGACTTTGCATTGCGTGTGCACGCGTGATGACCTCCGACTGACCTGGCGAATAGTGGAGTACGTAGTGTACAGTAAACGGTCGAGTCAACGGTTTTTCTACGGCCATGTCTAGCGTTGCCAAGATCTTCATACTCTCTTCTGATCATGCATCCTCGATGCTATATCGGTGAGATCTTGCATTAAGATTTGTGAAAAAAATAGTTTTTTTTTCTCTTTTGCAGGTTATATCACTTGACTAAGATATGGTTAAATCTCACTCGGCTGAGACCTAACTACACCTTTTCGTAATACTCTCTTGTAATGATGCATCGTCGATGTTATATCCGTGAGATCTTACATTAAAATCCGTATAAATAATTCAGTTTTTCTTTTCCTCTTTTGCATGTTATGTCACTTGACCGAGACTTGGTTAAATATCAATCGGTTGAGACATAATCACACCCATTCATAATACTCATCCAACATTCTGTATAATGATCCAATAAGTATTATAAAGCTGATTTGCTTTTGGATCATTTGCCGAAGAGATCATTTCCATTTTGCAGATAAAGGTGAAAAGTAAAGTGGTGTTGTTGCTGGGAGCAAAGCTGCTAGAAGGAGTAGCAAATGAAGTATACAGATCATCTAAGTGGGAGACATTGAGTCCTATGTATACGTGGCTAATTAAAGAAAAAATAAAGATCTTTTCGGCAAGGAAGAAAGTTTCCTTGTCTACTTCGACCTGTTTGTTGTTTCTTTGATGACATTGGTTCTCAGCTCTTTTACCTCTCCTTCGGGACAGTTTCAAGACCGTAATGTATATAGAAAGTTCATCACATAGACAGGCCAACCCGGCCCTGTGCCGCTCCCGCGAACGGCTCGGGCGCAACCCTAGCTCCCCGCCGCCGCCGCCGCCCCCACCTCTCCCCCCTCCCTCGCCGTCGCCAGGGAACGCCTCCAGACAAAGCCCGTGCGTGCGGCCACGGTGGCGGGACTCTTCCCTCCCACCAAGGCGTCCAGGCGGCGTGGGACAGCCGACCTTGTGGAGGTGTGCGGCTCAGCGGGGCGCATCGGCCCGGCGACGGCTTGGGGTGGCAGCTAGGGACGGGCCGGTGCTCTCCTACACCGAGTGGCGCGATGTGGCCATGGCGCGCGACGTGACCATGTGCGGGGCTACATGTGGATCTAGCGCGGATCTTGTGCTATTGCGGCCTGGCACGGGGTGGCCGCGTCGGGCGGCTGCATGGCCATGCGGGGAGGTGCAGGGTGCGCGCGTTGGGCGTGGCGTGGGCACCGTGGGTCTCCGGGCGGAGTGGTGTCTGCTGTTACCGCGGTTTGCTCAAGGGCCCGGTGTGGCGCTGGGAGGTGGCTTGTCATGAGGTGCTTGCTCATGTTGTCGCCGGTGGGCGCGTGGGTTTCGGCCAGGGACCGTGGTGGTCCATGGCCTCGGGTGGCGCTCCTCCATGCCTTACCGGCGTGATGCTCGATACGGCGCGGTGGCTCGTGCCGCATTCGGTGGTCCGGCTTCAGTCGGGCGTCGACAGATATGCTGACTTGCGTGACGGGAGGGCTGGCGGTGGCCTCCGCGAGGTGCGGGTGGTCATGGTGGCTGCGATGTGCGTGTTTTGTAGTGGTGGTAGGGGTGATGTGGTGGGCCCTCGTGCTAGAGTTTGGCCGCCGGTGGGCTCCGTGAAGTGTGGCTGGCTGCGGCGGTCTAAGCGCCTCTTCGTCGATGGGCAGCTTCAATGGTGGTGGTGTATGGTGGGCTTGCCGACCCCGGTGCGGGATGATGTGCGACCGAGGTGGTGTGGGAGCATGGGTGAAGACCTTGCCTCGGCCTTGTGCCGTGACTAGCGATGGCGGCGGCTGTGGCCGTCGTTGACCTACCTGGAGGCATCACTGATTTGCTGCCGCACCCCTCCCGCATGGATCCTGCCATTGCGGCCTCTCTAGGGGAATCACTGATGTGCCGTGACTAGCAATCTAGTTTCGCTTGATTTTCCTTAAATAACTGAGCAACTCTTTTCTTCTTAGTGAATGCAGGAATCTTGCCATTTTGAAAAGAAAAAAAGATTGTAATGTTGCTCCCATATTTCTGTGTGCTCGATTGCGTCGTTGTATGATATTTGGTAGATGCTTGTAGGTATGGGCTGTGTTTCTCAGCATGTTTAGACTTCCCATGTATTGCACTCTGGTCGCTGGAGTCCTCTGGTTTCGCTGCTTTATTTCTCCTTGTTTAGTTTTGGTAGTAGTTTGTATTAGGCTTTGGACAAGATGATTTCTCTTAATAGAAATCCGAGGGGATGCCCTTCTTTTATTTATTTTTAAAAACTCATCCAACATTCATTTTGATCTACGTGCATATAACATAGAACAAACTACAAACTAGCAAACGACTCGTCATCGGGTATGTCAAGGTCCTCATTGTTGGAGTCGCCGGCCTCATGGTTGTTGGCGGTGGGATGAATCAACGTCGCCTCCTCCTCCTCCTCGTCCACAAAGAGTTGCTTCCGCCTCATGGATAAAACGGCGTTTTGCCGCCACCTTGAGCTGTCATTGGATGGAGTCGAAGATGGCATTTTACTCCATCGCCTCCCCCGCTTGGCCGAGCTCGAATGCGGCGGGGGAGCCAGTGAGGGTGATATTTTGAGGCATCGTCATCATATGTAGTTTTATGTCCTGAAAAGTTAAATCCAAGATGGCTACCCACATTTATATGCATGACAGCATGAGCCATGGATGGGTTCACACAACGTCCCTTTTTTACAAATGCCTACTTGGCACCATAGTCCTCGTGGGCAATTTCACTATGGCAACTCTCAGCCTTACTATGTGGGCCATGCATGCGGGTACAATTGTATTTTGTAAAAGTCTGCAATATGTGGCATGTGCCCATGTCAACTCTTTAATTGTTGCCAGTTGTTTGTGTGTCTGGCAACTTCATCTAGTAGATGCTTTACCGGCATTTTTCTTATCATTTATACTACTTCCAGTGTCTAACAGTATGTGGTTTCCATGTGTACATATGGCCTTCGGGCAAATCCCACTCCCATTCTCCTTTTATGCACTTATTTTTATGAGAAACATGTTTCATTTTTCCTAGGCGTCTACAAGGCCCGTCGTGGAACATGACATCGCCTACCCCTTGACCCAACTGTACAAGAATTTTACAAAGAAGCAGAAGAATGCCACAAGCAAGATGGGGATGCATTTGATGTTTTGGAAAACAATTGCTCCAATCTACACAACTCACTCCGCGATTAGGTTGCAAGGACGGATGACCCGTCATCTTGCTCATTGATACGTCTCCAACGTATTTATAATTTTTTATCGTTCCATGCTGTTATATTATCATTCTTGAATATTTTACAATCATTTTATAGCAACTTTATATCATTTTTGGGACTAAGCTATTGACATAGTGGCCAGTGTCACTTGCTGTTTTTTGCTTGTTTTTTACTTCGCGGAATATCAGTACCAAACGGAGTACAAACGCAGCGAAACTTTTTGGAGATTTTTTCTGGACCAGAAGACACCCAGTGGGTCAAAGAAGTACCAGAGGGGAGGCCCGAGGTGAGCACAAGACACCTGGGCGCGCCAAGAGGCCCAGGCGTGCCCAGGTGGGTTGTGCCCACCTCGGTGACCTCCCGCCCCGTCTCTTCACCCTATAAATTCTCAAATATTCCAGAAACCCTAAGGGAGTCGACGAAACACAATTGCAGCCGCCGCAAGTTCCAGAACCACAAGATCCAATGTAGACACCATCACGGAGGGGTTCATCATCCTCATTGGTGCCTCTTCGATGATGCGTGAGTAGTTCACCATAGACCTGTGGGTCTGTAGTTAGTAGCTAGATGGCTTCTTCTCTCTTTTTGGTTCTCAATACAATGGTCTCTTGAAGATCTATTTGATGTAACTCTTTTTGCGGTGTGTTTGTTGGGATCCGATGAAGATCGAGTTTATGATCAGTTTCTATCCATGAATATTATTTGAGTCTTCTTTTGATCTCTTATATGCATGATTACTTATAGCCTCGTATTTCTTCTTCGAATCTTTGATTTAGTTAGGCCAACTAGATCAATTTTTCTTGCCATGGGAATAGGTGCTTTGTGATGGGTTTGATCTTGCGGTGTTCTTTCCCAGTGACAGAAGGGGCAACAAGACACGCATGTATCGTTGCTATTAAGGATAACAAGATGGGGGCTATTCCTACATGAATAGATCTCGTCTACATCATGTCATCATTCTTAATGCATTACTCCGTTTCTCCATGAACTTAATACACTAGATGCATGCTGGATAGCGGTCGATGTGTGGAGTAATTGTAGTAGATGCAGGCAGGAGTCGGTCTACAAATCTTGGACGTGATGCCTATATAATGATCATTGTATTGGATATCGTCATGATTATTTGATCTTCTATCAATTGCCCAACAGTAATTTGTTTACCCACCGTGTGCTATTTTTTGAGAGAAGCCACTAGTGAAATCTACGCCCCCCCCCCCCCCCCCCCCCCCCCCCCCCCCCCCCCCCCCGCGGGTATATTTTCCTATCATATACTTTCAGATCTACATTGCTATTTGCCTTTTTCTTTATTTGCATCTTTTATTTTCAAATCTATATTATCAAAAACCCAAAAATACCTCGCTGAATTTTATTTGCCGTTATTCTATCTATTTACCAATCGCTTACCCGAGAGGGATTGACAACCCCTCTTACGCGTCGGGTTGTAAGTATTTGTTCTTTGTGTGCAGGTATCGTTTACATAGTGTTGCTTGGTTCTCCTACTGGATTGATATGTTGATTTCATAACTGAGGGAAATAACTACCGTAGCTATACTGCATCATCCCTTCCTCTTTGGGGAAATACCGACGTAGTTCAAGCGACATCACTCATTCGTAATACCTTAACGGGGCAGGATCAAGACGAATAATCTGTTTTGAACAATCTCAGGGTCCCGCACAGGCCGCTGGAGCTGGAGTACAAGGTTGACTCCAAAGCGAAGGGAGCGGTTGCGCCGGTGATGTTACCAAGTGCAAAGGAGGCTCTACTCGCATCGACAGTTAGTAAGATGTTTCGGAAAATGTAATCACACGAAGGCAATTTCAAGTGCATGCTTTGTTGTAGTTCTAGCGGCAACGGCGTCTACCAAAGGGAGCAACAGATTCTACCATCCACTTTTATGTAATTATTTTACTTTTTATTCTAAAACGGTCAGTAGCTTAGGTTCTACTAGCATTCTTCGTATGTATGATGAAAAATTCTCATATGCAGTAGACACTGACATTGGATATACGAGACTTTGTGGTCTTTTTTTACTCGTGTTTGACACTTTCCGTCCTTTTTTTGTCAGTGAAGTGGTAACAAAGTTATTTTTCATACGACAACCATTACTACATTTAGACACCAACCCCTTACCTCCATCAATGCAAAGTAGGCAATACACACACAACAACTTGATGTTCTTGGCAACTTCTCATTGTGTAACCCGACAACTTTACATGTATATGCATGACAACTTTTAGACTAATGACTTTTTTTATGATGATTATAATCTCCTCTACTAACAGGCGCATTGTACCCATTGGTGGTGCTAAGCGCCTCCTCCCCGGGTATTGTTTCTTCTCGGCTAGACATTGCTAGCGTGGCTGCCTCCTCCTCGGATCCCAACCGGCGGATCATGTTGCGTCCCCGGTTAACGAAACCTAACTAGATCTTGTAAAAGTGAAACTAATCAAAAGTCAAAACTGAAAAATTGGCATGCTAGCTCCTGGAGCATTGCACAGTTCAAAATTTATCTATGCCATTATGTGTGTCTGATATTTGCAGCTTTCAAAGAACCCAAGGGTCAACATTACTACTAAGCAAAAAATGGATAGATTCATAACTTATAACTTAAGTGATAGTAAGATAGGCTATAGTCATAAAATTTACCACTATGTTATGTGCTGATAATTGTACAAAAACTAATATCTAATGTTGCCTAGCTAGTTGGTATGGCTGAAAGAATATGCGCAAACTCCATCTTGGTAAACAATGTCATGAGTCCCTTATCTCTAAGTTTTGTTTTGTCTGCTTTCCTCCAATGAAGCCAAACTAGGCGAGGCTATCTCACTAGAAGGAACCTCAATCATTGATGGTAAACCCATTTCTTCCTTGCTCGTAGCAGTAGTATGAGGATAGCCTGTATCAAAATATGATTTTAGAAAGAAAAAAATTAACAAAATGATACCTCTACAGTTAAATCAAGTCCTTTTGGTCCTTAATTACCTTCATGCAGCAAAACTGCACCAATTGGAGAACTCATAGATGTAGGCTTATCGCTTCCAGATGGACTTGTATCATCAACTGGGTCACCCATCTAGGTGTCATCAAGGGTCTCAACTTCCTTGCCTAGAAATAAGGAAATCATCAGGTACAAAAGCAAGGGTTTGTGACATAAATCCCTACACCGCTAAGTGATATTCCAGACGTCACCTGGTAGTTCATTGCTATTACGTGCAAAAGGTTCTGTAGCTTCAGTTGATGATGGAATCAAGTAAAGATCATCTGAATGTGGAGACATCTGATGTAAATCGTTGCTTGTCGTCTCCATTTCTTGTGGGTATTGCACTACACTAAGACCTTCCAGTGGAGTAGCGTGAGATAAATTTAAATTTTCATTGTTTTGAGCTTCCACCCAATCATTTATATGTCCACCTGGTAGATACATGTCATCATCTGATGAATCACTAATTAGTACGGGTGTCTCGGTGTCGAGAGCCAATAGAACATTTTGGATTTCTTGATCGTTAACTGAAAAATTGTCCAAATCTTGAACCGAGCTCTTTTCACTAGCTTCTCCTTGAAGACTTGGAACCGTAGTCCCCTCGTCGGACATGTTTTCTGTAACAAAGTATGGTTTGAACCGAGAAGGCTGTAGATCTTGCCGGAAATTAGCGAGGAATGGTGCTCCTTCTGTGAAGCTCTCATGCCTCCTAAGCATTGTAATCTTTCTTATTTGAGACGCAACACAAGTAGGCTCCACATTACTTGAGTTAGCACCTCCAGTGGAGCTACTTTCATCCTCTTGCTCGCATGTAATGTCAAATGCATTTCTCATTTTAATTGGTGCAGATGGAGCAGACTCTGGGAAGTTATCTTCGTTGTAGGGAAGATCGAAAGGATTTCCCCTAGGTGCAAAAATAGTTGGAATTTGAACATTAAATTTTGAGAGCTCCTCCTTTGTTGGGAGAGGCTCATTTTTGCCAAACTCTCTCAAGTTCCTACCAACATATTTTCTAGCCCTGCGTCCAATCAAGGTCTCCAACCTTTGGTTTCTCTCAATCTCCAAACATCCAATTTTCAAGATGCTCTTCTGATCGTCAGCAGTCCATGCCACAACTTTAACACTTTCTTTCTTCTCAAGTTCATTTTCATCATTGCCCTCTTGATTTCCGGTTTCATCCTCAGTGCTGCTGTCAATGGAATCCCCATCTTGAGAAGACACCGATGAACTGGCGGCCGACCTAAGCTGATGAAATGCGTGAAGCATTGGATGGGTATCGATTTCTGAGCCATCTGATGCACTTGATGCTGATTCGGATGAAGAGCCTCGGCTATGAGATCCCTTCCGAAATTTATTTTCATTGCTATTGTGGTTAGCTATTCTTTCTTCGTTAGATATAATTCTTGGAATACATACATCCGCAATTGGTTTAGCAGCGTTGTGAATACTCCAAGTTTCAGGAGCCTTCTCTATCTTTTTGTAGATATGATCATTTTCCGGATTATTCGGTTCACCGTAAGTTAGGATGACCCCAAGGAATAAACCAGTGAATACGAAGATTGGTGATGTGGCCACATGGAGAGAGAGCCAGCTGAAGTAGTACTTGTACAATATTAATAGGCAAAGCAATAAACAGAGAACTGAAGGATGGCACCGAATGAATCGGCATACAGTTTGCAGTGTCTCCAATGTGTATGCCTCTTTTAAAACCTTTCGCCATTTCATTGTAAGATTTCCCAAGCTCTGGCATATGAGTCTGGTAAGATTAATAAATATGTTATAGGACAACCTTCTTATCACAACAAAACAAATAAGCATCATTTATTTTTACAGAACGAGTTATAATACCATCAAGTTTTTACTCCAACCTCCTAATTTTCACTAGGCTTTACATTCCAGTTTTTACTTTCCTAATTTTAGTCTGAAACTATTTACACTATTGATACATATATGATATTTTCAAGATATAACACCCTTGGAAAAAAAGAATGGGCCTTTTCCAATTAACTTCCCATGATTTATGTCATTTTTCTTTGGGGGGCAGGATTTAGGCCATCTGCCATGATATACATTTACCATATTCAGCCATGAACTCAAAATTGATATAAAAAAGAGAATTATATAATATGCGACATACAAAGGCACTGACATGAAAGCAAGTTGTGATTATCGATTGCTGCAACGTAATGTCGCATCATTTGCATTCATTTCTCCCCCGGCGAGATGATCAACCCTCGTTGCCAAATAACAATTGAGAAATTTCTAGAGAGGAGATTAACATGTTACCTGAATGGAGAATTCAGAGGTTGGAATTTCCTATTTCTTCTCATCCAATGGTCCTACGCATCCTCATCTCTCTCTCTCTCTCTCTCTCTCTCTCTCTCTCTCTCTCTCTCTCTCTCTCTCTCTCTCTCTCTCTCTCTCTCTCTACGAGCATAAAGGTGACCGACAAATAGGGGAGAGAAGTGTCTGGACCAACCACGTGTGTGGGTCATAGTTTTGGAGTTTAAGTGATCGACCAACGTAGCAACTACTAGAAACCGTAATCCTATATACCTAAATAGTGGATCCCCTCTAACTCTAATTATCTTAACATGCAGACTCCTGACCTCACAAGTATGCCACATCAGCAAAAAAACTCTCACTAATTATTTTTGTTGCATGATCCTTCATTCAAGTCACTCTTACTAGGCTCACTGCATGCATGCTCACATGTATACGTCTCATTGTCTAGCCTAGCATGGCCCAATACATCTTCTCTCCATTTTGTCACAATTGTCTTCCACATTCAAGGCATACACGACACACCATTTGTCTCCCATTGTGAAACACCAATACATTGCCTCCTCAGCTCTCGCATGCAAAGTAATCGAGAAAACGTTATAATGGTTCTATGCTGGATTAAACACCCCCTCCCCCTTTAACTGGCATCACTGCTCTGCTAGACAGTCTTCATTTGTTCTCAAGATCCTCTAACAGCGACGGGGTCTCTAATAGGTTTCTTCTATCACCGGCGGATCTCTGATGAACTTGTTATCTTCCAAGTGGAGAATCTCTCATGCAACTCAAATTCGACTATAGGTTCCTCTAGTTTGCTTCTCCGCGTAATGTTCTATTTTTTCGATTTGGATTACAGCGTAGCCGAGCTTTGGCATCCATGATACTACTGCTCATGGCTTGCCATTTATGCACCAAGTACACCCTATGTGGAGGTGAGTGCATGCACCAACAACCACCGTCGCAGGTCGGCGATTGTTCACCTGTGCTGCTTGCTTTATCAGTCGTCAGCCCAAGCACATTCCGGACCAGCTGCGTTGGTACACTGCAATCCTATAGCCTATTTTATTTCTTAAGAACAAAAGAGCTCCCCGCTACGATTACATTTCATTTCATGAAATCGAACAACATTTGGAGTTTACACGCATGCGGGAAACTAGCCGCACACTGAAACCAGCAAAGCAAAATGAAACAGTACAAAGGTAACCAGTAGAAGCTAAATAACTATCGGGTGCAACACGATCAGATTATGCCAACACACCCTACTACATGCCCTGGGGTCAAAACGCATGCCAGTATGAAGCACTGGGACAATTCCCCCGTTTAGGGCCAGAGCCCAGAGGCAGTTAGCAGGAGCTCCAAGCGCCTCGCTAAAGGGATGTTCTCCATGGTTAGGGCCTCCTTTGGATTCAAAGGAATTCTATAGGATGTTTTGAGTATTAGAATCCTTGGATTTTCTTATTTTACTTTGGTTGTTTCATTGGTAGGATTGGTTTTTTTTCCCTAATTAAGAAATCATTTGTAGCACATTTCATTGGAAATTTACCATTCACTCCAACCTCTTTTTACTTCTTTTGTTTTTTCGTGGCATCAAACAGTCTCTAGTAATCCTTTAAGATTCACGTGTTTTTTTATTCTTGATTTTGAAAATCCTGTGATTCAGAAAGGCCCTAGATTTCCACGTTTCTCTTTCTCCTCGGCGGCGATGGCAGGTGTGCCGGGGACATGGCAGCCAGGGTTCTTCGGGCTATTTGGATTGCTGTCCACAGCCGCCCGTCCAAAATATTGGTCGTTGACCAGGCTGGTGCCGTCGTTTGGATGAGCGCCGATATTTTGGCTCGCCCAGCCCAGCGTACAGCTTCCAGAGTTGCAGTGTATATTTGTGCCAATTTTTTTGGTGAGGCTCCGGCGGCCGAATCGCTCGCCAATTATTCGACGGGGCTGGCTGTGGCAGAAACCAGACAGCCCCAAGGTGTGGCCAGAGCAACGGTGGTGGGCTGAGAGGCGGCAACTCTAGTTTATAGCCTATTTTATTTGCTCGTATATATGGCATTTCGGTTTTATATTGATTGCGTCAGTATGATCACCTCTGGGCTGACCTGGCGGGCGAATTGCGTAGCACTACAGTATCGTTTCGTGGGAAGAGGCAGGGTAGATATAGTCATGGCAGCGATAACTGGAACGGTCGCGTTTTTTTTAAAAAAAAAAAAAGATAACTGGAACGGTCGAAACTGCAGGCGGTCGTCTCTGTGATTGTATTTGTAGTACTACCGTGGACCGTAGAAATACAAGATCCCTGTTGGAACAACTAGCACGTACCCGCCTACCCGGTCTGTCTCTTCTGACACGGCGTGCGGTCTACTACGTGTGTAACTTCCCTACGGCGTGTGGAGCAGTAGTTCAGCGGCATGCCGTTTTCCATGGACCATGCTGTGGTGTACCGTGTACGTAGTACGTAGTATCATATACGATGTGGAGTGTGTATGGCCCTTCTTGCTCGATTCAGCTGCTCCACCATGGATGAAACGCCCGTCCGTGCCATTGAGATTAGATTACCCACTGTTGTACAGTTAGCGCTCTGTCGCTGCTCCTTCTTACTATAATGCAAACGCAGTTCTCCTGCGCTTCCTCAAAAAAAAAAAAAGATTAGATTACCCACGCTTTCGCTTTCGCTTCGCCAAAGCCTCCATCAGGTGCGTGCGTAGGCAGACACGATCGCATAAAATACGACCACCGAGGCTGATTCGTGTACCATATCCCATGCTGCTGCTACTATTTTCTCACCGAGGACGGGCACGTCGATTTATTAATTTTTGAGATGCCCGCCTACCTACTGACAAATTAAAAGAAAAATGCTCAGCCGTTTTCTTCAAAAAAATAAAAAATTGCTCGGACGCTTGCTTAAAACTTGGGAAACGTGCGGACCGGCAAGACAAGACTCTTCAAACTAGTTCGAGCTGTTGCATGTCGACCCAGCTCGGGATAGTTCTTGCCCCTTTCGGTATCAGCGGCAGCAACTAGACAGGATTTTCTTCTTTGAACTGAATACGTATATACAACGTCCGTTCTTTGATTTGAAGGAGGACGAAAACGACACCTGCCTGCTGGAATTGACCTACATATTTGCCTTCTCTTTCCTAGCTCATGACCGACCAGCATTTTGCTTCAACGATACTGTTGGACAGATTCAAAAGACTGACATTTCTTGCAAAATTAGGCACCAAGTGACAGATGCGTAATTTCATTTCGTCAGCATTGCATCTCGTGTCCATTTCAAGATTTCCAAGAGACACGTGAGCACCTAGTTGGCTAGTTCCACATGTGTACCGTTCTCATTCCAAAATGCAAAACTGAGTGGGCTCCGGCTCCGGCTCCGGTCACAAAACCCTGTACAAGCTGTTGTAGCCACCAGCTACCACAAAAACACTGACAGTCAATCGTGCTAGTTCAATTAACTGGGCAATCTGATTTTCGTTCGGTTTTCTCCAGTTAACCGAGTAATTCTTTTCTTGTTGATGAATAAAGGAATCCTGCCATTTTTAAAAGAAAAAAATGCCAACCGATCTCAAAAAAGGATCGTGTCCACAGCTATGTCGAACATAACATTAAAGGTAATCCAAGTTCATGTGAAATGGCCGAAATGCCCAGAAGTTTGTTCAAGTCTTGACAGAAACTAGTCAAACCATCCAAATGACAAGCCACACACCAAAGGACTGGTGTATGGACTTGGATTTTTTTATTTTTTTTTAGGGGAATGTGTGGACTTGGATTAAGTTTCAGAAGATACGTCTTCGGATCAAATTTAGCCGAATGACAAGCCAGCCCACCAATGGTATTCAGATGACTAGCAGACTTAGCAGCCCATCAAATTTGATGCGGATAGTCTTCGGATTAAGTTTCAAATACTTTTTTCGTTTTTCATTAAAAAAAGATACGTCCTCCGTCCGGATTTATAAGCCCCCTTCATATTTCCTGCTAATTTTAACTTTAGATTTAATTAGCAAAATATAAGCTATATTGTCATATTAAATTTTTAAAGAAGCTTCCAATGATACTTTTATTGTTACATATAAATTATTTTTTGCTAATTAAATATATGGTACTTTGACTCAAAATGCGACGGGTCAGCCCACCTAGCGCTGGTGGGCTGACCAGGTAAGGGGTTTCTGGGAGCGGGAACTGCGCTGTTTTTTGGGAGTTCCTATGCGACGCATTCTGCGTCAACTAGTCGGGCGTTCGCACATGGGAGTTTGTTTGTGGGCTTACTGGGCCGCGATGCGCTGGTTTCTTTGTTTCGTGTGCGTTTCTCTGTTTTTGTCCTTCTTTGAAAACTGTTTCTGCTGTTTCACGCGATGTACTGCTTCTGCTGTTTCTCTCTGTTTCTGCTGTTTCTCTCTGTTTCTGCTGTTTGTGAAAAGAAGAAGAGTTTCAACAAAAGAAAAAACTAACGCCAATCTTGTTTCTATTTGTGAAACTTGAGAACAGTAGTAAAAGAAGAGTTCCAAGACACCAAGACAGTGAACCTTGTTTAAAAATCCAAATGTCCAAGAAAGTATCAGTATAGGAGCAGAAAGAGAAACATACAAAAAGAACTATATGGAAAGAAGTATATAAATGTTTGAGCTTCTTTACAAACTTATTCTGCAGATTTAAACCTTCTTTACAACTGAACATAATGCAAGAAAGTATCACTGGGGAGCCATGTTAAAGAAACAGCAGATTAGATTCCTCATGGCACTATTCCTTTGAGTTGAAAAAAATTCTTGCATTGGGACCCTTGAGAATAAAAAAGGGAAATATGTTAGTTGGTACAATGAAAAAAAATTGGATGCTGCACCGACGACATGTGTATGAAGTTACCTAACTGTGTTCATATGTGGGTTCAAAAACGATTTCAACACGGTTTCATAAGTAGAAATTTTGAACATGGTTTTCTTTTTCATAGAATTAAAAATATTTAGAAAAGCGAACATTTTCAAAATTTGATAAAAAACTTTTAAAGACACGAACATTTTTTGCGAAACCTAACAGTTTTCTGAACATGTGAACAATTTTTAAACAAATTGAATATTTTTGGGCATTGTGATATTTTTTAAAAGAAACATTATCTAGAATTCCTAATTTTTTTCTAAAATTCCTAAACATTTTTTGAAACACGGACATTTTTCTGAAATTGTGAACAAATTTTGGAAATGCGAACATATTTTGACATCCCTGTACATTTTCTGAAACATGAAAATCTTATGAATGAAACTCTAAACAGATTTTCAAAAAGAGAACATTTTTTGAAATTCCTGAACATATTCTGAAAGCATGAACATAACAAAATTTCAAAACGAGAACATTTTTTTGAAAATACTGACATTTTTGAAGACATGAACATTTTTTAAAACTGTAAACAAAATTTGAAAACAAGAACATTTTATGAAATTTCTAAAAGACTTTTTCAAACACGAACATGTTTTGAAATTCTGAACAAAATTTTGGAAATGAGAACATTTTTTCGAAACTACTGAACATTTTTCAAAACGAGAAATTACTGAACATTTTTTGAAATTGTGAACAAAACTTGATAACAAGAACATTTTATTCAATTTCTAAAAAGACTTTTTGAAACACGAACATTTTTTGAAATTTTCAACAAAATTTAAAAACAAGAACAGTTCTCGAAATTTCAGATTTTTTTAAATTGGGAGCAAATTTTGAAAAGGAGAACATCTTATAAAGTTCTGAATAAATATTGGAAATTTTCAACAAAAGAAACATGAAAAAGAAAAAAGGAAAGGGCAAAGAAAAGAAAAGCAAACAGGAAAAAAAGGAAAAAAATTAAAACGATTATTTTTTGAGAACAAACAAAATTCTGAACAAATTTTGAAAAATGAGAACAAAAAATTGACAAACAATTTTTGTAAACATGAGTTTTTTTTAAACTCTGAACTTTTTTGAAAATGTGAAGTAATTTTGAAATCACAAACAATATTTGGAAAACATGAAGAAAATTTTGAAACTTCAAACTTTTTGGAAAATGTGAAAAATTTCAAAATTCTGATCTGTTTGAAAAACGCAAACAATTTTTTAAAACATAAATAAAATTTTATTTTTCGAAAAAATGTAAAAAATGAACAATTTTGGAAGATATTAAACATTTTTTAAATTTGCGATTTTTAAGAAAAGGCAAACAAGGAAATATGAACCTGAAAAAGAAAAAAAATTGAAAACAAAGAAGTGAAAAAAAGAAACAGAGAAAAAGAAATGAAACAGAAAAACGAAAAAAGAAAAGAAAAGAAACAATCACAAAAGAAAACCGCTAAACCGGTATAAAAGCAAAAAACCGGTTCAGGGAACCTTCTGCAAGGTTCCCAAAACCGGCTGCCTCGCTATGTGATAGTGGGCCGGCCTAGTTGTCGCGCTCGCGGGGATCGCCTGTTCGAATCCTCGACAGTTTGACGCAACTAGCGTCAAATAGGATTTTCCCTGTTTTTTCTCTGGGCGTTTTCTGTGCCATGTTTTTTTGGGTTTTGTTGTGTGTTTTTATCTGGTTTTCTTTGGTTTTTTTATCTTTTTTATTTTTTTCAACACATTTTGTTCAATACACATTGTACATTTTCCTTATACATGTGTAACAGTTTTTTGTATACACGTTGAGCATTTTTAATTACATGATGCGGATTTTTAAAAAAAATAGATACACCAAACACTTTTTTGCAAGCTTGCAAGCTAACATAGCTTGCAAAAACGTCTTATATTGTGGGACCGAGGGAGTATTTAAAAAAAATATGAATACATGTTAAAAAAAATTATATATATATATAGAAATTTTTCTTAGTTGACACAAAACATTTTATTTTAAAACTACATTGTATACTTTTTTATATATATTTATTTTACATTGTATACTTTTTTTTAAATATATTTTAAAAATTATATATATATTTATTTTACATTGTATACTTTTTTTTAAATACAATGAACATATTTTTGAAAGGTGTGAACATTTTTAAGAAATGTCATGTATATTGTTTAATTACATCAACTTTCTCTGACTTACATGACTACTTTTTAAATTGTATAAGTTTTTAAAAATGCCATGAACATTTTCTTTAATGCGTGAATATTTTAAAAATTGTCACCTAATTTTTTTAATGCCATCAGCATTTTTTTCGAATTGAGAAAAAAATACATTGTATAATTTTTTTTCTTAAATGTCAAGAACATGGTTTTAAAATATGTGAACATTTTCTAAATGTCATGATTGTTTTTAAATGCTATCAACATTTTCTAAAAGTTTGCAAACATTTTCTTAACACTGTGTTATAATTTTTGAATGTGTGATGAACTTTTAAAAATATATATATAATATTTTGTCCATTTTTGAAAAATAAATAAAAGGAATAAAAAAACAAAAAGAAGAAAAAATGCGCAGAGCAATACGTGGGCCGTCCATTTATGAAGCCCATGAAGAGGCTCAATTGGCCTTAGAGCTACACGTGCTCTTTCAAACTGCTGCTCCACACAAGATACGTCTTCAACTAGGGTTTCTTGTGCCGCCACCGTCGTCATATGAGAAATTTAGGTCCCCTCGTCTCTGGCTGCCATCTTAGCGCTGAGAGGTGAGGGACCTCGGATCTTCAAGACCTCTATGCTCTTCGCCATCGTCTAGTGATCATCATAGTTTTGTGACAATAAATTTCCTATTGTTCTTTTGGCGGTGCCATGAGGTTAGAGAGTTTTCTGTCCTCTCAGATCCGATTATTCAGATCTGATGAGTTTATGTTGCTGTGTCAAGCCTATTTTGTTGGTTTGATTTTTTGTGGAGGTGAAATCTTTCATCGGCAACATGGTGAAGATATAGTGATTCGACGGCCTGCACTTTCTAAGGGATCATCCCTGGACCAAGTACGTTCATCGATCAAGGCTTCCTATCTCTTTGGATGGGCGACTCAAGGCGCTTTCAAGAACCATTATTGGTAATGTTCGTGCGGGTGGAAGAGTGACAACTTCGTTGGTCTAGTCAAATTGCAGCCTCTTTGCCAAAGTCTTTGGAGTATTTCTTCGAGCAGAGATTGACGCCGTGAAGGTGTTTTCAAGAGATTTCGTTGTAATTCTTAGTCATAGGAGTTATTTTGTATTTTCTTGCATTTTAGGTTCAAATCAGTGTACCTGTAATTGTTATGAGTATGAATAAAGTTACATGTGTTTCTAAAAAAGACGCGTCCTCTTTCACGAGAACAGTATTTCCAGCGTCTTCTTCATCCGATGGAACGTCTTGTTCATGTGTATCATGTGTACGGCTGATGTTTCTTTGCAAACTTACAATGTTAAACTCTTAGATTACTTCTTTTAAGAACAAATTATCTGCATACAGTTATGGGCTAGAATCATTATTAAGTTAGGAAAATCACATTTTGGAGCAGTTGCAGTTTATAACCCCCAAGAGCGATGAAGTGTAGCATTGTGGACTTGCATTAGGTGTTTTTTCTCCTCGAATTTAAAGTTTCACCGCATCTGGTCATGAGACTTACCAGGGAATAGTTGCTACATCACTGCAGTCACCACCAAATTATTGAAGACACTGGATAAGACAGGTCAACAAATAGTTTCCCGACTAGTTGATTTCTATATACCTGGTAAAATAAGTCGGCGTCAGGTTTTGTCCATTTGGCCTGTATTTGTTTTTTCTTTCTGCGGGGGAGAGCATTTCATTACTTTACTTAATTGATCATAGTGTTACGATCGTTCATAACGACAATGCTAAATCTCATAAGAAGCATTCGCAGGCCAACAAGCCTGCAATTGCTGTCCATGCCCTATAGCTGCCATAGCATGTGCAACATTGTTTCGCACACTGGTAATCTTCTGAACCTGGGAGTGTCGCTCCTTCATCTCCACAATTTTCTGCAGTACTACGGTGCATGCCAGCAAACACAAGCAGTGCCTTTGATAAGGTCAGCGGCATTTTCTTCTACTTCCTCCGTCCTCCGTCCCATAATATAATGTCCTCCGTCCCATAATATAATATAAGAGCGTTCTTATATATACTAGTAGAACGCCCATGCGTTGCCACGGGCTGCACTGGCGACTTCTTTTTTACCGTTAAAGCGCTATCCTTTTCTTTCTTCTTTCCTTCTCCCAACTAAAAATGTTTTTTGAATTTAAAAATTATAGAGTAGAACTTATACGAAATTTGCTACAAAAATATCATCTTGTGTTTGAAACCATAGGACCGGAGATCTTTAATAAGGCCATGAGAAATACATGCAGAAGGCAACACAGTACTAAGAGCAAGTACAATAGGATGACATAGACGGGTTGTAAGCCTTTAAATATTATATTTTGGATGAATTGGAGGAGAGAGAGGAGGAGAGAAAAGGGGAGCAGGCTACTGATTAACAGTCGGCTGCAGCACGTGCTCCTAGGCATGTTGTGAGAGAGGGAGGTGGGCCATGTATAAAAAAAGTAGTACATATTTACATGCAACTATTGTACTTACCGGCTATAAGCTTGCCTATAGATGATGTGGCAAAACCATATAGCCAACAACTGGCTATACTATTAACCATGCTCTAAGGTGACCATGCTTCGCCACGGATCCAAGAAAGACATGAAAGTCAAACTATAATAATTTGCTCATACACATTATGTGTAATTTAGACATAGATAAATTCAAGTCCAAAAAGAATAGCGACGAACAACGATGTTGTCATAATTCTAATCACAACATATGTTTGAAATATTTTTTTGGTTATACAAAAACAAACAAATATAACATGCTTCTTTATAAAAATTAGAACTATTGCTTCCAAGGATGACTCCCTAGGTACGAGAATCAATCTGAAGCTGCATTTGAGTAAACTATGATGACAAGGGGCTTTCAACCAAGAACCAGAATTTGCTAGACTACCTACAAAGGTCAAAACTATTCTTTACAACTTCAGAAAAAAAGCTAAATTTAATCCAAAAATAATTATAAAGAGAGGTTAGTTAGTAAAACTAAGTCATGACTACAATATTGAAGGGGGGAAATGATTGTTTTTATCCCAAAGATGAATACCCCAGTATCATAAGCAATAGCATTGTGCAAGCATCGACAGCAATACAAATAGCAGTAGTCTCTCAATCCCTCGCTATCTCTCTACAGCTCTTTACTACTCTCTTTTATTCCTCTCCCAAGACCACACACGGCAACAACAACACGCTTAATCTCTCTTCTTCCTCCCAAAATCAGCAGCCAATCTTTCTTCTTCCCCTCAAATCGAACATCAATAGCCCAGGCACCGCCGACCACCACACCGATCACTCCGTCGTGCATCCCGTCGTCCAGACGCACTGCACGCATGCACCACCGCCCACCTCTCTCTCCAACGCCTCACCCCCTCCCCACTGCGATCAAGGCAGACAAAAAGAGTATGCTGGCCTTTATTAACTTTATTAATTGTCACATGGTTCATCAAGGAGATTACCTAGACCAACATTCATCAACAAGAAAACACCACGTATGACACAAGTTGATGTGTTAGCTTCCTGGGGTAATGCTGGAAGGTCTTCACAACCTGTATAAGTAAAGTTTGAAAGGTTATAACCTCGACTAACAGAATAAAATGAATTTTAATACACACACATGTAGATACATCTCTATTATTTTCTGCTCTTATTTTTTAGAATCAGATAGCCAACTTTTTCTTTAGAATCAGAGTGAAGTGCATATACTGCTTGCTCACAAGTCCCGGACAATGGAAAACTTTGACATCCTCCTACGTGATCTTAAACACTTGTAGGTAATTTCCTCCTTCATGCTTTTGAACTCTTAAACAGTGCACTACAGCTCCCGCATCCATGAGGCGTCATGCCCTGTACGTGCAATGCAGCTCCCACATCGATGAGGCGGCGCACTCCATCTCCTGGAGATAGACAAGCCACCGGTGCAGCCGCTGAATCCTCTCATCCCCAATGTAGGATAGCACTGCCCCACTCTAGGATTGTTCTGTGGTAACGCATGGGCAACCATGCATCTATTGCTGATTGGGATGGTGTGCATAAAACTACAGGCTGATCTTTGGTTTGGCTAGATAAGCACTTGCACGTAGCATGCCTACATCACTATTCCCATAGATCAAGGTAATTAAAATGCGTTAGAATGGTCCAATGTGGGTGACATGTACACTTAGTATTAACAATCGGAATGGGCAGAAATGACTGACTGAAAGTAGGAATGCCCGGTGTGCAGTGAAGTTTAAGTCCTACACAGGAAGGACGTGAAAGAAGATAGTTTGGCGGTTGGGTACGTACCATGCTTACCAGTCGGTCGTGGGAGTTCATGTCGGACTTCCAGCCAAGCAGCAGGCACGCCACCTCCCGCCACCACTCGCAGGTTGTCATGTATAGCACTATGTGAGCTCCTCAACCCCGCCCACGCCCCCGGCATCCGTGACCAACAGCCGCATTGTCGTGTTCACCAATGGCCTAATCCCCAGATGGTAAAGTATCAAACATTATGAGCAGTGTCCTAATCAGCCCTCTAGATACTTCACTGATTTAAGAATCTTTCCCTAATATAACATATTTTGAATTTCCTTTGCACATGTTTGACTAAGATAAAATTGAACTTCCTTTGCCCATAGTAATATATCTGAATCAGCGCCCGCAGAGAATGTAATTTTCATCATAGGTCATCTACAATGGAGTATCATTTTCAGAAAATAAACAACATACTGACCAAAATATATTAAGAAATAAACTGTACAAGATTCAGCTTACCTTATGCTTGGAAAGAGCCTTTCCAATCATTTTATTGGTTCATCTGTCTCTAGTAAGGCACAAGCCAACTTCCCTCTATTTGTAGTCTGTAGAAATGATCCCAGCGTAAGGTTGAGCAAGCAAACAACTCACATATTGCTGGAAATGTTTTAGAAATTAAACATTTTAGTAAACATGCCTGACCTGTAAAAAGCCTTGGGTCTTTCTCGGTTTTGTAGTGCAGAGCTCAACAACTGAAACTAAAAATACATGCTGGGTCGAGACAAGCTGAAACATAGCTTAAAGCACATCACATGAAACATCAGTCTATCCTACGCCATTTGTGTGTGGTGGTGTGGGGAGATGGAGTTCGTTGTCACTGCTCGCTGAAGGTTGATAATATCATTGGAATTTCAATCGTCGGAAGCACATAAGCTAATTTCAACCCTTTGTCAAAATCCAAAATGAAAGCAACCACATCACATCCCATGAGATAGAAGATTAGAGAACTTACTATCAAGATGGAAACTGGGACGAGTTCCCCTTCGTCGGATGTTGGTAGACGACGTCAAAATCGGCGCAAGTCATACTATGCCTCTGATGCGTCGGACATTACCAAACGAACAATGGTGGCTTGGCCAGTTCACGAATCCATGGCGTGCACTCCTCGTCGACTCTCGTTCCTTCGCCGGCATCACGGGTCGGGCATCAACAACAGTCCCCCATTGCCGCTGAGAATGGACTCCAATGTCACAACACCAAAGTTACAAATTGTCTTGATTGGACTACATCACAGAAAACATCATTCAAATGGCAGATTATAAATATGCAAGAGAAAAGTATATTCCGCTATCGGATATATCAGACAATCTCTGTCTTTTCCATGCGGCACACAACAAAGAATGCTAGATTTTGATCGATGCCTTGAGTTAACTGATGCCTGGTAAATAGATGATCGTGATCCAAAATCTGTACCTGTTCAACTATCATTTTATAAGCACCTCCTGTAAAAAGTCTCCAATAGAAAGTAATGTTAATGATGGTTAGGTAAACCTGAACCACATAAAAATCAAGGTTGTACTATTACTGATAGATAGCTAACATGAACCATAAAGAACTTTAAAATAACCTTGTTTAATCAGCCGTATCTCCTTGAACATTGAGCAGTTCCACATGAGTGCCTCCCCTCCTTCATCTTGAAAGATAGATGCCAGTAAAGTGGACCGATGTGCATCTTATCATATTGTTCTAGTCATATATAGAACCAATATAGATTATTACATAAAAAAATGGCATAACTCAATCAAACCAATTTATGCATAGATGAGGGTAAATTAATTGGATAATCAAGAAACGTGACCGAGAGATTCAATCACTAATCGTTCCCTACACAGAGAAGCAATTGATCTACTAATGCATGGCAGAATGTATGTCTTGCCCAAAATCAACATAGGAAGCTCCTTTTCTTTCACCAAACATGAAACATCAACTGTACCCTACCAGCATACAGAACAAGACCAAGATCAACACATGCCTGTAAAATCGAGACCACCACATCTGATTCAAACACAAAAGAAAAAGGAAGAGCCGCCAAGTCAGGCGCAACCGCCTGGTCGTAACTGCTGCTGCTAGTGGGTGTGTGTAGGAGGAAATCAGGTTGCCGTAGCTATACATTTAATTGCCCGTTTATGACCGAAACAGAAAATTACATATTTTCTATTTGATCAGCAACCTGATTGGATCGTGATGAAATGCTTTGTGGACACACTAGTAGAAAACAGGGCTTTGGTCCAGGCCGGGTAAGCACATTAATCCCGTTCACTCATAAACCGGGACTTGGTCCCGGTTCCAGACACGAACCGGGACCAATGGGCCTCGCTCCTGGCCCACAACCATTGGTCCCGGTTGGTGGCTGGAACCGGGACCAAATGGGGTCCTTTAGTCCCGGTTCTAGCCACAAACCGGGACCAAAGAGATGCCTATATATACCCCGCGAGCAGAGCAGTGGAGTGCTCTGTTTTTGTGGCCGGCCGTGGGAGAGCTTTGTGGTGCTCTAGCTCACCTCCTATGCACATGAGGTGTTCGATGAAATGCCTGAGCCACACTTAAGCTTTCTCCTCTCGAAGCTCCTTGTCCAAGCTCAATTTTCCTCAAGATTTGTCTAGGTTTGGCGGTCCGTCATGTCCCGTCCCCGTCCTCACCGCCGTCAATCGCCCGCGCCGATCTCGTCGCTGGCACCACCGTGATGAGCCTCTTGTTCTTATCTTCTTTCTAAAAGAAAAAAGTTCTTACTTGTATGATTTAGATAGATACTTGTGTAATTTTCTTACTTTTATTATTGTTTGTTATTATATAATGCGATGGTTTTGGTATCCGCCTCCGTCGGCCCTCGTCCTGTCTATGATTCAGATGTGGTATATATATTATCTTTTATAACTATTAGTTTCATTTAGTGTTTATGACAATTATGCCGACCAACGTGACATATATTTTTTTATCTAGGAGGTATGTGAACCGGAAATTCCAACCGACCCTATTGTCGAGAGGTTAAATTTAGTTGAAGAAGAAAACAATTACTTGAAGGAAAAATTGAAAAAAATTGAAGAGGAGAAGATGATATTGGAGTTGCATGTTGCGGATGTCGTCGATGATCACAAGATCAAGATGGATGCAATGCGCTTGAAGATTAGAAAGTATAGAAAATATGCCATTCATACTGAGGCTTGGTATCATTATGCCGTTGGATCAATTGTTACCTTAGTTGCGATTATGATTGCATTTGTTGTTGCATTGAAATATTTTAGATAGTTTCAATGTATGGTTTAATTAGATGCTCTGGAGAGCTATATGTTGTTCAATGAGAACTATGTATGTACTTTGGTTTTAATGTGATGATGAACTTCTATTAATTTGGTCACTTATCTATTCATGATGTCCTGTAATGGTTTTTGACACACTTAATTATATATAATGCACACAGATGAACCGGCAATGGATGTACAGTGACAGACGCACCTTCGAGTACATTAAGGGCGTGCATAATTTTCTCGAAGTGGCTGAGGCAAACAAGCAGAATGGTTTTATGTGTTGTCCATGCCCTATATGTGGGAATACGAAGTCTTACTCTGACTCGAAAACCCTTCACACCCACCTGCTTTATAAGGGTTTCATGCCACACTATAATGTTTGGACCAAGCATGGAGAAAGAGGGGTTATGATGGAAGACAGCGAAGAAGAAGAGGATGATGACAACTATGTGCCCCCTGAATACGGTGATGCTGCAACGGGGGAAGCTGAAGATCAAGAGGAACCAGACGATGTGCCCGATGATGATCTTCGCCGGGTCATTGTTGATGCAAAGAGACAATGCGAAAGTGAAAAGGAGAAGTTGAAGTTCGATCGCATGTTAGAGGATCACAAAAAAGGGTTGTACCCCAATTGCGAAGATGGCAACACAAAGCTCGGTACCACACTGGAATTGCTGCAGTGGAAGGCAGAGAATGGTGTACCTGACAAAGGATTTGAGAAGCTACTGAAAATATTGAAGAAGAAGCTTCCAAAGGATAACGAATTGCCCGACAGTACGTACGCAGCAAAGAAGGTTGTATGCCCTCTAGGATTGGAGGTGCAGAAGATACATGCATGTCCTAATGACTGCATCCTCTACCGCGGTGCGTACGAGGATTTGAACGAATGCCTGGTATGCGGTGCATTGCGGTATAAGATCAGACGAGATGACCCTGGTGATGTTGACGGCGAGCGCCCCAGGAAGAGGGTTCCTGCCAAGGTGATGTGGTATGCTCCTATAATACCACGGTTGAAACGTCTGTTCAGAAACAAAGAGCATGCCAAGTTGATGCGATGGCACAAAGAGGACCGTAAGAAAGACGGGAAGTTGAGAGCACCCGCTGACGGGTCGCAGTGGAGAAAAATTGAGAGAAAGTGGGGGGACTTTGCAGGTGACGCAAGGAACGTATGGTTTGGTTTAAGCGCGGATGGCATTAATCCTTTTGGGGAGCAGAGCATCAATCATAGCACCTGGCCTGTGACTCTATGTATCTATAACCTTCCTCCTTGGATGTGCATGAAGCGAAAGTTCATTATGATGCCAGTTCTCATCCAAGGCCCTAAGCAACCTGGCAACGACATTGATGTGTACCTAAGGCCATTAGTTGAAGAACTTTTACAGCTGTGGAATGGAAACGGTGTACGTGTGTGGGATGAGCACAAACAGCAGGAATTTGACCTACATGTGTTGCTGTTTGTAACCATCAATGATTGGCCTGCTCTTAGTAACCTTTCAGGACAGACAAACAAGGGATATCACGCATGCACGCACTGTTTAGATGACACCGAAAGTATATATTTGGACAAATGCAGGAAGAATGTGTACCTGGGGCATCGTCGATTTCTTCCGACCAACCATCAATGTCGAAAGAAAGGCAAGCATTTCAAAGGCGAGGTAGATCACCGGAAGAAGCCCGCCGTCCGTACTGGTGATCACATACTTGCTATGGTCAATGATTTACAAGTAATCTTTGGAAGGGTCCCGGCGGACTATCTGTTCCGAATGACGCTGAGGGACGCGCACCCATGTGGAAGAAGAAATCTATATTTTGGGACCTACCTTATTGGAAAGACCTAGAGGTCCGCTCTGCAATCGACGTGATGCACGTGACGAAGAATCTTTGCGTGAACCTGCTAGGCTTCTTGGGCGTGTATGGGAAGACAAAAGATACACCGGAGGCACGGGAGGACCAGCAACGTGTGCACGAAAAAGACGGCATGCCTCCAAAGCAGTATGAAGGTCCTGCCAGCTACGCTCTTACCAAAGAAGAGAAGGAAATCTTCTTTGAATGCCTGCTCAGTATGAAGGTCCCGTCTGGCTTCTCGTCCAATATAAAGGGAATAATAAATATCCCAGAGAAAAAGTTCCAGAACCTAAAGTCTCATGACTGCCACATGATTATGACGCAACTGCTTCCGGTTGCATTGAGGGAGCTTCTACCGGAAAACATTCGATTAGCCATTGTGAAGCTATGTGCATTCCTCAATGCAATCTCTCAGAAGGTGATCGATCCAGAAATCCTACCAAGGTTAAGGAGTGATGTGGCGCAATGTCTTGTTAGTTTTGAGCTGGTGTTCCCACCATCCTTCTTCAATATCATGACGCACGTCCTAGTTCATCTAGTCGACGAGATTGTCGTTCTGGGCCCTGTATTTCTACACAATATGTTCCCCTTTGAGAGGTTCATGGGAGTCCTAAAGAAATATGTTCGTAACCGCGCTAGGCCAGAAGGAAGCATCTCCATGGGCCATCAAACAGAGGATGTCATTGGGTTTTGTGTTGACTTCATTCCTGACCTTAAGAAGATTGGTCTCCCTCAATCGCGGTATGAGGGGAGACTGACTGGAAAAGGCACGCTAGGAGCAGACTCAATAATATGTAGGGACGGGCATTCTTGGTCTCAAGCACACTACACAGTTCTACAAAATTCTACCTTGGTGACCCCGTATGTCGATGAACACAAGAATATTCTGCGCTCCAAACACCCGGAGTAGTGTGACGACTGGATTACATGTGAACACATCAGGACTTTCGGCAGTTGGTTGCAAACACGTCCCATGCGTGACAACACTGTTTTTGATGAGCTGTACTCGTTGGGCAGGGGACCATCTTCGACTGTATTGACTTACAAAGGGTACGAGATAAATGGGAATACATTTTACACGATCGCCCAAGATCAAAAGAGCACCAACCAAAATAGCGGTGTCCGCTTTGATGCAGCAACCAAGAGGGGAAAGGACACATATTATGGTTACATAGTGGACATATGGGAACTTGACTATGGACATGATTTTAAGGTCCTTTTGTTTCAGTGCAAATGGGTCAATCTGTAAGGAGGCGGGGTACAGGTAGACCCACAGTACGGAATGACAACAGTGGATCTGAACAATCTTGGGTACACAGACGAACCATTCGTCCTAGCCAATGATGTGGCGCAGGTTTTCTATGTGAAGGACATGTCTACCAAACCGAGAAAAAGAAAAGATAAGGAAGCGAATACATCATACGATGAGCCAAAGCACCACATAGTTCTTTCAGGAAAAAGAGACATCGTGGGATTGGAGGGCAAGACAGACATGTCTGAAGATTATGAAAAGTTTCATGAAATTCCTCCCTTCAAAGTCAAGGCTGACCTAAGCACCCTGTTAAACGATGAAGATTATCCATGGTTACGGCGCAATAAGCAAAGGACACAAGCGAAGAAAAAGTGAAGACTTTCTCTCCACAACTATTATGATGATGCCTTTGATCTAGAATATCACTACAGTTACATGTGAAGAAATGAAATGCCTTTTGTAACAGATGAGTTTTCGTTTGAAACCCTGATACTTCGAAAGAGATTGTCCGTTTTGTACACGAAGTGCATCCAGTTTTTGCCGTAACCCTCTCAATTTTTTATAACATGCTATGTGGGTGAAATGATGATACCATGCCAACTTTCAACCTTTTCAGAGTTCATTTGTAGTGCTTTTCAATTTCAGGGTCATTTAGCTTAAAAAAATCAGTAAATGCATGAAAAATACCAGATGAAGTCAGAAAGGGTTGAAAATTGATGATGTGGCTTTGAATGGTTCATTTTTAACACACAAAAAGTCTGGAGTTCAAATAAGTTCAAAAAAATGAAATACCTTTGTAACAGATGAGTTTTCGTCCGAAACCCTGATACTTCGAAAGAGATTGTCCGTTTTGTACATGAAGTGCATCCAGTTTTTACCGTAACCCTCTCAATTTTTTATAACATGCTATGTGGGTGAAATTATGATACCATGCCAACTTTCAACCTTTTCAGAGTTCATTTGTAGTGCTTTTAAATTTCAGGGTCATTTAGCTCAAAAAAATCAGTAAATGCATGAAAAATACCAAATGAAGTCAGAAAAGGTTGAAAATTGATGATGTGGCTTTGAATGGTGCATTTTGAACACACAAAAAGTCTGGAGTTCAAATAAGTTCAAAAAAATGAAATCCCTTTTGTAACAGATGAGTTTTCGTCCGAAACCCTGATAATTCGAAAGAGATTGTCCATTTTGTACACGAAGTGCATCCAGTTTTTGCCGTAACTCTCTCAACTTTTTAGCACATGCTATGTGGGTGAAATGATGATACCATGCCAACTTTCAACCTTTTCAGAGTTCATTTGTAGTGTTTTTCAATTTCAGGGTCATTTAGCTCAAAGAATGAACTAATAGCAAAAAGAATGAACTAAAAAAATCAATTAAAATATTCTGTTATGATCAACTAAAACAAAACTATAATATTCTTCAATAGCAACAAGAATCAACTAAAAAGCTTTTATAAAACTCTAATAGCAAAAGGAATCAACTAAAAAGCTTTTATAAACCTCAATATTTTTGAAACTAAAATTATATAAAATTTATGCAACTAAAATTATCAAAGTATTTTCTGTTCAAAGCATTAATAGCAAAAAGAATTTTCATAAAGAAATTTTTTGTTAGAAACTTTAATAGCAAACTAAATAACAAAATCTGTTTTTGATTAAAACAGACATTTAAATAACCTAAAAATTACCAAATTGAATATAATGATAAAACACAGTAATATTAAATAGCAGGAAAAAGAATCACTCAAAAATCTATTTTTATTGTAAAGTTATTCACAAACTAGTGATTCACACAAATTTAAAAGAATTCAAATTTAAACTATTCAAATTTGAAAACTAATGACACTAACAGAAAATTTATAATTTTTGTGACCTAAAAGCAAAAAGAATCACTGAAAAACTGTAAGTATTTAGCTGTAAGTAGAAAAAAAAAAGCAAAACAGAAAACAGAAGAAAAAAAATGCTGCCTACTGGGCCACCACGGCCTGAATATGACTAGAAACCCAGCTAGTTGGGCCAGGATTCAGGCCCGCAGCAGGCACAGTAGGCCCACAGGCATAGCAGTGTGAGATTAGGCCCATGGGCCTGCAGTTCATAGGAGTTCGAGAGGGAGGGCGGGGCAGAGCTTATAAACAACACTCGACGCGTCTTGTGACACCCTGATCAAAATACGATTAGGTTGAGTAGAATTAGGTGGACAATTTAAGTGCTTCATCTTGCAGAGATCTCCACCCCTGGTCACGGGACATGTCCTGGTCAGTAGTCAGTCCCAAGTTAATAAGGAGAAGGAATGCACTGCCTCTCCGTGTCATGCTGCAAGGTGAATAAGTGGACGGCAAGAAGTAGAGAAAGCTTCAGTGTCAAAGGTATTGGCAACGGGGAAGGTACCGACAAAGTTCTTAGAATAGAGAAGAATCGGTCGGATAATTGTCCACATAAGGAATCAAGCGATCCGTGAGAACTAACGGGGTAAGGGTTTAACAACTGGTTCCACCTGAGAGTCCTCCGAGAAAGGACGGAAGGTAAGCTTAATGGGTTTAAGGAAAACACTAGAACAACCTAAGTATGAAATTCAGAGGGTTCACGATTTCCAAAGCCAGAAGTGTCAATTAGTTCACCTGGGCAGAGGGACGAGTGATTTGTACATGCTTAGTTGGACAATCAATCAATGCTTGATTGGCCGAGATCCAACTCATGTCCGAAATGATGACTGGGCCGGAAGGATGATTTAGTAGGGAAGAGCTGATGATTGCGAGTATTCGCACACATGTTGAATCAATAGGATCGAAATGATAATGACAAAGGATATCAACATCAATTACTTGACATATGGAGCTAACCATAATATAAGCTAGGAAGAATTTCAGTAGTAGTAGGATGCATGGGATTCTCGGAAGATAAGATGATATTTCAAAGTGTTTTAGGAATCACAGGAACAACTGGGGATGATCGGATCCCCGGTACTGTGAGTAATTAACCGCAGTGCGAAAGAAGCTGCACATCAGTAGGTTCAAAGGATTCCCGGTTTAACGAGGAGTATTACGGGGTACCTCATACAGGCATGATTGACTGGCCATGATGATACAACGGCAAGGATGTGTAGATATCCACGGGGATTATCGGTGTTAGTAAACTGCAAAAGCAGTGGGTAAAGGGGTCTCGGGAAGTATCTTCGGAGCCTTCTGATGATGTCACGTCATCTTCTGGAATGAGGGGGCTCTCCGGGAGAAAACGGTTACGAGATCCTAATGTCGGAGTTAGTAAAATCTTTAACCCGAATAGATGAGAGATTAGAATCCCAGAGTAAAGACGAGGAATAAAAGATCCTAATACCACCCAGTTGGCGACGTGGGCCCGTAAGCCACACAGCCAAGTTAGTAAAACAGTTTTGGACCACTAGACTAAACTTCGGCCAAGGAATTGGGAAGGGGGATTCCTAAAGGCAGTCGGCTCTGATACCAACCTGTGACGCCCCCGGCTTAATCGTGCACTAATCATACACGCAAATGCGCACGATCAAGCCTAAGGACTCACTTGAAGATATCACAACACAACTCTAAAACATAAAATAAAGTCATACAAGCTTAATATTACAAGCCAGGGCCTCGAGGGCTCGAACACAAGCTCGATGGCATACAAGCGTCAGCGGAAGTATTAGATATCTGAGTACAGATATATTACAGAGAGAGAGATAAGCCTTCACAGAGGCGGGGTAAAAATAAAAACTACGATCGAAAGGCGTAGGCCTCCTGCCCTGGACCCTCCGATCCTACTCCTGATCGTCGAACGGCTCCTCGTAGTAGTAGTACTCGCCAGGCGGGTAGCAGTACTGGTCGTCGGCTGGGGCGTCTGACTCAGGGGCTCCGTCGTCTGGTGGCATCAAAAGAAATATGGGGGAAAAAGAAAATAAAGCAAACGTGAGTACTCATCCGAAGTACTCAGCAAGCAAGGATCTACACTACATATGCATCATTGTCAAAGGAATGGCTGTATATGTGGACTGGGCTGCAGAAATGCCAGAGTAGAGGGGGAAAGCCTAGTCCTATCGAAGACTAGCATCTTCAACAATCTTCGACAGTCTTGCAGCATCAGGAGAGAGCAGATGAACATAATGTAAAGTAGTAGTAGTAATATCATCAACCTCGACCTGAGATCCTTTCTCGACTCCCTGCGAGAAAGCAATCCCAGAGCCGTACTATCCAATTCTCATCACATGTTCTAGTTGTACCGATCGGGATACAACTCCGAGTGTCCGTTACCGTAGGACAGGCTATCGATAGAAGCTTCTTCCCTGCAGGGGTGCACCAACTTACCCACCACGCTCGCTTAACTCCGGCCGGACACACTTTTCTGGGTCATGCCCGGCCTCGGCTAAGCAACACGCCGCAACCCGACCGAATACCTAACAGAGAGGTCAGCACGCCGGACTAACCTATGCGCCCAGGGGTCTTGGGCCTTCGCCCCAGGAACTCCTGCACGTTGCGTACGCGGCTGAAAGCAGACCTAGCAACCCCTTATACAAGCGCAGTTGCGTTCCCAGTCCAATTCAGCGCGCGCCGCTCAGTCGCTGACGTCCATTAAGCTTCGGCTGAAGTATACGACGCAGAACGCCCATACTATGCCCACGTGATGGTTAGTGCTATCGGGCCAGAGGCCCCTCGGATCAAATATCCAAACCGTAGTGGATTAGGAGCGCGCGGAAACGAGCAGAGACTCACGATCGATGTGACCCCGTCGCCCCGTCTCGAGGACTTGCGGCAAGGGCTAAGAATGCCCGGCCACGCCTCGTAGTTATCTCGCGGGCACCATCCAGGTCAACCCGACTCCACATCACTTCGCAATAAGCTCGCGCGGGTAACCCCCAGGGCCGACCCGTCTTTAGTATCGTGGTTCATAGTCAAGTCATAATATCCAAGGTAACTGTGTGTCGGACAACGAAGGGAACCCTGAGGAATCACCCTCGATGGAATTCCCGCTCGATGTTATCATCAAGGTGAACGAAGGAGGAATCACCCTCGAGGTCCACCTTGAGGAGTTGCGCGACGACGTCGTTATCGGGGGTGGTGTAGGAGGAATCACCCTCGCTTACCACGACCGAGTAACTAACCTACAAGGTTAACATCAGAAGTGCTGACGAGGTATCACCCTCGGCACTCGATGGTAACCCAGCAGTGTCGGCAACTAAGGGGAAGTGATGTGCGGTGCCATGGTCTAGTCTTCAATCCCGATGATCGGGTCTTCTGATGTCCCGCAGGGCAGTCGGGATCAAGTGGGGGTCTCGGTCGTGTCTCTACCCACCTTATACTAAGCAGTCTAGGATAACCGGTAAGGTAACAAAGCAGGGTACAATAATCAGGCTATGCAGCAGATATAGGAAAACAATAGCAGTAGCAGTTCTAATGCAAGCATAAGAGAGAAGAGAGTAGGCGATATAGGCATGCTCAAAATGGGGGTGCTTGCCTGTTTGCTTGGCAGATGGAAAAGAAACTCCGACGGTGTAGTAGTCGATTTCCAAGTCATCATCAGCGGCCTTGGGGTCTACCGGGAAGAAAGGGGGAGAAGAAACAACATAAATACGTAGCAACATATGCATGACAATACGAAACGCGATGCTAGAGGTGGCCTAACGTAGTGCTACACGGCAACGGTGAAGGAGGAGAACATCCGGGAATGTTTTCCCGAAGTCTGACCTTTCCGGACAGATGAAACGGAGGAGGACGGTTACAGGTTCACTATGCTAGGGACGCGTGACAGACGAACGGTTTGCGTATTCGGATGCGTCTCGTCGTTCTGAGCAACTTTCATGTTTTAACTTTTTCAATCCGAGTTACGGTTTAAAAGTTATTAATTTTCAAAGATTAAATTGATTTCCTGGAATTTCTGGACTTTATTTAAATCGAATTTAAACAGTGCAGGAAAAGGCTGGGTGCACCCGGTGCAGTGCACCCACAGGTGCACCAGAGACTGACGGTGGGGCCCAAGTCAATAGTCAACTGCTGACTGGGCCGGACCTTATCCATTGTAACAGTGGCTGGGTCCCACCTGTCATAGGCTGCGGCTAATCTAACTCTTATCTTTAAACATGGGCTTAATTGAGGGGTGGGTCCCGTATGTCAGTGTCACACTAGTTATTTTAATTAGCACTTATTTAATCCAATGTTAGTTATTGCGTGGGACCCGCGTGTCAGAGAGTGTTTAGGGGGGCTGTTAGTGGCTAATCCCGTGGGGTCCACCTGTCGGCGGCCCACGCCGGAGCACAACGCGGCGGCGCACGCCGGTGGTCTCTGGCGATCACCCGAGACGGCGGCGACGCACGGGATCGCCATACAGGCGACCAAATAAGGCACGGGGCGGCTCGTTCGAACGAGGGAACGAGCGCGCGTCGGAAGGGGCAAGTGGCGTGAGCTGGGGGTGGCTGAAACGTGCCGGAGGCGAGCTCGCGGCGATGGCCGGAGTTAGGCCGAGCTCGAGGTCGTGGCTACGGGGCACGGCGCCGAGGTTTGAGGACTCGGACAGCATCGCTGCGAGGTCCTGAGCACACCCACGTGCTTGGCCGGTCATGAAAGTGACGGAGGCGACGGCAGCAAGTGTAACGGCGGCGACGATCTACGGTGGCGATGGTTGTGGCAGCAAGAGACAGCGGGGCGAGCTCAGGGGAGAGAGGAATCGAGCGGAAGCTCACCTAGGAGCATACGAAAAGCTCGGTGAAGGATTAGGAGCAGCAGGCGGGGTGGATCGACGCGACGGAGCTCCGGTGGCCGACGGCGAAGACATGGTCGATCCCGTCACGGTGGTGGCCCCCGGCTTGTAACGAGGGGCGCAGTCGACGTAGACGAAGCAGAGGAAGCTCGGGGACGCGACGGCTGAGCGAATGGTGGCCGGTGGCCATGGAAATGGCGAGCGGCGGCGATGGCGGCGCTCGGGCAGAGGGGAAAAGGAGGGAGGCGATGCGTGTGCGTGTGGGAGAGGGGATTAGGGTTGCGGGGATTGGCGAGGGGCTCGGGGCAGCACTTGTAGGCGCCAGGGAGCCGCGGGATCGGCGACACGGCGGCGATCGCCGGTCGGATGCGCGCGCGTGCCGACGCGTGCGCGAGGAGGGAGACGGCCCGGGTGTTGGGCTGGGCCGGGCACTGTAGCGCAGGCTTAAGTGCACAGTAGACCTTTAGGCCCTTTTCTATTTTCCATTTTCTGTTTCTGATTTCTTTTATTCCTCTCTGTTTAGGAAATAGTTATGGCTCGTATGTAGTTTTGTAAAATATGGAACTTGGTCCAAATATTACAATGCAATATTAGCTCTCTCTCCAAAAACTGTTTTGGACAGAGTTGGAATCCATTTGATTTTGAAATGAATTTGAATGGATTTTAATAATCTGATTTGGGGCTGTTTCATCTTGTTAGAGTCACTTATCTAACTCCAACCTTATTGATGATGATTTTATAAGTGTTCCTGGATTATTTGCAACATCATGTACATTTTAGTTTGATTGTTAGAAGAAATATTTATTTAACTCCCAATTGTAATTTGAATTTTTAGTTGAAATATTTTCTAATGCAATTTTATTAGAGTGATCCTGATGACATGGCAGGTTAAGTAGCTTAACCAGAGTGGGGTAACCTGGGGATGTTACAAGTCTCCTCCACTACAAGAAATCTCGTCCCGAGATTTAAGTGGGGAAGAAAGAGTAACTTCGAGAGAACTGATCCTTATAGGATCGATTAGCTGGCGAACAATTTCAGGGAATGCGGCAGAAGAATCTCTCGAGTTGAAACTTAGGAAACGTCGAGAGCAAAGTATGAAAGTACAATAAGAATTATCAATCGAATGGACATTCGATCGATACCTGAACAAAGTGTGAACAGGGGTTCAGGGTATCGGGAGTAGATCAACTCTCGAGGGGTGGCTTGGAATAACACACAAAACTAAGAGCAAAAGGATGCTTCAGAATCAAGTATGTTAAAGGAGAGTCAGGTTCCGATCCTGTGGAACTGTGGAGGGGTGTCGATCAAAGGTAGGGAGAACGGTGGCATCTTACCGATCGCGACAATATTGTATGTCAGAGAATAGCCTGTCAGTTATGTCGGTGGCAGCATCGGTACCAAGGGCGAGGGACGAAGAGAACCATTTTCCTGCTCGTTGAACGAGGCGGACCAATAGGCAAAGTTCTCGTCCATTGGTGGTTACCGGAATGTCTTCGACGATAGTAACAGGGTCTCACTGACAGGGTTGTAGACCGATACGTTTTCATAAGCAGGGAATTTATTTCTGCCCAGACAAATTAGATTACAGAAAAGGTTAAACAAAACAATGGAAAGGAAAATGTGTTTGCACACATGAACTAGGGGTATCTCATTTCCCATGGATAAACGGGGCATGATACACCTGATAGATCAACAAGTCCAAAAGCATTTAGACAAAGGGGCGAGGAAAGAATTATGATGTTTACCCAAACATCGGTGTTTGGGATAATTGATTAAGGAACAGGTGGTATGGATCTTCCACTGCTCTAAAGGACAATCAGAATAACGTAGTCATGCTTCGAGGAAGCAATAACATAATGTTTCAGTTAAGGGTTGAAGCAGAAGATCTCAAGGAATTCAAAGGATCATTTCCTAGAATATCACGACTAGGTCTTTGTTGGTAAGAAGTCAAAGGATGTTATCGATGATATCACAAATCATCAAGGGGCAGAGATGGTATTTCTAGCCATGAATTTGATAGGCATCTCCGAGGAAGTCAAAGCATGGACGGTGATCACGACAAATTTGTCGAGAGGTTTCTATGAAGATGCCATCGAGCAGTGATGACACCAAGCAAAAGGAATGCCGAAGCGAAAGGATATTGGAACCACGGATACGACACAAGCATCGAAATCAAGCTTGTTGTTCGAGGTGAAATGATAAGGTGAGGAAGATCGACGTAAGCTTCGCTCATCGTCGGAAGTTGCTCCGGGCATAAGGTCCAGGTAGCACATTTAAAAGTTAGCACGATAGAAATAAAGTCGATCAGGCTAGGATTGTTGTGATGGGGTATTAAACTTCCCAGTATCAAGTACTAGGGGTAACACCGGAAGGTAAATCGGAGTAGATGTTGGACGGGGGAAATGATGTGCATAAGACAAATATTTTAACTTGTCCGGGAAATGGAATCAAGAAGGAAATATGGTGGGAACCACGGTTGCAAATGATCAATTCATAGATACAAGATGAACTTATATCCAGGAAATAATTATTTTTACGAGCAGCTTCCATGATAAGTTCTACATCGTTTCCATGGGCATGAACACAAAGGTTCAAGGTCGACCCCCACTTCTTCAATGCATAACCTTTCATTCACTTCTCGTTTTTGAAGAAATTGTAGTGCTGAGGATTTATTTGGTGAAGCACCAGAAGAGTATGACTCGCATAACCTTCGAGTTCACACGAATTAGGGAAAACATAGGTTCCACCCATCGGGACATTTTACGAAGCTATGCAACTATCAACCAAAGCAAGGGATACTAGTTCGAAAGCAGGGGTATCGAAGTCAAAGCTTGATGATACAATTTACCGAAGGCATCATGTATCAGAGGGGGAACTGTCAAGGTTATGGAAGAGGGAGGACACTATCAAATAATAACCCACCAAAGCAACTGGCAGGCTGGAAAGGATGTGATTGTGAATACTGGCTCTCAACCAGAAGAAGGAAACGGGTAACGGGAACAGATTATAGAAACATCGGAATAATCCGACGTTTAAGTACAAAGGAATAATGGTTCAAACGAAGAGTCAGGAGCAGAAGTTCTGATCAAAATACGATTAGGTTGAGTAGAATTAGGTGGACAATTTAAGTGCTTCATCTTGCAGAGATCTCCACCCCTGGTCACGGGACATGTCCTGGTCAGTAGTCAGTCCCAAGTTAATAAGGAGAAGGAATGCACTGCCTCTCCGTGTCATGCTGCAAGGTGAATAAGTGGACGGCAAGAAGTAGAGAAAGCTTCAGTGTCAAAGGTATTGGCAACGGGGAAGGTACCGACAAAGTTCTTAGAATAGAGAAGAATCGGTCGGATAATTGTCCACATAAGGAATCAAGCGATCCGTGAGAACTAACGGGGTAAGGGTTTAACAACTGGTTCCACCTGAGAGTCCTCCGAGAAAGGACGGAAGGTAAGCTTAATGGGTTTAAGGAAAACACTAGAACAACCTAAGTATGAAATTCAGAGGGTTCACGATTTCCAAAGCCAGAAGTGTCAATTAGTTCACCTGGGCAGAGGGACGAGTGATTTGTACATGCTTAGTTGGACAATCAATCAATGCTTGATTGGCCGAGATCCAACTCATGTCCGAAATGATGACTGGGCCGGAAGGATGATTTAGTAGGGAAGAGCTGATGATTGCGAGTATTCGCACACATGTTGAATCAATAGGATCGAAATGATAATGACAAAGGATATCAACATCAATTACTTGACATATGGAGCTAACCATAATATAAGCTAGGAAGAATTTCAGTAGTAGTAGGATGCATGGGATTCTCGGAAGATAAGATGATATTTCAAAGTGTTTTAGGAATCACAGGAACAACTGGGGATGATCGGATCCCCGGTACTGTGAGTAATTAACCGCAGTGCGAAAGAAGCTGCACATCAGTAGGTTCAAAGGATTCCCGGTTTAACGAGGAGTATTACGGGGTACCTCATACAGGCATGATTGACTGGCCATGATGATACAACGGCAAGGATGTGTAGATATCCACGGGGATTATCGGTGTTAGTAAACTGCAAAAGCAGTGGGTAAAGGGGTCTCGGGAAGTATCTTCGGAGCCTTCTGATGATGTCACGTCATCTTCTGGAATGAGGGGGCTCTCCGGGAGAAAACGGTTACGAGATCCTAATGTCGGAGTTAGTAAAATCTTTAACCCGAATAGATGAGAGATTAGAATCCCAGAGTAAAGACGAGGAATAAAAGATCCTAATACCACCCAGTTGGCGACGTGGGCCCGTAAGCCACACAGCCAAGTTAGTAAAACAGTTTTGGACCACTAGACTAAACTTCGGCCAAGGAATTGGGAAGGGGGATTCCTAAAGGCAGTCGGCTCTGATACCAACCTGTGACGCCCCCGGCTTAATCGTGCACTAATCATACACGCAAATGCGCACGATCAAGCCTAAGGACTCACTTGAAGATATCACAACACAACTCTAAAACATAAAATAAAGTCATACAAGCTTAATATTACAAGCCAGGGCCTCGAGGGCTCGAACACAAGCTCGATGGCATACAAGCGTCAGCGGAAGTATTAGATATCTGAGTACAGATATATTACAGAGAGAGAGATAAGCCTTCACAGAGGCGGGGTAAAAATAAAAACTACGATCGAAAGGCGTAGGCCTCCTGCCCTGGACCCTCCGATCCTACTCCTGATCGTCGAACGGCTCCTCGTAGTAGTAGTACTCGCCAGGCGGGTAGCAGTACTGGTCGTCGGCTGGGGCGTCTGACTCAGGGGCTCCGTCGTCTGGTGGCATCAAAAGAAATATGGGGGAAAAAGAAAATAAAGCAAACGTGAGTACTCATCCGAAGTACTCAGCAAGCAAGGATCTACACTACATATGCATCATTGTCAAAGGAATGGCTGTATATGTGGACTGGGCTGCAGAAATGCCAGAGTAGAGGGGGAAAGCCTAGTCCTATCGAAGACTAGCATCTTCAACAATCTTCGACAGTCTTGCAGCATCAGGAGAGAGCAGATGAACATAATGTAAAGTAGTAGTAGTAATATCATCAACCTCGACCTGAGATCCTTTCTCGACTCCCTGCGAGAAAGCAATCCCAGAGCCGTACTATCCAATTCTCATCACATGTTCTAGTTGTACCGATCGGGATACAACTCCGAGTGTCCGTTACCGTAGGACAGGCTATCGATAGAAGTTTCTTCCCTGCAGGGGTGCACCAACTTACCCACCACACTCACTTAACTCTGGCCGGACACACTTTTCTGGGTCATGCCCGGCCTCGGCTAAGCAACACGCCGCAACCCGACCTAGGCTTATAAGAGAGGTCAGCACGCCGGACTAAACCTATGCCCCCAGGGGTCTTGGGCCATCGCCCCGGGAACTCCTGCACGTTACGGGGCCACCGAGAGCAGACCTAGCAACCCCTTATACAAGCGCGGTTGCGTTACCAGTCCAACTCGGCGTGCGCCGCTCCTTACTGACGTCAAACAAGCTTCGGCTGATGTGTACGACGCAGAACGCCCATACTATGCCCACGTGATGGTTAGTGCTATCGGGCCAGAGGCCCCTCGGATCAAATATCCAAACCGTAGTGGATTAGGAGCGCGTGGAAACGAGCAGAGACTCACGATCGATGTGACCCCGTCGCCCCGTCTCGAGGACTTGCGGCAAGGGCTAAGAATGCCCGGCCACGCCTCGTAGTTATCTCGCGGGCACCATCCAGGTCAACCCGACTCCACATCACTTCGCGTTAAGCTCGCGCGGGTACCCCTCAAGGCCGACCCGTCTTTAGTATCATAGTTTAGTGCAAGTCATAATATCCAAGGTAACTGTGTGTCTGACACCGAAGGGAACCCTGAGGAATCACCCTCGATGGAATTCCCGCTCGATGTTATCATCAAGGTAAACGAAGGAGGAATCACCCTCGAGGTCCACACTTGAGAGGTTGCGCGACGATGTCGTTATCGGGGGTGGTGTAGGAGGAATCACCCTCGCTTACCACGACCGAGTAACTAACCTACAAGGTTAACATCAGAAGTGCTGACGAGGTATCACCCTCGGCACTCGATGGTAACCCAGCAGTGTCGGCAACTAAGGGGAAGTGATGTGCGGTGCCATGGTCTAGTCTTCAATCCCGATGATCGGGTCTTCTGATGTCCAGCAGGGCAGTCGGGATCAAGTGGGGGTCTCGGTCGTGTCTCTACCCACCTTATACTAAGCAGTCTAGGATAACCGGTAAGGTAACAAAGCAGGGTACAATAATCAGGCTATGCAGCAGATATAGGAAAACAGTAGCAGTAGCAGTTCTAATGCAAGCATAAGAGAGAAGAGAGTAGGCGATATAGGCATGCTCAAAATGGGGGTGCTTGCCTGTTTGCTTGGCAGATGGAAAAGAAACTCCGACGGTGTAGTAGTCGATTTCCAGGTCATCATCAGCGGCCTTGGGGTCTATCGGGAAGAAAGGGGGAGAAGAAACAACATAAATACGTAGCAACATATGCATGACAATACGAAACGCGATGCTAGAGGTGGCCTAACGTAGTGCTACACGGCAACGGTGAAGGAGGAGAACATCCGGGAATGTTTTCCCGAAGTCTGACCTTTCCGGACAGATGAAACGGAGGAGGACGGTTACAGGTTCACTATGCTAGGGACGCGTGACAGACGAACGGTTTGCGTATTCGGATGCGTCTTGTCGTTCTGAGCAACTTTCATGTTTTAACTTTTTCAATCCGAGTTACGGTTTAAAAGTTATTAATTTTCAAAGATTAAATTGATTTCCTGGAATTTCTGGACTTTATTTAAATCAAATTTAAACAGTGCAGGAAAAGGCTGGGTGCACCCGGTGCAGTGCACCCACAGGTGCACCAGAGACTGACGGTGGGGCCCAAGTCAATAGTCAACTGCTGACTGGGCCGGACCTTATCCATTGTAACAGTGGCTGGGTCCCACCTGTCATAGGCTGCGGCTAATCTAACTCCTATCTTTAAACATGGGCTTAATTGAGGGGTGGGTCCCGTATGTCAGTGTCACACTAGTTATTTTAATTAGCACTTATTTAATCCAATGTTAGTTATTGCGTGGGACCCGCGTGTCAGAGAGTGTTTAGGGGGGCTGTTAGTGGCTAATCCCGTGGGGTCCACCTGTCGGCGGCCCACGCCGGAGCACAACGCGGCGGCGCACGCCGGTGGTCTCTGGCGATCACCCGAGACGGCGGCGACGCACGGGATCGCCATACAGGCGACCAAATAAGGCACGGGGCGGCTCGTTCGAACGAGGGAACGAGCGCGCGTCGGAAGGGGCAAGTGGCGTGAGCTGGGGGTGGCTGAAACGCGCCGGAGGCGAGCTCGTGGCGATGGCCGGAGTTAGGCCGAGCTCGAGGTCGTGGCTACGGGGCACGGCGCCGAGGTTTGAGGACTCGGACAGCATCGCTGCGAGGTCCTGAGCACACCCACGTGCTTGGCCGGTCATGAAAGTGACGGAGGCGACGGCAGCAAGTGTAACGGCGGCGACGATCTACGGTGGCGATGGTTGTGGCAGCAAGAGACAGCGGGGCGAGCTCAGGGGAGAGAGGAATCGAGCGGAAGCTCACCTAGGAGCATACGAAAAGCTCGGTGAAGGATTAGGAGCAGCAGGCGGGGTGGATCGACGCGACGGAGCTCCGGTGGCCGACGGCGAAGACATGGTCGATCCCGTCACGGTGGTGGCCCCCGGCTTGTAACGAGGGGCGCAGTCGACGTAGACGAAGCAGAGGAAGCTCGGGGACGCGACGGCTGAGCGAATGGTGGCCGGTGGCCACGGAAATGGCGAGCGGCGGCGATGGCGGCGCTCGGGCAGAGGGGAAAAGGAGGGAGGCGATGCGTGTGCGTGTGGGAGAGGGGATTAGGGTTGCGGGGATTGGCGAGGGGCTCGGGGCAGCACTTGTAGGCGCCAGGGAGCCGCGGGATCGGCGACACGGCGGCGATCGCCGGTCGGATGCGCGCGCGTGCCGACGCGTGCGCGAGGAGTGAGACGGCCCGGGTGTTGGGCTGGGCCGGGCACTGTAGCGCAGGCTTAAGTGCACAGTAGACCTTTAGGCCCTTTTCTATTTTCCATTTTCTGTTTCTGATTTCTTTTATTCCTCTCTGTTTAGGAAATAGTTATGGCTCGTATGTAGTTTTGTAAAATATGGAACTTGGTCCAAATATTACAATGCAATATTAGCTCTCTCTCCAAAAACTGTTTTGGACAGAGTTGGAATCCATTTGATTTTGAAATGAATTTGAATGGATTTTAATAATCTGATTTGGGGCTGTTTCATCTTGTTAGAGTCACTTATCTAACTCCAACCTTATTGATGATGATTTTATAAGTGTTCCTGGATTATTTGCAACATCATGTACATTTTAGTTTGATTGTTAGAAGAAATATTTATTTAACTCCCAATTGTAATTTGAATTTTTAGTTGAAATATTTTCTAATGCAATTTTATTAGAGTGATCCTGATGACATGGCAGGTTAAGTAGCTTAACCAGAGTGGGGTAACCTGGGGATGTTACAAGTCTCCTCCACTACAAGAAATCTCGTCCCGAGATTTAAGTGGGGAAGAAAGAGTAACTTCGAGAGAACTGATCCTTATAGGATCGATTAGCTGGCGAACAATTTCAGGGAATGCGGCAGAAGAATCTCTCGAGTTGAAACTTAGGAAACGTCGAGAGCAAAGTATGAAAGTACAATAAGAATTATCAATCGAATGGACATTCGATCGATACCTGAACAAAGTGTGAACAGGGGTTCAGGGTATCGGGAGTAGATCAACTCTCGAGGGGTGGCTTGGAATAACACACAAAACTAAGAGCAAAAGGATGCTTCAGAATCAAGTATGTTAAAGGAGAGTCAGGTTCCGATCCTGTGGAACTGTGGAGGGGTGTCGATCAAAGGTAGGGAGAACGGTGGCATCTTACCGATCGCGACAATATTGTATGTCAGAGAATAGCCTGTCAGTTATGTCGGTGGCAGCATCGGTACCAAGGGCGAGGGACGAAGAGAACCATTTTCCTGCTCGTTGAACGAGGCGGACCAATAGGCAAAGTTCTCGTCCATTGGTGGTTACCGGAATGTCTTCGACGATAGTAACAGGGTCTCACTGACAGGGTTGTAGACCGATACGTTTTCATAAGCAGGGAATTTATTTCTGCCCAGACAAATTAGATTACAGAAAAGGTTAAACAAAACAATGGAAAGGAAAATGTGTTTGCACACATGAACTAGGGGTATCTCATTTCCCATGGATAAACGGGGCATGATACACCTGATAGATCAACAAGTCCAAAAGCATTTAGACAAAGGGGCGAGGAAAGAATTATGATGTTTACCCAAACATCGGTGTTTGGGATAATTGATTAAGGAACAGGTGGTATGGATCTTCCACTGCTCTAAAGGACAATCAGAATAACGTAGTCATGCTTCGAGGAAGCAATAACATAATGTTTCAGTTAAGGGTTGAAGCAGAAGATCTCAAGGAATTCAAAGGATCATTTCCTAGAATATCACGACTAGGTCTTTGTTGGTAAGAAGTCAAAGGATGTTATCGATGATATCACAAATCATCAAGGGGCAGAGATGGTATTTCTAGCCATGAATTTGATAGGCATCTCCGAGGAAGTCAAAGCATGGACGGTGATCACGACAAATTTGTCGAGAGGTTTCTATGAAGATGCCATCGAGCAGTGATGACACCAAGCAAAAGGAATGCCGAAGCGAAAGGATATTGGAACCACGGATACGACACAAGCATCGAAATCAAGCTTGTTGTTCGAGGTGAAATGATAAGGTGAGGAAGATCGACGTAAGCTTCGCTCATCGTCGGAAGTTGCTCCGGGCATAAGGTCCAGGTAGCACATTTAAAAGTTAGCACGATAGAAATAAAGTCGATCAGGCTAGGATTGTTGTGATGGGGTATTAAACTTCCCAGTATCAAGTACTAGGGGTAACACCGGAAGGTAAATCGGAGTAGATGTTGGACGGGGGAAATGATGTGCATAAGACAAATATTTTAACTTGTCCGGGAAATGGAATCAAGAAGGAAATATGGTGGGAACCACGGTTGCAAATGATCAATTCATAGATACAAGATGAACTTATATCCAGGAAATAATTATTTTTACGAGCAGCTTCCATGATAAGTTCTACATCGTTTCCATGGGCATGAACACAAAGGTTCAAGGTCGACCCCCACTTCTTCAATGCATAACCTTTCATTCACTTCTCGTTTTTGAAGAAATTGTAGTGCTGAGGATTTATTTGGTGAAGCACCAGAAGAGTATGACTCGCATAACCTTCGAGTTCACACGAATTAGGGAAAACATAGGTTCCACCCATCGGGACATTTTACGAAGCTATGCAACTATCAACCAAAGCAAGGGATACTAGTTCGAAAGCAGGGGTATCGAAGTCAAAGCTTGATGATACAATTTACCGAAGGCATCATGTATCAGAGGGGGAACTGTCAAGGTTATGGAAGAGGGAGGACACTATCAAATAATAACCCACCAAAGCAACTGGCAGGCTGGAAAGGATGTGATTGTGAATACTGGCTCTCAACCAGAAGAAGGAAACGGGTAACGGGAACAGATTATAGAAACATCGGAATAATCCGACGTTTAAGTACAAAGGAATAATGGTTCAAACGAAGAGTCAGGAGCAGAAGTTCTGATCAAAATACGATTAGGTTGAGTAGAATTAGGTGGACAATTTAAGTGCTTCATCTTGCAGAGATCTCCACCCCTGGTCACGGGACATGTCCTGGTCAGTAGTCAGTCCCAAGTTAATAAGGAGAAGGAATGCACTGCCTCTCCGTGTCATGCTGCAAGGTGAATAAGTGGACGGCAAGAAGTAGAGAAAGCTTCAGTGTCAAAGGTATTGGCAACGGGGAAGGTACCGACAAAGTTCTTAGAATAGAGAAGAATCGGTCGGATAATTGTCCACATAAGGAATCAAGCGATCCGTGAGAACTAACGGGGTAAGGGTTTAACAACTGGTTCCACCTGAGAGTCCTCCGAGAAAGGACGGAAGGTAAGCTTAATGGGTTTAAGGAAAACACTAGAACAACCTAAGTATGAAATTCAGAGGGTTCACGATTTCCAAAGCCAGAAGTGTCAATTAGTTCACCTGGGCAGAGGGACGAGTGATTTGTACATGCTTAGTTGGACAATCAATCAATGCTTGATTGGCCGAGATCCAACTCATGTCCGAAATGATGACTGGGCCGGAAGGATGATTTAGTAGGGAAGAGCTGATGATTGCGAGTATTCGCACACATGTTGAATCAATAGGATCGAAATGATAATGACAAAGGATATCAACATCAATTACTTGACATATGGAGCTAACCATAATATAAGCTAGGAAGAATTTCAGTAGTAGTAGGATGCATGGGATTCTCGGAAGATAAGATGATATTTCAAAGTGTTTTAGGAATCACAGGAACAACTGGGGATGATCGGATCCCCGGTACTGTGAGTAATTAACCGCAGTGCGAAAGAAGCTGCACATCAGTAGGTTCAAAGGATTCCCGGTTTAACGAGGAGTATTACGGGGTACCTCATACAGGCATGATTGACTGGCCATGATGATACAACGGCAAGGATGTGTAGATATCCACGGGGATTATCGGTGTTAGTAAACTGCAAAAGCAGTGGGTAAAGGGGTCTCGGGAAGTATCTTCGGAGCCTTCTGATGATGTCACGTCATCTTCTGGAATGAGGGGGCTCTCCGGGAGAAAACGGTTACGAGATCCTAATGTCGGAGTTAGTAAAATCTTTAACCCGAATAGATGAGAGATTAGAATCCCAGAGTAAAGACGAGGAATAAAAGATCCTAATACCACCCAGTTGGCGACGTGGGCCCGTAAGCCACACAGCCAAGTTAGTAAAACAGTTTTGGACCACTAGACTAAACTTCGGCCAAGGAATTGGGAAGGGGGATTCCTAAAGGCAGTCGGCTCTGATACCAACCTGTGACGCCCCCGGCTTAATCGTGCACTAATCATACACGCAAATGCGCACGATCAAGCCTAAGGACTCACTTGAAGATATCACAACACAACTCTAAAACATAAAATAAAGTCATACAAGCTTAATATTACAAGCCAGGGCCTCGAGGGCTCGAACACAAGCTCGATGGCATACAAGCGTCAGCGGAAGTATTAGATATCTGAGTACAGATATATTACAGAGAGAGAGATAAGCCTTCATAGAGGCGGGGTAAAAATAAAAACTACGATCGAAAGGCGTAGGCCTCCTGCCCTGGACCCTCCGATCCTACTCCTGGTCGTCGAACGGCTCCTCGTAGTAGTAGTACTCGCCAGGCGGGTAGCAGTACTGGTCGTCGGCTGGGGCGTCTGACTCAGGGGCTCCGTCGTCTGGTGGCATCAAAAGAAATATGGGGGAAAAAGAAAATAAAGCAAACGTGAGTACTCATCCGAAGTACTCAGCAAGCAAGGATCTACACTACATATGCATCATTGTCAAAGGAATGGCTGTATATGTGGACTGGGCTGCAGAAATGCCAGAGTAGAGGGGGAAAGCCTAGTCCTATCGAAGACTAGCATCTTCAACAATCTTCGACAGTCTTGCAGCATCAGGAGAGAGCAGATGAACATAATGTAAAGTAGTAGTAGTAATATCATCACCCTCGACCTGAGATCCTTTCTCGACTCCCTGCGAGAAAGCAATCCCAGAGCCGTACTATCCAATTCTCATCACATGTTCTAGTTGTACCGATCGGGATACAACTCCGAGTGTCCGTTACCGTAGGACAGGCTATCGATAGAAGTTTCTTCCCTGCAGGGGTGCACCAACTTACCCACCACGCTCGCTTAACTCCGGCCGGACACACTTTTCTGGGTCATGCCCGGCCTCGGCTAAGCAACACGCCGCAACCCGACCGAATACCTAACAGAGAGGTCAGCACGCCGGACTAACCTATGCGCCCAGGGGTCTTGGGCCTTCGCCCCAGGAACTCCTGCACGTTGCGTACGCGGCTGAAAGCAGACCTAGCAACCCCTTATACAAGCGCAGTTGCGTTCCCAGTCCAATTCAGCGCGCGCCGCTCAGTCGCTGACGTCCATTAAGCTTCGGCTGAAGTATACGATGCAGAACGCCCATACTATGCCCACGTGATGGTTAGTGCTATCGGGCCAGAGGCCCCTCGGATCAAATATCCAAACCGTAGTGGATTAGGACCGCGCGGAAACGAGCAGAGACTCACGATCGATGTGACCCCGTCGCCCCGTCTCGAGGACTTGCGGCAAGGGCTAAGAATGCCCGGCCACGCCTCGTAGTTATCTCGCGGGCACCATCCAGGTCAACCCGACTCCACATCACTTCGCAATAAGCTCGCGCGGGTACCCCTCAGGGCCGACCCGTCTTTAGTATCGTGGTTCATAGTCAAGTCATAATATCCAAGGTAACTGTGTGTCGGACAACGAAGGGAACCCTGAGGAATCACCCTCGATGGAATTCCCGCTCGATGTTATCATCAAGGTGAACGAAGGAGGAATCACCCTCGAGGTCCACCTTGAGGAGTTGCGCGACGACGTCGTTATCGGGGGTGGTGTAGGAGGAATCACCCTCGCTTACCACGACCGAGTAACTAACCTACAAGGTTAACATCAGAAGTGCTGACGAGGTATCACCCTCGGCACTCGATGGTAACCCAGCAGTGTCGGCAACTAAGGGGAAGTGATGTGCGGTGCCATGGTCTAGTCTTCAATCCCGATGATCGGGTCTTCTGATGTCCCGCAGGGCAGTCGGGATCAAGTGGGGGTCTCGGTCGTGTCTCTACCCACCTTATACTAAGCAGTCTAGGATAACCGGTAAGGTAACAAAGCAGGGTACAATAATCAGGCTATGCAGCAGATATAGGAAAACAGTAGCAGTAGCAGTTCTAATGCAAGCATAAGAGAGAAGAGAGTAGGCGATATAGGCATGCTCAAAATGGGGGTGCTTGCCTGTTTGCTTGGCAGATGGAAAAGAAACTCCGACGGTGTAGTAGTCGATTTCCAGGTCATCATCAGCGGCCTTGGGGTCTACCGGGAAGAAAGGGGGAGAAGAAACAACATAAATACGTAGCAACATATGCATGACAATACGAAACGCGATGCTAGAGGTGGCCTAACGTAGTGCTACACGGCAACGGTGAAGGAGGAGAACATCCGGGAATGTTTTCCCGAAGTCTGACCTTTCCGGACAGATGAAACGGAGGAGGACGGTTACAGGTTCACTATGCTAGGGACGCGTGACAGACGAACGGTTTGCGTATTCGGATGCGTCTCGTCGTTCTGAGCAACTTTCATGTTTTAACTTTTTCAATCCGAGTTACGGTTTAAAAGTTATTAATTTTCAAAGATTAAATTGATTTCCTGGAATTTCTGGACTTTATTTAAATCGAATTTAAACAGTGCAGGAAAAGGCTGGGTGCACCCGGTGCAGTGCACCCACAGGTGCACCAGAGACTGACGGTGGGGCCCAAGTCAATAGTCAACTGCTGACTGGGCCGGACCTTATCCATTGTAACAGTGGCTGGGTCCCACCTGTCATAGGCTGTGGCTAATCTAACTCTTATCTTTAAACATGGGCTTAATTGAGGGGTGGGTCCCGTATGTCAGTGTCACACTAGTTATTTTAATTAGCACTTATTTAATCCAATGTTAGTTATTGCGTGGGACCCGCGTGTCAGAGAGTGTTTAGGGGGGCTGTTAGTGGCTAATCCCGTGGGGTCCACCTGTCGGCGGCCCACGCCGGAGCACAATGCGGCGGCGCACGCCGGTGGTCTCTGGCGATCACCCGAGACGGCGGCGACGCACGGGATCGCCATACAGGCGACCAAATAAGGCACGGGGCGGCTCGTTCGAACGAGGGAACGAGCGCGCGTCGGAAGGGGCAAGTGGCGTGAGCTGGGGGTGGCTGAAACGTGCCGGAGGCGAGCTCGCGGCGATGGCCGGAGTTAGGCCGAGCTCGAGGTCGTGGCTACGGGGCACGGCGCCGAGGTTTGAGGACTCGGACAGCATCGCTGCGAGGTCCTGAGCACACCCACGTGCTTGGCCGGTCATGAAAGTGACGGAGGCGACGGCAGCAAGTGTAACGGCGGCGACGATCTACGGTGGCGATGGTTGTGGCAGCAAGAGACAGCGGGGCGAGCTCAAGGGAGAGAGGAATCGAGCGGAAGCTCACCTAGGAGCATACGAAAAGCTCGGTGAAGGATTAGGAGCAGCAGGCGGGGTGGATCGACGCGACGGAGCTCCGGTGGCCGACGGCGAAGACATGGTCGATCCCGTCACGGTGGTGGCCCCCGGCTTGTAACGAGGGGCGCAGTCGACGTAGACGAAGCAGAGGAAGCTCGGGGACGCGACGGCTGAGCGAATGGTGGCCGGTGGCCACGGAAATGGCGAGCGGCGGCGATGGCGGCGCTCGGGCAGAGGGGAAAAGGAGGGAGGCGATGCGTGTGCGTGTGGGAGAGGGGATTAGGGTTGCGGGGATTGGCGAGGGGCTCGGGGCAGCACTTGTAGGCGCCAGGGAGCCGCGGGATCGGCGACACGGCGGCGATCGCCGGTCGGATGCGCGCGCGTGCCGACGCGTGCGCGAGGAGGGAGACGGCCCGGGTGTTGGGCTGGGCCGGGCACTGTAGCGCAGGCTTAAGTGCACAGTAGACCTTTAGGCCCTTTTCTATTTTCCATTTTCTGTTTCTGATTTCTTTTATTCCTCTCTGTTTAGGAAATAGTTATGGCTCGTATGTAGTTTTGTAAAATATGGAACTTGGTCCAAATATTACAATGCAATATTAGCTCTCTCTCCAAAAACTGTTTTGGACAGAGTTGGAATCCATTTGATTTTGAAATGAATTTGAATGGATTTTAATAATCTGATTTGGGGCTGTTTCATCTTGTTAGAGTCACTTATCTAACTCCAACCTTATTGATGATGATTTTATAAGTGTTCCTGGATTATTTGCAACATCATGTACATTTTAGTTTGATTGTTAGAAGAAATATTTATTTAACTCCCAATTGTAATTTGAATTTTTAGTTGAAATATTTTCTAATGCAATTTTATTAGAGTGATCCTGATGACATGGCAGGTTAAGTAGCTTAACCAGAGTGGGGTAACCTGGGGATGTTACACGCCCCCTCCCCTGCTCCCTTCCCTCTCTCTGTTTTAAACCGAGCCGGGGCCACCGTCAGCCACTATGGCGAAGCGGTAAGTGGTGGCGCCCGGGCTAAATTACGACTTCGACGTGGCCGTTTTTTCTTTTTTTTTCAAAATTGATTTATTAACAGAGTTAAACAGGAACTTTGAATGTTAATAACTTTTAACAGAAAGGTCCAAATGACATGATTCTTTTTTGCATTGTGTTTCTAATATAATCCTTTATTTTTCCACCAAGTTTCACATTTTTCTCTCACTCACAGAATTGCTGGTGAATTAAACAGTGTTATGTGACATTTTCTTTTGCTGTTTTTAAATATTTTCAGAAGGAGAAAATTGTGGATTTGAAGATCAAGAGTTTCTGAACCACCCAACTGATCAAGGCAAGCCAGGGCATCCATGTTTTGTGGCATTTCATAGCATTGCATTGTTCATATGCAACTCTTGCATTTATTTAACATGAATAATTCCAAGTAAATTATTAAAATGGCTAATGTGACCAAATAAGTTAACTTGCTGAAATAACCTCGATGACTAAAGCTAAACTTAGTTGGTTGATCATGAGTCACCTGTCCGGGCTTACCCGTGCAACCACATTCGCCGGTATGGGACGGCCTTGACTTGGTCTGGCTGCGTGCTCTTTCACCGGTACCTCCAAAGAGGGAGGGTTATGCGTGCGTGCTGCCCAGATCAGGTAGACGGCGATAACCCTGTGAGCTTAGTTGAGTTGTTTTGCCGGCGTCCCCGTTTGGGACAGTAGTTTGGCCACGACGGTGGCAGGTGTCGAGAGGACACAGGGCCACCCAGGGCTTGACTCCAAGAGGGAGTGTGATTGCCGGTGGTACGATGGAAGAGTTACGAGTCAGACAGGTTTCGTTGGAGCAACGCTGGTCCACCCAAATGGGATCACGAGGTCAGTGCTCCATAGTGTGTGTAAAGTGCGCAACCTCTGCAGAGTGTAAAATCTATTCGAATAGCCGTGTCCACGGTATTGGACAGCCCGACCAGACCTCTCTAGGTGATCAACCGTAATAACTGTAGTAATGATGGAAGAATTTGTCTTTTGAACGGAAGTACTCGTCGGTATCGAGTATTCAGAGGGTTGTGAGGCAACCCGGAGATGAGTAAGTTGGTAACAGTAGGTGAATCACTTGGAGTTTAACCTGTTTATTGCCATGCTATTACTTGCTGCATATTTGGTTGTCGTGTGCTTGCGAGTACATTCAAAGTACTCACCTGGCGTATCATGCCAGATGCAGGAGAAGACTAAGACGGAGTGCACGAGGTCCATGTTGCGATGCCTAGGATGTGTCCACAGCAGTGTCCCTGTGGATGGAGTTTCTATCATGTTCCGCTACGTTGTAGTCTTCCGCTGTAGTATTCCGTAGTATTGCCGAGGCCCTGATGTGTTGGATAAATAATGTAGATATTGTCGTAGCACTAGATGTGCTTTTGGCCTCGATGATCATGTAATATATGAGCTTGTACTCGACTGTTATCAATAAAAGTTCAGCTATGTTCTGTTCCAAGTTGTTGAGTGTTTCCAGAGGACATGATCTCTGGGTTGGAAACACTGGTAAACCGGTTCTCTGAGCCGGGGTGCCACACGTCTCAGCTAGCGAGGTGGGACTAAACATCCCACCGCACCGCGCCAGTTACAGCACAAGGCCATTGGTTCCGGTTCGTGCCTTGAACCGGGACCAAAGGGGGGCATTGGTCCCGGTTTGAGCCACCAACCGGGACCAAAGGGTTGGGTATATAACCAACACTTGTGAAAATTTTCATTTTCATCTCGCAGTTGCCGCCGCCGACGCCGACCTCCTCGACGCCGCCAGGCTGCCCCGACGCCGTCGCCGTCTCCCGTGCCCCTGCCCCGCCCCCGAACCCACGCCGACGCCGTCCGCCGCCCACGTCGTCGCCGTCCGCCGCCCACGCCGTCGCCGTCCGCCGCCCCCGAGCGCGCCCGGGCGCGCCCGGGCGCGCCCCCACCGTCATCGTCGTAGCCGGCTCCGTCGCGCGCCGCCCCCGAGCGCGCCCGGCCACGCCCCTGCCCTGACCCGCCCCCACCGTCGCCGTCAACGACGCCCTCGCCGCCCCCGCCGTCGCCCTCGCCGGCCGCCCCCGCTGTGAGCCGCCGCCGCCCATTTTTTTGTTCATTTTTTATATGATGAATTTTTTGTTCATATATATATGTATTAATTTTTTTGTTCATAGCATTTTTTTGTTCATATATGTATTTTTTTTGTTCATATATGTATTAATTTTTTTGTTCATAGCATTTTTTTGTTCATATATGTATTTTTTTTTCATAGCATATTTTCCATGTATATATGTATGTGGCTATGTATGTATAGATGGATATCATTTTTTCCATGTATGTCGTTGTCGATATACCCCCTCCCCGATAACTTTGACATGAGGGGGGGGGGGGTCGATATACCCCCTCCCCGATAACATTTTTTTTCTAAGTTACTAAGGTAAAATGTTCACCCCCCTCTCGATATACCGGGCGACCAACTCTCGAGGCCACCCAAACCCTAGAAAAAAAGCGTTGTCGATCTCCTACCCCCTCCCGCCCCTACCCGACAAACTCTCGAGGCCACCCAAACCACTAGAAGAAAACTCCGGTAACTTCGACATAAGGGGGGATGTCGATCAACCCCCTCTCACCCGAACAAGTCTATGTATCATTTTATATCGCGGTGGACATATATCAAAGTTTGATCATATGTCAAAGTTTGAATTTTGACATATGCAACATTTGATCATATATCAAAGTTTGATCATATGTCAAAGTTTGAATTTTGACATATGCAAGATTTGATCATATGTCAAAGTTTGAATTTTGACATATGCAACTATATTTGATCATATGTCAAAGTTTGACTTTTGCCATAGATTTATCAAGAATGCCCCCATTATGGATGTGCACAAGTTGATCCAATTTTTTTTCTGATCTCATCTATATATATATTCTTCTATATGTCACGTTGTCTGTCAAAGTATTGAAGAAATCCATGGCTTCATCATTAGCCAGAAGTAACAGGCGTATGATGCTACGAAGCTCTTCAAAGTTGTTTTGGAACGGAGTTCCGGATAGAATAATTCGCTTTTTGGTACGAATTTCAGCAAAGGCCTTCCAAATAGCGATATTCGGAAGGCTCTTGCTGAACTTCGTACCAAAAAACTAATTATCCTATCCGGGACTTCGTTCCAAAACAATTTTGGAGAGCTTCGTACCATTATGCGCCTGTTACTTCCGGCTAATGATGAAGCCATGGTTTTCTTGAATCCTTTGACACTAGACAACGTGACATATAGAAGGGTAGATGAGATCAGAAAAAATATGGACCATTTTCTGCACATCCAGAATGGCGCCATTTTGTTAAATCCCTTAAAGGTTAAGAGAATCCCCCCCCTCTCGCCCGACCAAACCCTAGAAGCGTTGCCGAGGCCACCCCAAACCCTAGAAGTGTCGAGGCCACCCAAATTTACCAAGTTAAAAGAGCGTTGTCGAGGCCACCCCAAACCCTAGAAGCGTTGTCGAGGCCACCCCAAACCATAGAAGCGTCGAGGCCACTAATATGATTCCTTGTTGTGATTAGCTAGCTAGGTCTATGTTTGCCACTAATATATCCATCTCTCACGTTTGTATATTAATTGCCATGTTGTAATATTTGCAGAAACTATGGAGCAAAGAGACTTGGAACAAGAACAGTTGTTGGGGGACATAATCCTCGGCGGAGGTGATGTCTTGTCATTTCTCAACGACACCGATGGTCAGGAAGGAGAGGATGACGGCTCCGGTGATCGAACAATGGAGGAGGAAGGACATGATCATGATGGCTCCGGTGACCGAATGCCGGAGGAAGAAGGAGACCATGATGACGGCTCCGGTGATCGAATAAAGGAGGGAGCTGTTGCAAAGTCCGGCGAGGTATATATATTAATTAAGCCTGTGCTGACTAGCTAATTGATGCATTAATTATTTTGGTATGTACATATATTAACTCTTCTTTCTTCTTTTATAGCCCTCCGGATCGAGCCAAACTTCGGTAACGAGACGAGGCCCGAAGAAAAGGTTGCGCCAAGATGAAAGGTTCACGATCACAGCACTCGCGGACGATGGCCTACCGATTGAACCCAAGCGGACCAAGGACGCATTTTCTGCTCAGTGCGGAGCTATTGTTAGGGACAACATCCCGATTAGCATCAAGCAATGGAATAAGCCTAAGGACGACGACCCTGAAGTTTCTTATGTCACCGATAGACAGAAAGATGATCTTTGGACCTTGCTAAAGGCAAATTTCACCCTACCGCCAGAGGTGGATCCGAATAAGCCAGTTATAGAGCCACTGGTCAAGGCGTGTGCTCTTAAGAAGATGGCAGATCTATTCAGGAGGTGGAAGAATGAGTTGAAATCAAAGTTTGTCGACAAAGGGAAGACTCCAGAATTCATCGGCCGATTTGAGAAGATAAGAGATCACTGGCCTACATTTGTGGCCTACAAGACATCGGACAAGAGTAAGAAAATGTCAGAGACAAACAAGATAAATGCTGCAAAGAAGCTGTATCACCATCACACGGGGTCAGGTGGCTACCTCAAAGTCTGGCCGTTGTGGGACAAAGCTGAGCAAGACCTGCTTGCTAAAGGGGTCGAACCACAGACATTGAACTGGCCAGACCATTCAAGGACTTGGTTATTCGGGGTTGGGGGAACTTTGGACCCTGAAACAGGGAAGTGCCGTTGGACGGACGAGCAACTTCCAATACCCATCAAGAAGCTTCAGAAGTATATCACCGCAGCGCAGGAAGGGACGTTCATTCCCGACAGAGAGAAGGACGAGCTGACTGAGGCCCTCGGGAATCCTGAGCACCCTGGACGAACACGAGGCACACCAGGCTCCGTTCCGTGGGTGGTTGGGTTTGCCGGCGCAGGCGGTTACAGAAGCCGGGAGAGAAAGAGGAAAGCGGAGCTGAGCGAAATGCAGAAGCTCAATGCAAGACTAGTAAAGCTAGAGGAACTTGCAGCTGCCGGCCAACCATCTCAGCGGCACGAAGATCCTGCCCAAGAAGCTACCCCACCATCTCAGCGGAGAAGCAGCGTGGCTTCCACGGAGCTCGTTCAGTCTGATTTCACGGCTCCTAGCTACCTCGTTGATACTATCACGGAGGCTCAACATTGCCAGCTTATGACGAAATGGCAGAACCTCACTTTGAAGGCGGCTGTCGGCTCTGTTGCACCTCCTCAACCTGACGGAACTTTTCACTGCCGTCCGATTCCACATGGCTATGTTGTTGTGACGGTGGATGAAGTAATGGAGGGATTTGATGAGCTCGAGCTTGACCACCCTACAGGTGAAGGGGAGAATCAGCTGGGTTATGCTCTGACGACTACATGTCTATGGCTGAAGGAGTACATCAAGCTTCCAAACTGGACGCCTCCGCCTCCTCCTCCTCCTCCGGCGAGTCAGGGCACTCCGCCTCCGCCTCCTCCTCCTCCTTTGGCGCGTGAGGGCACTCCGCCTCCTTCTCCGCCTCCTCCGGCGCGTGAGGGCACTCCGCCTCCTCCTCCGCCTCCTCCGGCGCGTCGGAGCACTCCGCCTCCTCCTCCGCCTCGTCAGCAACGGCAGAAGAGAGCCGCCGCCGCTCCAGCGGCTAGCAGTACAAGCAGAGGTGGGAAGCAATTCAGATACGGTACATCTCTCAAGCCTCTGGAAAAGTTACCATATGAGAGGACCGACGAGGAAACCGCGAAAATCAGTGCTGCCGAAGTGCATGAACATTTTGCACGGAAACCTCCACCTCCGAAGGAGATGATAGATCCGGTGAAACAGAAGTGCACTATCGATGCCCTGAAGCGACCACCATCGTCTCCGCCGCAATCCAACTATGAGCGCATTATTGAAAGGACATATAAGGAAGCGGAGCGGTCGGGAAGTACTTGCATGCATGCAAGGTTAGCAGAACGAAGAAGTGGGAAAAAAATTCCCCAGCTCGGCGAACAGGCGAACCAATCGTGCCCCCCGCTCAAGGTGTCTAGCGATATCATCGCTAATCAGCCGGGGATGGTGCCCGGTACCAATCCTGCTGATTACCTGAGCGATGATGTAGAGTTTGAAATAATGGAGGTGGAAGAATTCAGATACCAGTACGGGCAGCCTCTCATCAAACCTGATCATCCTCCTCTAACAACGATGATGCGAAGATTCCATGAATGGTACATGAAAACCTGCAGCGAGTCTGGGAAGGATACTTTGACGCTGAGAATTAAAGAGGAGCACGACCTCGTTGGAATGGATCAGTTGTCTGTTGAATTTGACGAGTTATTCCAATTATACAATCAGAAGGCCCTTGACAAAACACTCGTGACTTGCTACTGTCTGTAAGTACTACTTCTGTAATTAAGTCTCTATATATAGCTCAGCTCTTTCATTGCATGTATATATAATTATCCTCACTATATTATGTAGATTGAAGATCGTCGAATGCAGAAAAGCACAAATCTATGACATTGGGTTCATTAACCCAAATATCATACATGAATGGACGGTTCAGAAGAATGTCACAGAAACCGAGGACAACTTGCTACAATCGTTGCTTAAAAATCAAAACAAAGAGAAAATACTCTTTCCTTACAACTTCAAGTGAGTGTTATTGTCTTGTGCATATTCGGTTTCCCTTATTACTCGAGGTTATAGTAATGTAATTGATGAGTTATGCATGCGTGCGCAGGTTTCACTTTATTCTGCTAGAGATTAAGCTTGAGCGGGGAGTAGTAACCGTCTTAGACTCGAGACGAAAAGATCCCCAGGAGTATGCGGACATGACTGAAATGCTCCAGAAGTAAGTTCAATCGATCATTATCGCACCATATCGGCAACTTTGTTCATTTCCTGATATCAAGTAATTATTTTCTTTGTCTGGCAGGGTTTGGAAAGAGTTCACCGGAATTGTTCCGGCACTGCCGAGGGAGCTGCGATTTACACACCCAAAAGTAAGTACTACTAGCTAGTTCCGCGCATCTTCCATTGATTCTAATTTCATCAATATCATTTATAATGCTTGATTATCAGTTTGATTGAACTCTATTTCTCGTAAAGTGCTTGTGGCAGGAAGCCGGGAATGATTTTGTTGGATACTACGTTTGCGAGTTCATCTACAACGCGATGACCTCTAAGCGGGACTACTCTGAAAAACAATATGAAGTGCGTAAGCAATAATATTCACAATTTTATTTTATTACCATCATTTGTGTTGAGTTTCATTCATATATATGTATTGATCCCCTTCTTCAAATTAGTTGTGGCAGATGCGGGATGAACTCCTACCACATGATCGCATACGAGCAATTCAAGAGGAATTGGCGGGATTTTTTCTTGACCACGTCATAAATAAAGCCGGAGAATACCATATGGAATTTGACATTAGATGTTAGGGATTGTACGTAAGAGATCTTATATTGTATATATGTAGCTAGTAGCGTCGGATAGATATACGAAAACTTGTTGTTCGACCAATCTCTCGGAGAAAGAGAGGTCGATCACTTCTCTCTGTATATGTTGATAACGATATTCTGTACTTAATGGTTCCTTCATTTGCTTACTAGCTAGCGTGTCGAGTTCTCTCTATACGTATAGTAGCTAGCGTCGACCAAGCACAGAGAAAGAGAGGACACTTCTCTCTATTAGCTAGCTAACACAGTATGAAACCCCTAAATTAACCCTCCAAAACCCCCTAACACCCCCCCCCCCCCCTAAAAAAACAAAAAACTCAGCTCCTGCCAAATGCTGACGCGTGGAGGCCTTTTGGTCCCGGTTGGTGTTACCAACCGGGACTAAAGGTCCTCCTGCCTGGGCTTCCCGCAGCGGCCACGTGGAGCCCCTTCTGTCCCGGTTCGTAAGCGAACCGGGACTAAAGGTTTTGGGCTTTAGTCCCGACCCTTTAGTCCCGGTTTCAGAACTGGGGCTAATGGGCCTCTGGAACCGGGACAAATGGGCCGTTTTCCACTAGTGACATAAAAAAACATATCAATTTCTTTATGAAAATTGAAAAGATCTTCGTCGGTCAGGTGTATAACATCTTCTGCAAACATTAGGTTTCCTCAAGAAGCTTAGCTTTCCCGGAAGGCATGTAAACTGCTAGTAACTCAGTTTGCTTCAGAAGGAATTCTAACATATTCAATAGAAAACACTTGGTTATTATCAGAAGCATTCGGGTGACGGTCAACAAGCTAGGTATGACTTGACTACAGATAAGTTTTATTGACAAACAACCACACCAACTTCTTCCAGCGTCTGTATCTCATAATCACCTACTCAATAGTGCAGCATTCCAAATTTCGACACGGAAGACACGCTGACCCATTTGGGAGAACAAATGCAATATAGCACATAATAAATCAAATTGGAATTGACCTGCAACGGAAGAGAGGAGATAACAAATCTGTTGAAGATCGAGGAGCGGACGCTTGGGCGCAGAGGTACCGTTCAACGGAGTGGTTCGGAGACCATGGTCGGCGAAGGAGAGAGGCCTCGGCCCCGCTCGCAGGAGGCCGCCCCACGTGCTTGCACGTGCCCCGCAGTAGCATCTCTCGCATCCCTCTCGTCAGCGACGACCTGATTGACTGGGACCGGGAGGATCGAGGCGGTGAAGTCTCACCGGCGACTAGGGTGGAGGGATCGTCACGTCCCAGACGCAGATCTCGCCGCGGCCGCTGCGGAGACGCTCATCGGCAACCCTCGGGTAGATCGAGCGAGACGATGAGTGCGTGAGGGCGGGTGTCTTCCGGGTCATTGTGCGCTTCCCCTCCCGGTTGCCTTCCTCCGCCTCTCCCGAACGAAGGGATCGGCGGCGGCGAACGGAGATAGCGTAGGGATCGAGGGCAATCTGGAGGCCTCGATCCTTGTTGCGAGCGCGATGGCGGCAGCGAAGGGATGTCCTCGCTCGAGGGCTCTCTGGACGCCTCGCTCGCTCGCTCGTGCGTGCGAGTCGTGGAACTTTTTTCGCTAGTTTTATTTCGTCCGATTTTCTGGCGTGCGAGGGAACTACGTGGACGCATCGCTCCCTCCTAACCTGGCTTTGGTTGGTTTTTTGGGAACGGGAAGGTGGGAGAAGAGACAAAAATAAACCAGACGAAGGGTAGGAAGCGGGACGAAAACAAACTGTGAAACGGAGACTACCAACTACTCCACCAGAAGTAGAGATTATGGGACCGAGGGAGTACATACACAAGGGTTGTGTATTTCGAACAGGATGCCCGACCACGGGTCCGTTTTGACCGCCGTCTGCGTTTTCCAGGAGACGAGGTCTCCGAAACAAAACAAGCACCGAACGTGTTTTCGAAATCCAACCTTGCGATTTTCGAAACATGACGGAGACATTTACGTGTTTTCGAATTTTGAATCCGAGGGTGGTTGTCGGGGTCGAGGAGCGATCCGTGCGACGCGGCACGTGACGTGCGTGCCTGCGCCTGCGCGCGCAGATCCAGCTCGTCCAGCCAGCCAGCCAGCGGCCAATGGCAGACACACTCCAGGCACCCTTCCCTTGTTGCGAGCGGCCCCACCCACGACCATCCGCCCGAAGCACCCGCGTGGCCTCCCCTGTCCCTCTCGCGTCGCCCTTTCCAAGACCGACGACCGGGCCGGCGGCCGGCGGGCGGACAACAATAGGTGGAACCACCCTAGCTAGCAACCGCCAGCAGCGACAAGCCAAAGCAGGCGGGAAGCGCGTGCGGAGAGGACAGGACGCGCCATCGCCGGCGGCTCCTGTTTCCCCTGAGATTTGAGCCGGAGGCGTTCGCGCGCGCGGCCTGCCTGTCCGTCTTCTCGTTCGCCGTGGCGTGGGGGGCGGCGGGAGGGGATGGGGGCGTCGGACAACACCAAGGGGCTGGCGCTGGCGGTCGCCTCCAGCGCCTTCATCGGCGCCAGCTTCATCCTCAAGAAGATCGGCCTCATGCGCGCCGGCAAGTGCGGAGTCCGCGCAGGTACCCACCCTACCCCCACGCCACGCCATCTTTCTTCCTTCCTTGCCCCCCCCCCCCCCCCCCCCGCCCCCCCTCCGCGGATTCCCGGTCGACGCCGGTCGCTCCTCGACCGGCCGGGTCCTCTGCTCTGCGTTGCGCCGCGTGGCCTTGGTCCGACCTGGCCCGGCGAGCCAACCAATGCTTCGGATCTCGACGCTTCCTTGGATTCGTGGAGCAATGGCGTCTGGATCGGGCGATGATGCCCCGAGATTTCAAAATGTACGGGCGTGATTGGGGTCGGGCGGCTGCTGCCTGTTCGTCAAAGTCAACCTTTTGCGCTGCGGTTGTTGCTGTCTTCTGGACGCCAGCTACGCTTGTGCTGATTGGCAGCCAGTCATCTCGTAGTATCGTGCTTCCACCATACGTACGGGTCAATGAGAATCGAGAGGGCCTCCAGAAGATCAAAAACTATTACCTCGAGAAATGGGGTAGGATTAGAGAGACAGAGCCATGGTGAGAAATGAACAATTGGAAGTATGCATATGCTTCAGAACATGATTCAATCCACCTTTCTGTAAGCTGGATGGTGATTTTCCCAGGCCGGTAGATTCCAGTGATGGATGGTGGCTCAAATGTCATGAACCAATTTACGGCCCGCTTTACTGTGTATGTATGCATTTGCGATATGTCTAGGACCACTGGCTTAATCAGAGATATATGAACCAAAATCTCTTAGTTTTCAGATGTCTTACTCCGTATTAACCTCCTGTATATACTCCCTCTGTAAACGAGATTGTCTACCTTGTTGTAAGTTGGGTAACACGAGATTGGATAGTGATTTTTCCAGGCCAGTAGATTCCAGTGAAGGTGGCTCAAATGTCATGGACCATTTCACGGCACACTTTACTGTGTATGTATGCAGTTACAATATGTCTAGGATCACTGGCTTAATTAGAGAGAGATATATGAACCGAAATCTCCTAATTTGCAGATGTCCTACTCCTTATTAACCTCCTGTATGTACTTAATTAGCATGGTTGGCACTATAAAAACAAAACATTTTTGGCATTTCATCTGCTATCTGGGTTTTTTATATGGGGATGTTCACCCAATTCAGACTTAGATTTGCGGTGGTAACTGTCCTACGATCTCAGCTTACATGTTTCTGTTTCTCTCTCCCTCTCTCTCTACATTACAGGCGGAGGAGGATACACGTATCTTCTGGAGCCTCTCTGGTGGGCTGGCTTGATCACCAGTATGTTCATTCTGCACAAAGTTAGCCTGCATATTGATTTAATTATGCAACTAATTTTTTCTTTTCTTACATTTACAAGTGCTGCTTGGGGAGGTCGCGAACTTTGTTGCCTATGTCTTCGCACCAGCTGTCCTTGTGACTCCTCTTGGAGCACTAAGCATAATCGTCAGGTGAATTTACAAAACCAAAACCCTTTGTTTCAATGCCATCTTTGATTCTCCCGTGCTTGACGTACAAGTTTTGTGCGAATGGCCAGTTCAGTGTTAGCGCACTTTGTGCTGAAGGAGCGGCTTAACAAGCTCGGCGTTCTTGGTTGTATATCGTGCATAGTAGGTTCAGTTGTTGTCGTTCTACATGCCCCTGAAGAGCACATGCCCGATTCCGTCGAAGAAATCTGGGATCTAGCTACTCAACCAGGTGAGTCATCGGCCTGCAATCATAAACCTTATGTTAGTTGTAGCGCACCCACATGTCTGACAGCCTTTCTCCATATTATGGTGTCAACCATGGGCAGGATTTCTAGCATATGCGGGAACAACATTGTTACTCATGGCAATAGTAGTTGTGTTCATCGAACCTCGGTATGGTCAGAAGAATATCCTGATATATCTGGGTATCTGCTCTTCAATGGGATCATTAACAGTAAGTATGCTTTTAACTTTGAGATGCACAGCCTAAAATAAGTGATTTTTTAGCTGATTATCATTACTTTGTAGGTTGTTAGCATCAAAGCCGTTGGTGTTGCCATAAAGCTTACACTGGATGGAATGAACCAGCTTGCCTATCCACACACATGGCTTTTTATTCTGGTCGCAGTTATCTGTGGCGTTTCTCAGCTAAATTACCTCAACAAGGTAGCACATCTTCTCCACCTAGTTACTTGTTACTCCTGTCCTGTGAATATGTTTTGCTTGATTGCATCTACATGAGCTTGTACTCCTCGGGTTTTGTCAACTTCGATTTTCATGGATTTGCCACTTATTTTGTTACTTGATTAAGTCAAACTTTATTTTCCACCGCAGATATTAAGAAAAAAAATGAAGTAGGAGTATTATTTTACTTGGTCTAGTTGATTTAAAATTTATTGTAGTGTTTTTCTCTATTTTCTTGTTATGCTGATTTTATTCAACTTTTGCAGGCACTGGATACCTTTGATTTAGCTATGGTGTCCCCAGTTTATTATGTAATGTTTACCACCCTTACAATAGTGGCGAGTTCAATTATGTTCAAGGTAGAAAGCAACTTTAGATTGTTTAGTTAATTCAACTGGACTTTGTGGTGCAGAATGCAACTCATTCTGCTTGCTGTCAAATGCAGGACGGGGCTGGACAAAGCTTAAGTAGTATTGCTTCTGAATGCTGCGGCCTGATAACAATCCTTTCCGGAACAATTTTGCTGCACGCAGCAAAGCAAAAAGAAGCTGCCAGTTCTCCAGGTACAATTTTGTGGTTCAGTGATGCGCGCATGTGGTAGTTGTTTCAAAATGTACCCTGTTCTGCTGCATCACCATCATCTCCATTATTTTGTGAAAAATAAATAATAACTTGAAGTTTCTTAAGACACCATTTTTTCTTCCGAAAATAATTTGTGCTAAACCAGCTACTCCCACAGATATTCTAAAATAAAAAATTAAACATGTTTTGTTAACTTGGAGTAATAGATGTACCAGAATGTTTCTTAACTACTGCAGCATTCAGAAGGATTGTTATTAGAAAAATGTTTCTTTTTTATTTTTGAATATCAGTGGGTATTAGTGCCTCCTGTTATTACTCCACTAATTCTTTTCTGTTCCAACTGCTTTTGTTCTTCCAAAAGCTGTTATAAGCAGTTCTCTTTCATACTTCGTATCAATATCAGATTTTGGAAAGACCTGAAAATTTATTCTTCTGTTTGCAGCATCCACTTGGCCTCTGGATAGAGGGATATCTTGGTATATCAGCGTAGGCAGCGACAATCTACTGAGGAACGTCGAAGACGACTACTTCGCCGCTCCGCAAAGTTTGCCCGCCACACCCTGATCATACATTCGGAGTCGAGTCCAAATACTTTGACCGCAGAAGAGAAAGTCCTCGGTCATCTGTACAAAAAGGAAGAGAGATGTGAGTTGCAGCGGAGCCTTAGCAGCACCAGCATTCTGGCGGTTTTGGTTGAGAAGATGAAGATTTCATCAGCCATTCTTTCGTTTCGACGTACGTACATAGGAACCTCTCTAGATTTCTCCAACCATTTCATACTAGGAACAGGATAGGCCTCAGCCATCCAATTCCAGTCAGTAAGTTGTTCGTTGATGAGCGGTGAGCGGGCTGAAGTTGTCGGCCTGCCTGTTGTTGTGCATTACGTAGAACTTTTCTTCTTGTGATTAGGCTTCAGGGTGGAACATCGATGCACGATTCGATTTCGATGCCATTGTTCTTCTGAGAGAAGATTTCGGTTTCATTGTTTAGCTTAGTTTTGGTTGAGCAGATGTATACATTCAGTGGAGGCTGCAGCCTCCTGTTAATGTTAAATCTTTCAGTCTTGCTAAGTCTAAGTCGACTGATGCTATATCCATGAGATCATACACTCAGATTCGTGCAAAATTTTCTTTTCAGTTTTTTCTTCTTCTCTTTTACATGTTATCCCACTTAACTGAGACTTGGTTAAATCCCAGTCGACTGAGACATAAATCTTTAAATTGCTGATGATATGGTTACCATATGAGCTGAGGTCAAGATTGTGACATGTTGCTGCACATATCTCGGCAGGTCACCTGCATGTCTGTTCCAACAAAATTAGCGGTTGGTTTTTGGAGTGCGTCTCCTGGACCATGGGCAGTTGTCTATACACGGACAGTGCTACTACTACTACTACAAAACTGGCACCAAACGCGTGAACGAGGGTCAGGAGAGTGGAGAATGGCGGCTGACCTCCAGCGGACGCCGGCGTGGTTCCTCTGGCTGGCCGTCCTCGGCGCCCTCTACGTCGCGGCGCTCTCGTCCCGCCTCCTCGTCCACCTCGCGCACTGCCTGCGCCGACCCAAGGACCTCCGCCGGCGCTACGGCGCGTGGGCCGTGGTCACCGGCCCGACGTCTGGCATCGGCCGGTCCGTCGCCCTTGAGCTCGCCCGCCGGGATCTCAACCTCGTTCTCGTCGGATTCGACGCCGCGGACCTCCGGGAGGTCTCCGACACGGTCATGTCCCGCCACCCCGTGGAGACCAGGACCGTGGTGTTCGACCTCTCGCTGGTCTCCACTCCCCAAGGTACCACGTAGTTTACTCAGGTTTGGGGTATGTCGGAGCGCATGGCAACAGCCAGCAGGCACTTGATGGTCCTCTCGGCCGGCGGCGTGCAGGCGACGAGGCGCTGCGGCGGCTCCGGGAAGCCGTGGAGGGGCTGGACGTGGGGCTCCTCGTCAACAACGCCGGGGTGATGAGGCCGGGCGCGGCGTTCCTGCACGAGGCGGACGCGGAGGCACTGATACGCATGATCCGCGTGAACCTGTGGGCGACGACGGAGGTGACCGCGGCGGTGATCCCGGGCATGGCGGCGCGGGGCAGGGGCGCCGTGGTCAGCATGGGCTCGGCGACGTCGGAGGCCGTCTCCTCCTTCCCGCTCCACGCCGTCTACTCCGGCACCAAGCGGTACGTCGCGCGGCTCTCCAGGGGCCTCGCCGCCGAGTACGGGGGCAGAGGGGTCGACGTGCAGTGCCAGGCGCCCATGTTCGTGGCGACGGCGATGATCGCGGGCTTCTCGGCGGTCTGGCGCCCCGCGCCGCTGGTGCCCACGGCCGACGCCTACGCGCGCGCCGCGGTGCGCTGGGTCGGGCGCGGCGGCCCGCTCTGCGTGCCCTGCCTCCGGCACCGGCTGCTGTGGTGCCTTCTTGACGTCGTGCCGGGCTGCGTACAGGACTGGGCCTGCCTGCGCGAGGGCCTGCGGCAGAGGAAGACGTCCCGGGGATCGTCGACGGCGTCGGCGTGCACGCCGCGTGCCAGCAACTGAGTAGGAAACTGCATCACGAGTCACGAGTTAGTGAAGTGACTTGATTCCTAGCCGAAAATGCTACTTACATCAAGAAAAGGATACTTAAATTTTTTATATGCAAGCTGATGTGAAGGATTATGATTGATAACAGGGGAAGAAAGGGAAGGATTGAAATAGTTTGGAAAGACAAGTAAAACATTTGTAGAATTTTTTTTGTAGGTGTAGCATTATTGTTTCTAGCCCGCCTCTCACTTTTTTTTTTTGAAAATCAGTAAAGACCTGACATCAGCCACGTGGACAGATAACTGGATTCTGGCTAATTTTTTTAAATAATACATCTTTTTATTAATTTACAGAAATAGTACGCCGAACTTTTATTTTCTAAAAATAATACGGCCTCGTCTTGTTGGAGGATGAGTGGACCCCGTCGCCCTATTGCTGGACGACTGGACCCCGTCGCCCTAACGGAGGACGACAGCTGGCCGGTCTTCCATGTGGCGCCCGGCGATTGGCGCGGCCACGTCGCACCGCTCCCCCTCGTCCCGGCATGGGCTGTCGGTGGCTGGGGCCCAGCCGACACGGGCCTGTCGTCCACCCGCTGGACGATCGTCCACCTGTCGGACGGCAGGGTGCCAGCCCCGCGCCGAGGCCCCTTTCTTCCTCCTCCTTCACTTATCCTCCTCTTCCTCTGTTCTTTCTTGGTGTTCTTCGTTTCTTCTCTTTCCCACTCAAAAACTAACCCATTTGTACACCAAACTGAGCCATTTTTTTACCGATTTGCCACCGTAGATACATTGTAGATAGTTGGGGGAGGCAAGGGAGAGCTCGATCTAGTGATGGGGTAGCTCGTGGTGGCCGTGGTGAGCATTTTGGTGGAGGTGGTGGTGAGCATATTGGTGGAGGTGGTGGATGTTGTGTTGGTGGTGGAGGTGAAGCTCCGGCTCCGGTGATTGAAGGCCGCCGTTCTCGTTACTTCGCACGCTTCAAGGGTATAATTTAACAGACGTTTTCTCCGGTAGATGTTATTTGCTCCGGTAATATTTCGTATTAGGTGTGCGAATATTGTTATTTGCTCCGGTAGTAAGTAGTAACCGATATATTTTTAGATGTCTAATATTTAGTTGTTTGAATATATTCAATTGCTCCGGTAATATTTCGTATTATATGTGGATGGCAAATATTTAGGTCTGTCAGTTTTTTTAGTTGCCGCGGTACTATCCGTAATATATTTAGATGTCAAATATGTAGTTCTATCAATATTTGAAGTTGTTCCGGTAATATCCGTAATATATTTAGTTTAGTAATTTTTTTTAGGTGTGTGAATATTTTTAGTTGCTTCGTTAATATTCCGTAATATATGTACTTGTCAAATATTTAGGAGTGTGAATGTTTCTAGTTTGCCATGCTGTTTAACAGTTGTTTGTCCATGTTAAATAATTTTATAGGTGAGCCGAGATGTCCGATGTAGTGACGTTCATATTTTACTATGGTCCTGGTATTGTCCAAACAAATGAGATTGGGGTTGATCTGAGTGAATTTGAGCACATAGAGGTGCCACTGACCGCCCCTCAAACATGGTATGTTAGTCAGTTGAAAGAATGATTGACAACATGTTTAGGGCTGAATACTGAAACGCACACCATGGGTGTTCATGCATTGTGGACCCGGTCAAGTTCAAACATTTTCTTCTATTTGAGGCCAATAGAGCGGGACTCTTAGTGGGTGAGCTGGTTACAAGGTTGCGAAACCAGGGGATGCAATCCTTGTGCCTTAGTGCTTCCCGTTGTGAAGGAGGTAATTGCACCTGAAGGCGAGCGTGGTTACAATCCTGGGCAAAGCAATGATGGGATGATGCTATCTATGTCAAATGCTGGAGCTGATGGTTACGAACAAGGGCAGGGTAGGCAGGTAGAAGGAGGAAATGCCGATGGTTATTACAATGTCGAGGTGGACGGTGACGAGGTAGATGGGCACATGCAGAACCAGATGGAAGATGAGGATACAGATGTTGACATTGGTCATGCCGATGATTCCGACGAGTCTGATGAAGAAGAGAACGCAATGGATGTGCCTAATCCTGCATCATGGAATCATGACTTCTTATCAGCAATGATCGTGAACGATGGGCATGATTCTGCCTGGCAATATCACTAGAATAACATTGCGACGGGTGCTATGTATCCCAACAAGAACACTCTGAAGGACACAATCATTCAATGGGCAATGTCCACACAAAGGGTTTTCAGAGCTCAGGTGTCAAGTCAAAAATAGTTGACAATGGTATGCAAGAACGAAGATTGTCCCGCCAGGGTGCATGCCTATCTCCCTAAGTATGGCACAAGTTGGGTGATCAGTGACCTAGTTCAGCACACATGTCTTATTCCCTGCATCCCTCAAGATCATGCCAACCTTTCGTCCACGCTTATTGCTCGGTTGCTTTACAACGAGATAGTGGAGTGCAAAGCGATGGAAGTGAAGGCTATCCAGACAAAAGTATTCGTCAGGTTCAAGTACATAATTTCTTATGGCAAGGCTTGGAGGGCTAAGCATAGGGCGCTTGAGACCAGATTTGGTTCTTATTTCGATGCATATGACTCTGTTGTCCGGCTCCTCCACACGCTGCAGGACCGGAATCCTGGCACCTATGTCGACATCCAAGACCTCTTCATGCCAGAGTTCCCAACTGTGAGGGTGCTGCATCGACTGTTCTTCTCTTTCGGTGTATGCATCAAAGCTTCCAGGCATTGCCGACCGGTGATATGTGTAGATAGCACTTTTCTCACTGGCAAGTACAAGGATCAGATCCTGACAGCCATTGGTCAAGACGGACAAAATCAAGTAGTACCACTCGCATTTGCATTTGTGGAGAGTGAGAACATTGAAAGTTGGACATGGTTCTTTAGGCAATTGAAAGTAGCATTTGTGAAGGATAAGCCCAATGTTTGCATCCTTCATGACATGCATGCAGGTATACTCAGTGCGATAAACACACTGACAAACCCTGGTCCTGAGGAACAAACTCCATGGCAGGACTTGCAGAGTCGTTGGTGAATGCGCCATCTGGGGGCTAATTTCTTCTCGCAGTTCAGAAATAAGAACCTGATGAATCTGTTCAAAAAACTCTGCAAGCAGAACCAACTATGGAAGTACAATTTGATACGTGACAGACTTAATGTGTGCACGCAGAGACATGTTAGGGACAAGAAAGCTGCAAGAGATGCAGCGGTGAGAGCACATGTTGAAGCAATAGCAGCACAATTAGCAACTGGAACATCGGCCGTGGAGGAGGAGCCTGTTGGGCTTTGTGACTTGCCAGGATTTGACCCACCTGGTACTAGGAGAAGGCTCGGGAGGTCGATTAAAACCTTCGAGCAGTGGATAGAGCATGAGCCTCTGGAGAGGTGGTCTTTGCTGCATGACACACAGATGAGATACCTGCCCCTACTACGGCGGATATGTACCCGAGCTATGATACTTCGGGCTCTAGGTAGCACGTGGTAAGATATATTCTCTTTATGTAATGCAAGTAGTTGATACATACTTTGTCGTGCATACCTAATAATCGTCCTGACAATTTCAGGCTGGGTTGACTCGCGGACTTGGCGAGGAGGTGTCCAACTTTCAGCGTTCACTGTCGTCTGCACCTCTAATGATTCATTGGGCTCAGGTCCAGAACTGGATGACGCGCATTGAGGGGAGGCTACGATCTGTGTATCGGGCTATCACGTGCACACGCACTTCGGACGTTCTTCACCCAGCAGCCCCTACAACGCCCCCCGCGTCACTCCACGCACCAGCAGCAGCCGCGTCACTCGACTGGTCAGCTCGAACCCACACATCACCGACATGAGCCGCGTCCACGTCTTGCAGAGCAGTGGACGGTCAGGCCACCACCTCCTGACCAGGCTGGTAGTTCGGCGTGGTAGCACCAGCCGGATCCCACGTCTGGCTACGTGTTTCGGCCAGGACCCCAGCAGCAAGGTCCCACACCGGGATTCGTGATGCAACCACCGCCTACAGGTATGTTTCTTCATATTAATTCTTGTCAATATCGATTGGGCCTATGTATTTCGTCATTACTTATGTTCTCTCCATCCAGCAGGGTCCTACGGATATATGGCGTATGGACATGACGCGTCTATGTATGGATCCCGGTGGGATAATGACCATGAAGGTGGGCATAACACACATGATTTCTTGTCGCAGCACAACGAGTGGATGGACATGTATTCGACTCCTGCACCACCTCCCACACAGGAAACACAGTATGACCAGGAATGGTCTGAGCTTCCTCCCCGTAACGTTTGGCCACCCCACAGGTATATGTGGTCGACGCCGCCTCCACCACCTCCACGATGTGGCGGACGACGTGCTTGTCTTGCACTATATCTATCTATGTATGCAAGAGACATATTCTACCTATGTATGCGACATACATATATCTATCTATGTATGCGAGAGACATATTCTACCTATGTATGCGAGAGATATATTTCTATTCATTCGCATTGTTAATCAAGTTACACTAGAGATAATTAAGATACAAGTACATCATAATTAAACGGTACGACTTAGCTTAAATAATACATCATACAAACTACATGAAGACATCATCGTCATCCTCCGTCGATGCAGCACTATTGCCCTTCGACGATGATGCACTCTTGCCCTTCGACAATGCGGGTGTCTTGGCCTTGCTGCTCGGCATGAAGATATCGTCTTCGTCTTCGCTTTCGTCAGTCCATAAATAAGTATGCTCTGCTGCAGTCCTTAGGAAAGTTGGACTCTTATGTTGTTGCTTCTCCACCTTAGATGCAACCTGAGAAGTTCTTTCCGTATCTCCTCAAAGGTCCTTGCAGGCCACCCGCACCTACTTAATGTGTGAGCCAACTCATTCAGTATGGTGTCACTACTGATAAGTTCGTTCCATTGAACTATCCTATTGTCTATCTTAAAATTGCTGGCTAACCTCAGAAGATATTTCGACATACTCAGGTGGAAACTACGATCGAAAGGATAATGAGGATAATGGGACATCTTGATGAGACTACGATGCACTGCTTACCAACCTTTCTGTATGGGGGGGGGGGGGGGGGTTATACGTCGAGAAGAGAAATATGGCAGGAAATAAGATGGCGGGAACATAAGGGTTGGCGAGAAAGAAGATGGCGGGAACAGAAGGGGTGGCGGGAAAGAAGATGTCGGGAAACATAAGGGTTGGCGGGAAAGACGATGGCGGGAACAGAAGGGTTGGCGGGAAAGAAGATGGCGGGAAAGGGTTGCCGGGAACACGGTTGCGTGGACAATTAGGCCAGCTAGGGTGCTGAGATACAATTATGGGCCGAAATATAGTTCCATTAGCTCATAAATTTGGTATCATGCAGCTGTCGTGTTAGGGTAAGCCGATTGGAACTAATTGGCCACGGGTAAGATGATTAGTTCCAATCATCTTGAGGGAGGACGACTGGAGGTAATCATCTTACAGGAGGATGACTGGAGGCCCTCCTTTAGCCGACTGCTCAGTCGGCCTGCTGTAAGGCGACTGGATACTAATCATCTACAAGTAAGACGATTAGTTCCAGTCGTCTTGCCTCAAGCCGACGCCATATTATTTGTGAAATATATCTAAACCGTGTATTATTTCTGTAAATTAATAAAAAAAAAATATTATTTAAAAAAATTAGCTGGATTCGGAATACTTCTTCTCTGAACCGATGGGATGGACTGTCACTATTTCATTGGACAAAGTTTCATACCTTATTGACAGCTAAACAAGAAACTGGAGTGCGGATGTTATTCGTGCAAAATTCTTGCAACCGGATGTGGAGGCAGTCTTGAACTTACCTTTAAATCCTGCCGGTGGTGAAGATACCTTGTCTTGGGGTATGGAGAAGTCTGGGCATCTACTCTCTAAAATCCATGTATCACTCATTCACTCTCTAGTACTCGTAACCAGCTTAGCTTTCTAGAGGAAGGGACGATTACATAAACTTCATGAGCAAATAAAGAGTTGTGGGCTGCTTTATGGAAACTTAACGTGGTTCCAAAGGTTCGAGTCTTCTGGTGGAGGGTACTTCGGGGCATACTCCTTTATTCGGTCAACTTGCAATATAGACACATCAAGCAACTTGGCTTGTGTGACATTTGCAAAGCAACATACGAGGACATATTTCATGCGGTGGTCAGCTGTAGACATGCAAAATAATAATAATAATTAGATTGCAACAAGGGACCGGTTTCAGAATCGTCTCCCTTGGTTGCATCCAAACATTGGCTCGTGACATCTTGATAGGTCATATGTTCACTCATGATGAGAGATGCAAGATCATTACCATTATGCACACTATATGGTCACCGCGCAACCGTTGCACGCATGAACAAGACAGATATGACCCCATGCAGGCTATCAAATGGGTTCATGAGACTCTGGCAATTTTGGAACTACCATTTTCTCGGAAAAATTAGTACCCAGCCAGAACCGGAGACCTCCTGAACCTGGTTGGGTTACTATCAACACCAATGGGGCGTTGGATGTTGATGACATGAAGGGAGGGATGGGAGGAGCGGCTCAAAAACACCTAGTGTTCCTTGGAGCTTGGAGCAAACCTTTACAAGGCGTGTGAGACCCATTCATAGCTGAATTGTTAAATCTTCGCGAGGCATGATCTTCGCTCAACTTCGTGGTTATTCACATGTCATAATGAAGATTGACAACTTGAAGTTAGTCAATCTATGAAAATCGTGAAACGATACAAGGTCGATTGCAACACATATCTTGAAGGAATTAGAGGAGATCGGAGCAATTTTTGCTTCTCTCTTGCTTACTCATGTCCGTAGTGATGCTAATGTCCCGACCTATCATTATGCTCGTTTTGCTTGTACACTTGATGGTATTGAGAGCTGGCTTCATGTAAGCCCCGAGTGTCTTTATTTCTTGCGTATGGGTGGATTGTAACCGTATGTTAGTTCATTAATAAAGCTCCCAATTTGATGTAAAAAAAGAACAAGTCATCACCAAATCAAGCAACAAACATTAAGAGGTGGCATGGGGAAGAATTTTTTCATCATGCTATCAACCCATACGAATTAGACAGTGCTTCTAATCTTTTCTGATTTATTAAATGTGCACACCAATTAACCATGGCAACATCCACACATTCTCCCCCGAGAGCTCACTGATGCTTGGAGCATTTCGTTTTACATATTGGCAAAAAAACATGTATTCGAATTATTCCTAGTCTATACAATGATTGGAAGGGCACACCACTTGCCATACGTTTGTAATGTATACAACATTCACGCATACACATAAAGAACAAGAAAAACCCACTCGATAAACAAAAAGAGAAAAAAAAAGAAACAAACATACATAAAATTGAAAATAAATTGACTGAACATATTTTTCATTCAGAGACTGTCAAATAGAAATAGAGAAAAAATTAAACTTTTTTTTGATGGGGTAATAGTTTTTTTAAACTTTTCTTTATGGGAATGGGGAATGAACAATAAAACGTCCTCCTTGTAGATTCTTTTTTTTGAGACAAATCCTCCTTGTAGATTTTTCTTTGAGGGGATCCTTCTTTTTTTTAGTAACATGAGGGATCCTCCTTGTAATTAGCCCACGGCCCTCCACATTCGCTGGGTGAAGCAACCACCCACGCCCGAAGCCCCCCTTATCGGCCCATATAGCCTGTTAACGGAAGCCCATTCCACCCTGCTTCCCAAACCCACCGCCCTCACAGCCGTCCGATCCAAATCGAACCGTCCAAACCCTTTCCCACCCCAAAACCCTAGCGCCGCCAACCTATATGATCTCCTCCCGACCCCCGCCGCCAGTTTTCCCCCGCACACAACCCACGAACCCTCCCCCAACCCACCGGCGGCGGCGCAGCGCGAGCGAGGAGGAGTCGAAGATGGTGAAGTTCCTGAAGCCCGGCAAGGCGGTGATCCTGCTGCAGGGCAGGTACGCCGGGAAGAAGGCGGTGATCGTGCGCGTGTTCGAGGAGGGCACCCGCGACCGCCCCTACGGGCACTGCCTCGTCGCCGGCCTGGCCAAGTACCCGAAGAAGGTGATCCGCAAGGACTCGGCCAAGAAGACGGCCAAGAAGTCCCGCGTCAAGGTGTTCCTCAAGCTCGTCAACTTCACCCACCTCATGCCCACCCGCTACACCCTCGACGTCGACCTCAAGGAGGTGGCCTCCGGCGCGCCCGACTCCCTCACCTCCAAGGACAAGAAGGTCGGCGCCGCCAAGGCCGCCAAGGCCAAGCTCGAGGAGAGGTTCAAGACCGGCAAGAACAGGTGGTTCTTCACCAAGCTCCGTTTCTAGGCCGGCTTGCCGCGCAGCAGCAGGCCACGCCAGGGCGGCCTCTGCCATTACCCCTTTACATTTTAGTTGCTTGTTCCTGGTATCCGCCTCTGTTTTGGTATTGCCGATGAAGACTCTGTGTTTAGTGTGGATCTTATGAGATATGATGATGTTTCATGTGTTAAATCATGTGAAGAATAGATCTTTGTTGGAATTTTGTTCAGCGTTATTACTTCGTGAGATATGCTGTCTGTTGTGTCCTAATATTATTGTCATCTTGGTCGTGAATTATATTTCATCTCTCTGTTAGTGTGTCTGTCAACTGGTCAGTGTAATGATTATCTAGGTCTGGTGCTGTGTAGGATCTTTCTTGGTTGTGTGTTCTGCTAGACTCGTTTATTAGTGGTCAGTAATGTAGAATTTTTTATTTCTATGATTATTTTGCTGGACTGTTGATATTACGGTCGTAACTACTTCATGCTGGCCATGCCATTTCACTATAACTGGCACTGTTTTACAGGCTAGTTTGTGCTTTAGGATGCTTAACAGGCTAGTTTGTGCTTTAGGATGCTATATATTGCCTGTTGAATAGTCTTGTGTTTAGTTCCCTGTGTGTACTTGTACTCTATATATAACTTTGTTGGCTTACAATTCTAATGCATCAGTTGTGCATCAGTCGTATCATCTGTATTGTTGATCTAGCTCTAATGGTTATTGCTTTGATACAATGCTTACCATTGAAGTACACATACCGACATACTACATGGTAGACCAAACATGTGGGACACTAAGATCCAAATAAACGCATTATATGACTAATTGTTGAAAAAAATAGGCCAAAGCTCGTGAATCTCTCTTGTTTTTTATATAGTGAATCAAGCAGGTTATCACTTATTAGTTCTGTTGCTTCATCTTGCCAAACTTTATAAGCATGTACTGTAGCATCACATCCTGGCAACTTTATTGTATCCATTTAGCATCACATCAGCTGTGCATTGTTTGTGTCACTGGTCTGTACAAGATTAGTTGTGTGTTGTCTCCGGTTGGTCTTTTGTCTGCCTTTTTCTCTATATTTTGGCATATCTTCCTCCAGTGAAGATGATGTGTTGTTTTTATCAATCCTAACATGGTATCTGAGCTTTAGCTCTTCAGGCTATAGCTCTGATTACCAAGTTGGGTAGAAAATTATGACACATATATTTCATTGTACGGTGGTATGTTTGAATATAGAGCACGAGGAACATTAGAGTCCAATCGAGCACTTCGCATTGCTAATTTTGTACAAACATTTATGGATTGATTAGGTAAATGAACATGATTGGGATTGATTAGGTAAATGAACTTGTCTAGAATTCATTTCAGTGTCATGTAGGAGTTAGTTGTAGCACATCAGTTGTGCTGTGGCTAGTTTGTACAAGATTAGTAATGTGTTGTCTTTGATTTGGTCTCTTTTGTACTTGTGTGTTATATATTTGGGCCTATTGTCTCGCAATGAAGATGTATGTGTGGTCTTTTATCAATTCTAACATGGTATCAGCTTCCTAGCTCGGGCTAGGAGTCTGATACCATGTGAGAGTTGATGAGGATGACAGATATGTTACATTGCATGATAGTATGTTTGAATATAGAGCGCACAGAACAACAGAGTCCAAGCAAGCACTTCACAGTTCTAATTTTGCACAGGCAGCTCTCTTTGATTAGGTAAAAGAGCACGATTTTTTGAAGTCTGGGACCGATTTGCCTTGTAAAATGGAGCCAACATTGCAACAGGGCGATTTTGCAGTGTAGTATCCAATAAGCCAGCCAGCCTTATGTATTCAGACAGTATATATAGAGAGTTTTCTGTGGATTTATTTGCATGATGTGCTCTAGAAGCCATTCTCTACTGGTGACATTCTAGTTCAGTACTCCTTTTGTGTGACCATCTTCATTTGTGTGACCTGTTGTTTTTTTTTACTTTCTAACTTGGTATGTGTTTTTAAATGTGGAGCTTGAATGACATAAACTGTCTGTGTTTGTGGTGTGGTCCCCTTTTATGCTGGAAAGGTGGTATGTGCATGTCTGCAATAACCAGAATCACTGCTGCAATTGCATTTCAATTGGTGCCTTGGTTTTTGATACCTGTTAGGTATCGTATTGTTTCGAGATCCACTCATGCTGAAATGATTGGAATCTCTATAGGTGACTAGCGAACGCTCATCCATGTGTATCTTCCAATACATCTCAAAACTGCATGAGCCTGGATTGGCCACTCTATTCTGGGGATACACCCTCAAACAGGGTTCCCGAATAAGTAGAGTGGCGTTGGTAAGTCCAGGGCTCCAGGCCCTCCGTTTGGGTAATAGCACATCTTTTCTTGTACAATGCAATCGAAGGCATAGTACAATGTGATCGGTGATCCAAGAGAAGAGACTTGAAGATGCTATGGTTTTGATCTGGCATGGCTAAGTTGCATCTGTGACTATCGTCTTCTAAACCTCCTGTGTACAATTGGAAGCTAGGGGTTTCAAAGGAAACTTTGTTGGAAAGATTGCCACAGAAAATTTTAACCTTTGCTGCGTTTGGACTAGTAAAACATATTAAAGTTATAGTTTTCACCGAACTTCAAACGTCCACGACCCAATGTAAAATCTAGAAAACTCTACTCATTATACTGGATTGGACCAACCTTTCCTTTGGCACATTACCACTCTGCTCTTGACAAGCTTTCCTCTGTTTTCTTGTTCCTCCATTTCATAGCTGCAAGCATCTTCTATGCTTACTTTCATTCTTTCAATCTTATGTTTTTCATATCTCCAGTTTGAAAAGGGCCCGCTGGCCTTGGAAGCTACACCCTCGGTAAAGAAATATAAGAGCTAGTGATCTAAACGCTCTTATATTTCTTTACGGAGGGAGTAGATAATAAGAAAAGGAATGCGCTGGGCTTGGAAGCTGACGATATTTATTTTGAATAAGCACTATCGATACAAACTTCAGGTACAAAAACCACTGGAGATACAAACTTCAGGTACATTCGACACACACCTAACTAAGAGGGGATCGAAGGGAAGGGGCTGGCCCTCGAAGGTTGACTAAGACAGATTTGTAACGATAGCAGAAGTAGGTATACATACTGGCTATACATATAATGTGATTAGATACATCACTCCATGTAGATCTAATAAGGGATAAAAACAAGGTGGATGTGATGGGATAATTTTACACACGGAGCCCGTATGACATCGATCACACTGCAATAAGCACGAGAACTGTAGATGAATCACAAAATAATTTAACAGCACACATGCTCCATCCGAACTGCTACGGCTGATGCAGCTTGAGACTCATCAAGGTTCTGAAGATACCTGCGAGCACACCAGCAATAGAGAGCACAGCCACGATTGTCTTGAAGTTGTTGTATACAAACCTATGCACGGCGATCCTCATAGGCCTTTCACGCTTGAACATCTCAATTTTCTCCGTAATGACGAAGTAGCGGTAGCCGAGGCGCATGTGGCGAGCAAGGTCCTTGAAGGAAACGAGCAGCTCATGGTTGCTGAAGAAGCTGCGAACGAGGTGCTTGGCTCGCAGCTCGTGCACGTCCTCTTCCTTGTCCATGAGCATTGCCAAGAGGGAGATGTAGGAGCTGATGACGAAGCCGTCTGATGGAATTCTGTCGGACACGCACGCCTCGTAGGCTGCCATGTTGACTAGCCAGCAAGCAGTGAAGTCATTTATGAACAATGGCGTCAAGGAGAGCTGGCCGCCGAAGAGGCGGTCTCTCTGGATGTTCATGTCTGCGAACCATGTCTTGTTGCTGGCGGTCAGCTTGATGCCGATTTCCGCGAGCTCAATGGCACTGCTACCTGATGAGAAGCAACTATCAGCATGATCTTCGTCAGTCATACCGCTAATCTGATAGTATCGGAGGAGCCCAAGGAGATGTGGTGGCCTGTACTTTTTGAGTTCTTCCACAGAAACCTTGTGTTTCATTCAGAATATGAATATGGTGTGATATTGAAAAATAACGCCATATTTGTAACAAAATCGTATGCAAGGGATGGTATCAACAAGTCCATAAGAGCCTCGAGGACCACCCAAGGGAGCTGATTCTCCAGCAGAAAGATATCCTTTACTAGCATGCAAGGCCCCATGGACAAGGTCATCCGGTTGACAAATAAAGCACAATTGTAATCCATCCCCATATAGAGCAGCAGATAGCAACCATCAAGGAACATCATTACCGCAAATTCTGAATCAGTGAACTTGGCCACCGCATCATCAGTGTAACAGTCCCGGGCTTTGCCGACGATCGAGAGGATCTTGCTGTACACTTCCTCGACCGAATGGCCCGACTGCTCACACAAGTGGTGGGCCGCCGCGTGCTTCAACTCCTCCGTCTCCTGCAGGTGCGCTGAGCCATGGTGGTACGGTCCGAGGGACACGAAGCTCGGGATGATGTAGCGTTCCTCGACCCCTCGCAAGCCTCGCGGGAACCTGTGGATCTTGGTTCCAAGCTTGGCGAAATCAGCCTCTAGTTTCTCCCTCGCATTCCTCACTATCTCTTGGATTTGGATAGCAGTAGTCTCTTGGGTTTGGATGGTAGCAGTGTCTTGGATTTGGGTAGTAGTAGTGTTCATAGGGCCAACACACTGTATGTAGGTAAGTTTTGAAATTTAGCTAGTTGTAGTTGAACTAACATTCCCTGCAATGCATGCTCAACTATTTATACATAAACATGCATACGGCAATATTGTACTCCCTCCGTCCGGAAAAGCTTGTCTCTTAAATGGATGTATCTAGTACCAAGTTAGTGCTAGATACATCCATTTAAGGAACAAGCTTGGGACAAGTTTTTTCGGACGGAAGGAGTATACTTTAATCATATTCTTTCCTCCACCTTTTACACGACTAGAAGCTACTAGCTTATAGCTTATGAAGGAGCTTCCTTGTGTTGTGTATAATAAAATATTCTTGTCATGCATGTATAAACTTCGTCCTCTCCTGTATGAATTCTTATCCAAATTTTAATCCTTTTGGAAAACCACATGTTTTATTGTTGCACTTTATCAGGAGGTTCAGTTAATTCCCAATGGAAGCACAAAAAAAAGGAGAAATGAAATTTCACAATAAAGGTCATGGGTAGTTTTGTTTTTTTGTGGATGGAGGTCATGTGTAGTTCAACTATGTGCACTCCTGCATTGTGCAGGTATATATTCTTTACTTCTTTTCACGAGTAATATTCTTTACTTAGACTTCCTACTAGATCGAGCCAATTCCTTTTGGAGTCCGCATTTTTCATAGGGTCCCCAAGCATGTGCTAGCTTGCTGTATCCGGAAGGATGTGCTTTATTCTACATTCTTTGCTCAAAGTCTTTCTTAATTCCTGGTTCCTTGCTTCATCTTTTTTGCAACCGATTCCTAGCCTGTTTTGTACTTGCAGGTCCTCATCCCCCGGAACGTTCGAAACCAAGAGGTGAATGTACCTCATGTTCGGCCATGCCTCATTTGTTTTTGCATTTTCCCAGGTACTTAGACGACGTATGCGTAGCCCCGATGCGATAGAGTTTCAGGATTATGAAAAAACAGTGTTCCTTACCACCGGTGTTGAGGCTTCTTTTGTTATTAATGCATAGCTGATAATGCTTCCTTTTAAATATTGGCATACGCTTTTTTGCTGCCGCCGGGTGGCATCGTATGGATGCCGTTGTGCCGTGTTGATAGACTTTTTGATGGACACACATCATTTTTTTCTTCCGTTACAACGCACGGCCATTTGTGCTAGTAAAAGAACAACGATAAATATGTCTACTTAACTGGACATTCCTAACACTAGAATTTCGCATATATTATACCACCACAATTTTCTAAATTTGCAGGTATTTCATTAATAAATATATGCACCAGGTGATTCGAAAAGTTTTGGTGCTTAAGAAAAACATTGTGGTTTTTCAAAGAAAAAATCTGCATCAAACATATAACATGAAATAAAAATCAATTTGTACCTTACTAACACTAGAGTCCGTAGTATTTGAAATGTGCAACTAGTCCACCGAAAAATCATATCGAAAGAAAATATAAGATTCAAAATTTTGATGTTTTAGAAAAAAATGTGCACATGATGGTTAGTACACGATCGTTTAGGCAATAGTTTCGAGATCGACTCATGCAGAAAAAATTGGAAAGTTTTTCGCGTCTCCTGCGATTTATTTCCAAAGCAGATTTTTAAGTCCTTGTAATCTGATGAATTTTGTGTCGTCTTGTAGATGGGCGCAACAACTAGTTGGTGGTAATACATGAAAAACAGGTCTCAAACTCCACGTGGACCTTTTCCAAATGCATGGAAGTTTTTCTATATGTCCCAACCCAAGTCAAAACCGTGCGAACAAGGATTTTCACTCTTTACGGAAACACAGGGGGATGTGGGTATACCATGAACCAAGGCTTCGAAGTAGATACTGGTGCACACTAGCTCAAAACCCTCCACTTGGGTAATAGCCCTGCTCTTGTGTTCTTGTAAGACATAATACAATGAGATCGAATGCACGATCTAAGTCGAGAAGTGACTTCCGGATTTTTATCCGCGATGTGCTTTGAACTAGATTGGTGGCTATGAGGCCTGTATCTCTTGACTGCCCTCACTCATTGAACATGTTGTAATTGCCCTCCTATAGGGGCATCGTCTTTTTATATAGGTGTCGCGAGGTCAGAAATGGGCACATCTATATATTGCTTAAAACGGTCCCTAGATAGGCATTGCATGCTACATCCTCTAGATGGGCCAGGGCCAGTGCACGACCAAGACATGTGTTTGCCAGGAACTAGGCGCACGAGTGCACGCACCATACGCTAAAAACAAGAATGCATGGACACATGTTTTTTTCCTTGGATTATTTTTCACATTTTTGTTTTTTTTCTCCCTACCGTTAGAAATGTTCTATAAAATATATTTGAGAAAAATAATTTACTTAACTTCTTCAATTGAATTAAAAAATTATTTCATTGTGTATTCCAGAAAAATGTTTACGATGTGTGTTAAGAATTGTTTCACCGTGTACTTCAAAATTGTTTATAGTGTATCTACAAATGTCCAATATGTATATTTCTTAAGATGTTTTTATTTTACAATCTTTTCAAATTTTTTTACAGTGTATTTGAAAATGTACATCGTATATTTCAAAAAATGGTCATAACGAATTTAAAACTATTTGTCATATATTACAATATTTTTTCATCATGAATTAAAAACTGGTTGTCGCATATTAAAAATTGTTTGTCGTCTATTCAATAATTGTTCATCAAGTAAACAAATTATCATGTAAAAATTTTGTTCATCGTTTGTATAAAAATATTCATATATTTTTTCAAAAATTTCTTGCCTAATTAATGTTCTTGTACTCTTGAAAGTATTCGTGCATTTTAGTTAAGTTCTTGTATCTTCTGAATTCATTTGGAGATTTAAATAATATTCAAGAACTTTTTAGAAATAAATAAAGAAACAGAATAAAACAAGAAACAGAAAAAAGAGAGAAATATGTGAACAAAATGTAACGACATAGGAAAGAAAGAAAGGCGAAAAACAAGAAAAACTGAGATGAAAATATGACACAAAATAACAAAAAACACATTGGTTTTCTAATACTCAATGAGCAATTCCGAAATACGTGGGTGCATGATTAATATTTCAAGAAAATGGATGAATTTTCTTTAAATACACAATAAATAATTTTTAGTTCACAATTTACATTGTTTAATATCCACAACATATACTAATTACACACTAAGTATATTATTTTAAATACACGTTGAACCTTTTGAAAGTTCATCAAGAACATTCCTAATACTGATCATTTTTAAATATATCCTAATTATTTTGTCAAAATACATTGGAAACTTTTTAAAGTACACACCAATTTTTGAAAATAATTATGTGCATTTTTTTGTATACAATGGAAAAAAAAGAACAGGAGGAAAACAATGAGGAAAAGGAAAAAAATATAAAAATGAATAAGAAATAATAAAAATAAAGTAAAAAAATAAAAAATAAAAAATGGAACAAAAAATAACAGTAAAAAAGACTAAGAAAATACCTGTTGCCAGCGGTGGAGAAACCGAACAAGTGAATGATGCGTAGAAAAGCGAAAGATAACTGCTTGATTGGTTTGGGCCCAGGAGCGTGTAAGCGAGTGTTTGTGCTAACTCGCTTTAAGCGATGTATACTCTTTGCGGCCGTAATACACTTCAGCCCATTCTTTCCGGCTTCTGAAAAAAGCTCGATAAGATATGATTTTCAAACTAATAACAGAAAAATACAAAGTAAATGCATAGAAGCTCTTGGGTACTCGTGAACCCTATATGAATATTGAAATAAGAAATACCATGAAAAAAACGTGATGCCTTATTGTATTATGAATAACCATAGACAAGACGCAAACTTTAGGTAAATTTGACATGCACCTAGCTAATTAACAAGACAAGATGGCTGCAACGTACTAATTTTACACTCGAAGTCATACAACAATGATCACACCATAATAAGCACACATACTATAGAGAATAAAAGCAATTTAACAACACACATGCTGCTTCAGCAAAACTGCTACTGCTGATGCTGCTTGAGATTTGGAAGGCGGCGATGGCTTTGATGTGGTTATATAGAGGTACCTATATGCCCGACGATGATCTTAGGACTTTCAAGCTTGAACATCTCAATCTCCTCGGTGATGACGAAGTAGCGGTGGCCGAGTTGTAGGTGGCGAGCGAGGCCCTTGAAGAAAACAAGTAGCTCATGGTTAGTGAAAAAGCTACGAACGACGTGCTTGGCTCGCAGCTCGTGCATGTCCTCTATGAGCTGATGGAAATGATCTTGCCGTAGACTTTCTCGACCGAGTGGACTGACTTCTCACAGAAGTAGTGAGCTGCAACATGCTTGAAATCCCCCGTCTCCCGCTACTGCAGTAGGCCATGGTGGTATGGGCCAAGGGACACGAAGCTTGGGGTGATATAGTGTTCGTTAATCCCGGACCGTAAGCCTTGTTGGAACCTGTGGATCTTGGTACCAACCTTGGAGAAATAACCTCCTCCTCCTCCTCCTCCTCCTCTCTCTCTCTCTCTCTCTCTCTCTCTCATTTCTCACTATCTCTTGTTAGGAATCAGATGGTTGGATGCTGGCCATGGGAGGGTTTATAAAGCTAACTAAGCTACTGGTAAGGTAGACACTATTTCTAAATTAGTCCATATATCAATTAATCTGATCAAATTATCCCGTGCGGTGGCTTACAAATGATATATACATATAATAGAGGTGACCAAGGTCGATACTGATCCATACATGGCGTAATCATCAATAAGTGGCCCAAGCCTCCCGGCGACGGCCGAAGACTCCCGACGATGGGGCCTCTGCTCCACTCCGTCAGAAGTTTGCCTTTTATATTTTATATGAATTTGGATCACAATTTAACAGTAAGAACACTGCATTAGATAGTAAAGATGTCAAGAGGAACACAACGTAACCAACACGAGCCCCTACTCACGTCAAATAGGTGGCCAGACGCATAGGGTGCCCTCTGACCAAGCTGACCCCTATAGCGTCTAAAGCGGCCCGAGGTACTGTAGCGAGATGGTACTATAGTGGTTGATTTTTTTCCTACATTTTTTTTACATTAGGTTCTTCAAAAAGCCATGAAATAAATTATATTTAGAAAGTGTGAACAATCTTTGAATAAGTGAGATTTATTTTTGAACAAATAATTAACTTGTTTAAATAAGTGAACAGGTTTTCCAAATTTTGACCATTTTGGGCACACAAACAATTTTTTTCTGAAATTTTGAATATTTTTTGAAAACACGAACTGTTTTCAAAAGTCTTAACATTTTTTAAAGCCCAAACCTTTTAAAAATTCAAAACATTATTCAAATTCTTTGAATCTTTTTTATTTTCTTTGAAATTCCAAAGATTTTTTGGAAATATTTTTTCTTTTTGAATTTTTTGAACATCTGTTAAAAACATGATCATTTCTTTTAAATTTGGAAAAAATAGAAGAGACAAAACTGAAAAAAGGTTAAGGAAAATTAAACACGAAAAAACAGACCTAAACCTTCCAGCAGGTTCCGAAAACCGAATTTTGCAAGTATATACAGTATATACCTATACTAACGGGCCAAAACACTAGCTAGGTGCTGCTGCCTGGTGCGTTTGGTTGCCTAACGCCGCACGTGACCTCCTACTCGAATCAGCCTAAGAAGACAGTGAGTCCAGGCGGGGGATCAGTATATACGTATTCTAACGGCCATTGACTCCTCCAACCCGCACAGGATAACACCCTAATCGATGGATCCGGACTGGTCGGAGTTAGATCCGCCGCCCGTCATGCCGGAGATCGCCGGGCGGGAGCTTGGGTGGCGGAGGGGAGTGGAGTGAAGTGGCCAGGGGTTTGGTCCGGCGAGCGAATGACGAGGAATATATGTGGGGTTGGGTGGACCATCGTGGGCCAAGGACGACATGGCGGACGCGCCCGAGTGCCCCCATATCTGCCCCATATTTGGACTGGATATGAGGGGTGCCGGTCAGCCTAGGTGTTTGAAGCCCATTTGAGGCGCCCGTCTGGGTCAAAATTTCATGACCGGTTAATGACCGAGCGGCCCGCCCAGAAGTTTGAGACGGATTTGGGGCGGCCAGCTGTAGATGCTCTTAATTAGGCTAATTGGTGCAGGAGTTGCTAGGGTATAACCACACAATCGATTTGATTGATCGACCTCGCGAGTCAGCACATACAACTCTTTTTGCGTTGATGTTTCCGCTCCTCAGGACCTAGGCACACATCTACTTGTGAGCTACGTTGTGATTTTTCTCGAAGAGGAAGGGTGAAGAAATATAGTAGCGGAGAAGTATTTCCCCCGGTGACAATCAAGGTTATCGAACCACTAGGAGAACCAAGCAATTCCTAGTGAGCAGTACCTACACACACAAGAGCAAATACTTATACCCAACACAGGCAAGAGGGTTGTCAATCCCCTTGAACTCGTTACTTGTAAGGATTAAATCTGATAGTAGTAGAAATATAAAAAAGAAAAATAAATAAATTACAGCAAAGTATTTTTGATTTTAATAATATGATTAAAGTAGGCCCGGGTTATAATTTTCACTAGAGACTTCTCTGTAGCACAAGATGGATAGACAAATTATTGTTTGGATCTATCTATTCTATTCTATTATATACTAAAACGAGAATACAGGTTAAAATAAAGAAATAGCTAGAAAATCCCAGGTAAATCAGAAACATCCAGCCATCAGTTAAACTAATGAGACGATCACTACCGATGTATCTTCGAAATAGTCTATTGATATTAGAGTTCAAAATAATTACCCACCAAATTCATTAAGTTTTCTCATACCCCTTCGCTAAAAAAAAGGGTACATGTTATCTAGAATTCCTCACTGTCGTTTTTTTTGTGAAACTCTTTGTCTTTCCTTAAAAAAAAACTTTCTTTCGTCTTCCTGATGCGAGAGATCTGATACACAAGTCATCGGTGCTCAGGTGCACACACAAGGAGGAAAAGAAAGAGCGGCGGCTGCCCAAATGTCCCAAGAAAACGGCCGCTCACAGCACATGCACAGGAGATCAAAGCTTCGAAGGTACGTGTGAGTTTGGATCTGGAAAAAGAGAGCACTGGCTGGCCAAACATCAGTAGAAAACGGCCGCGTGCTCACAGTCCAGGAGATCCAAGGTACGAGTTTGGACCTGTTTAGGATACGTGCATGCAGAATATCATACTACTGGATCCACCTTATAACAGTAAAGTGAAAAAGGAAAAAAAAATAGATTGACCTGATCGGATCAGCGAGAAGTCACGCCACCGTTTTCGCCTCGACCGCGGCCATGCACATCAGCGGCCTCATGTTTTAAACATGCCTCACGTACGTATGCATCTATACAAGGAGCTGGCTAGGTACGAGATCGAAGGATGCCTCAGTTATATGCATCTGCTTTAGTGCTTCACTATGTTTACGATTTCTTCAGCTTTTGTAAAGTAGTTCCAAGGGGAGACAAAAATCAATTAGTTCAGATGATTTTCCACTAGGTACATTTTTTCGAGCAAAAGTTGCATTGTTATTTTGATGATTATTTAAGATTATATATTCTCATCTATATTCCAGCTAACATTCCTTTTTTTTGTCATCTTACCCTTTTTGCCATTTTTTTTGTCATCTCAGCCTTTAGTACTAACGGCTGACACCAAGTTGAAGCTTCTAAGTTTTTTTACAGGTTGTATGTATTATATATAAGTAGTATTTGGTGTAAAAATGCATTGCATTAGCATCCATGCCTGTCGTCTACTAAATAAGCGACTGCGAATGTACAGATGGTTTCATACTAATTTTTCCGTTGTTCTATGGTAAGAAATGGCTCCATGATGATATGTTACATATTATTATGCTTATCTTAGTAGAGAAAGTATTCAGAATAAATTTTGTTGCAGATGGGGGTATGATGTGCTAAAGAACATTGTCTACTGCATTTGAGACAAGCATAAATAAGTTCTTGGAAATTTAGCTCATTACAAAATATCTTTTTTCGCAAAATAAATGAATTATATATGTTAACATGATTGATACTCCCTCTGTAAACTAATATAAAAGTGTTTAGATCACTAATTTAGTAATCTAGACGCTCTTATATTAGTTTACGGAGGGAGTACACACTAAACGTTAGGATGTATAAGGCCTAACACTTCTGTAGAAGTATGGTAAGAATGCATCAACACTTGATGGAAAAACTTCCAAAAAGGGTAAAAGATTAAGACGTATCCAAGCTTATAGTGTTTCACAATTTTATTGAACGGAAGTTACATATTGATATTATAAAAATTGGTACTCTATATCATCTCATATTTGTTGATTATATAATATAGACCCGTAGTGGAGCAACTACACATTGTTACATTGTATAAGTAGAATGCAATCAGCCAATGTCAATCCCATGCCTGAAAAAATGGAGGGGCCGGGGCATCAACCAATTAACCTTTCTGACTATCCAGAAATGCCATAATTACAATATATTGGTTTTATCGTACAAAGATGAAAATCACTAATAGTTCAATAACTGCTGACCGTAAGCGGGACATTAGGTAATCATTAACATCAATATAAGTGTGCAGTATTCGCAAAATCATATATACAATGCAATAATATGTGCATAATAAATTTTCTTGCACCAAAATCTAGGAGCTAAGGTAATAACAAATAACAAAGAGTTTGATCTAAGGAAATTGCTGCACATACGATGCTTGGTTATAGGATTTTTGTACGGTTCCCGATCGGGTGGTGGGCAGTGGCTTGCTCTGACACAAGGACGGTGTGATCTACAGTGTCATATGAAAATCGTACGGAAATACTCGTACGTATAGCAATGCTCTTGATCTAAGCATCACAAAAATAAAGGAAAGCAAAACACACACACACACGCACACGGACACACACACGCACGCAGAGAGAGATAGAGATAGAGATAGAGATAGATAGATAGAGAGAGAGAGAGAGAGAGAGAGAGAGAGAGAGTAGGAGAGAGGGAGGAGCGAGAGAGGAGAGAAGGAGGAGAGAGAGGAGGAGAAGAGGAGAGAGGAGAGAGAGAGAATGTGACTCTGCGGGGCTGCCTTGCTTGGGACATTGTCATCACATTACCTAAGCAAACTTTACTCAAACCTATTCTTCTGGACAATGGTGCAAGTACATTATGAACGAAAGTATGCACATTGCATAACGTATGTATATCTAAATATCAATGAAAACATAACATTTCAAACGCGGGCAAAACGCTCATTCATATCTAATTGTTACCATATTTTGTCAAAGTTTGCTTTATACAAATAAAGTAATATGCTCGCATGATCAAAGGCTAATATATTACCTTTGTAACTCTACTTTATTAAATTCTAGCCTGCGCATTTGTGAGGGCCACTTTGCTAGTTTATTTAATTGGTCATTGCAAATTCAAGCACATCATTCCTAGTACATGGTTCTTGTCCAATTCTTCTTCTTCTTTGTGCTAAGCAACATCACAAAAGTAATGTCCCAATGATATTAAAAGGGAAGATGAGATTCAGTAGACCCAAGGAAAAGAGAAACGGATAGAAGATTATCACCCTAATCTCAGTGCCATGGTAATTAAGAAGAAAATGCCTGATTTATTTCCCTTGCCACCCTGCTCGCACTTATAAATTTCCGTAGACACTGTTGGGGATACAAATAGGAGGTTTAATCCCGAGTTTCCATGTACGCTAATTATATTTGTTCATTTTGTAATTTTCAGTTGATAATTTGTTGTCGCATTGATTAATTTAGCATTTCCGGGGAAACGCACTGGGAATCATATAGTATTCTTAAGCATTAGGCTTTTATCTACATAAATAGTTTGGCTGGCGGGGTGTGTATGTGTATGTGCGACTTGGGGGTGGGGGTGGGGCGGTGGTGCTCACTTTGGCTTTTACTAAGCTCCAACCCTTATGTTAAGCTGCCCCACACCTTGCTAATGTCATTTCCTCTTGTTTGAAACCTAGCTAAAAAAACTAGCTTACCAATAGCAAAGCTTCCTTGTGTTGCACATACTTAAATATTCTTGCTATGCCTGTATAAACCACATACTTTCTCTCTCCTTTGTGAATTCTCATCTAAAATAATTTTCTTTTTTTGGAAAATCATTCCGGTTCATGTTTGATTCCTAACGAACTTCAATGTTGTTGGGGAACACAATAATTTCAAATTTTTTCCTACGAACACGCAAGATCTATCTAGGTGATGCATAGTAACGAGTGGGAGAGTGTGTCCACATACCCTCGTAGACCGAAAGCGGAAGCGTTTAGTAACGCGGTTGATGTAGTCGAACGTCTTCGTGATCCAACCGATCAAGTACCGAACACACGGCACCTCCGCGATCTGCACACGTTCAGCTCGGTGACGTCCCTCGAACTCTTGATCCAGCTGAGGCCGAGGGAGAGTTCTGTCAGCACGACGGCGTGGTGACGGTGTTGATGAAGTTACCGATGCAGGGCTTCGCCTAAGCACTACAACGATATGACCGAGGTGGAAATCTGTGGAGGGGGGCACCGCACACGGCTAAACAATCAACTTGTGTGTCTATGGGGTGCCCCCCTCCCCCGTATATAAAGGAGTGGAGGAGGGGTGGGCCGGCCCTCTCAATGGCGCGCCCAAGGGGGGCAGTCCTACTCCCAGTAGGAGTAGGTTTCCCCTTTTCCCTAGTTGGAGTAGGAGAAGAAGGAAGAGGGAGAGAGGGAGAAGGAAAGGGGGGGCCGGCCCCCCACCCTAATTCGGATTGGGCTTGGGGGGGCGCGCCCTCCACCTGGCCGCCTCCTCCTCTCTTCCACTAAGGCCCAATAAGGCCCACTGACTCCCCGGGGGGTTCCGGTAACCCCCCGGTACTCCGGAAAATGCCCGAACCTATCCGAAACCTTTCCGGTGTCCAAACATAGCCTTCCAATATATCAATCTTTATGTCTCGACCATTTCGAGACTCCTCGTCATGTCCGTGATCACATCCGGGACTTCGAACAACCTTCGGTACATCAAAACACATAAACTCATAATACCGATCGTCATCGAACGTTAAGCGTGCGGACCCAACGGGTTCGAGAACTATGTAGACATGACCGAGACTCATCTCCGGTCAATAACCAATAGCGGAACCTGGATGCTCATATTGGCTCCCACATATTCTACGAAGATCTTTATCGGTCAAACCGCATAACAACATACGTTGTTCCCTTTGTCATCGGTATGTTACTTGCCCGAGATTCGATCGTCGGTATCTCAATACCTAGTTCAATCTCATTACTGGCAAGTCTATTTACTCGTTTCGTAATGCATCATCCCGTAACTAACTCATTAGGCACATTGCTTGCAAGGCTTATAGTGATGTGCATTACCGAGAGGGCCCAGAGATACCTCTCCGACAATGGGAGTGACAAATCCTAATCTCGATCTATGCCAACTCAACAAACACCATCGGAGACACCTGTAGAGCATCTTTATAATCACCCAGTTACGTTGTGACGTTTGATAGCACACTAAGTGTTCCTCCGATATTCGGGAGTTGCATAATCTCATAGTCATAGGAACATGTATAAGTCATGAAGAAAGCAATAGCAACAAAGTAAACGATCATAGTGCTAAGCTAACGGATGGGTCTTGTCAATCACATCATTCTCTAATGATGTGATCCCGTTCATCAAATGACAACTCATGTCTATGGCTAGGAAACTTAACCATCTTTGATCAACGAGCTAGTCAAGTAGAGGCATACTAGTGACACTCTGTTTGTCTATGTATTCACACATGTACTAAGTTTCCGGTTAATACAATTCTAGCATGAATAATAAACATTTATCATGATATAAGGAAATATAAATAACAACTTTATTATTGCCTCTAGGGCATATTTCCTTCAGTCTCCCACTTGCACTAGAGTCAATAATCTAGATTACACAGTAATGATTCTAACACCCATGGAGTCTTGGTGCTGATCATGTTTTGCTCGTGAGAGAGGCTTAGTCAACGGGTCTGCAACATTCAGATCCGTATGTATCTTGCAAATCTCTATGTCTCCCTTCTTGACTTGATCGCGGATGGAATTGAAGCGTCTCTTGATGTGTTTGGTTCTCTTGTGGAATCTGGATTCCTTCGCCAAGGCAATTGCACCAGTATTGTCACAAAAGATTTTCATTGGACCCGATGCACTAGGTATGACACCTAGATCGGATATGAACTCCTTCATCCAGACTCCTTCATTTGCTGCTTCCGAAGCAGCTATGTACTCCGCTTCACACATAGATCCCGCCACGACGCTTTGCTTAGAACTGCACCAACTGACAGCTCCACCGTTCAATATAAATACGTATTCGGTTTGTGACTTAGAGTCATCCGGATCAGTGTCAAAGTTTGCATCGACGTAACCATTTACGACGAGCTCTTTGTCACCTCCATAAACGAGAAACATATCCTTAGTTCTCTTCAGGTATTTCAGGATGTTCTTGACCGCTGTCCAGTGATCCACTCCTGGATTACTTTAGTACCTCCCTGCTAAACTAATAGCAAGGCACACATCAGGTCTGGTACACAGCATTGCATACATGATAGAACATATGGCTGAAGCATAGGGAATGACTTTCATTTTCTCTCTATCTTCTGTAGTGGTCGGGCATTGAGTCTGACTCAACTTCACACCTTGTAACACAGGCAAGAACCCTTTCTTTGCTTGATCCATTTTAAACTTCTTCAAACTTTTATCAAGGTATGTGCTTTGTGAAAGTCCAATTTAGCATCTTGATCTATCTCTATAGATCTTGATGCCCAATATGTAAGCAGCTTCACCGAGGTCTTTCATTGAAAAACTCTTGTTCAAGTATCCTTTTATGCTATCCAGAAATTTTCCAATCAACAATATGTCATCCACATATAATATTAGAAATGCTACAGAGCTCCCACTCACTTTCTTGTAAATACAGGCTTCTCCAAAAGTCTGTATAAAACCATATGCTTTGATCACACTATCAAAACGTTTATTTCAACTCCGAGATGCTTGCACCAGTCCATAAATGGATCGCTGGAGCTTGCACACTTTGTTAGCATCTTTTGGATCGATAAAACCTTCTGGTTGCATCATATACAACTCTTCTTCCAGAAATCCATTCAGGAATGCAGTTTTTACATCCATTTGCCAAATTTCATAATCATAAAACGCGGCAATTGCTAACATGATTCGGACGGACTTAAGCATCGCTACGGGTGAGAAGGTCTCATCGTAGTCAACTCCTTGAACTTATCGAAAACCTTTCGCAACAAGTCGAGCTTTGTAGACAATAACATTACCGTCAGTGTCAGTCTTCTTCTTGAAGATCCATTTATTCTCTATGGCTTGCCGATCATCGGGCAAGTCAACCAAAGTCCACACTTTGTTCTCATACATGGATCCCATATCAGATTTCATGGCCTCAAGCCATTTCACGGAATCTGGGCTCATCATCGCTTCCTCATAGTTCGTAGGTTCATCATGGTCAAGTAACATGACCTCCAGAACGGGATTACCGTACCACTCTGGTGCAGATCTTACTCTGGTTGACCTACGAGGTTCGGTAGTAACTTGATCTGAAGTTTCATGATCATTATCATTAGCTTCCTCACTAATTGGTGTAGGAATCACTGGAACTGATTTCTGTGATGAACTACTTTCCAATAAGGGAGCAGGTATAATTACCTCATCAAGTTCTACTTTCCTCCCACTCACTTCTTTCGAGAGAAACTCCTTCTCTAGAAAGGATCCATTCTTAGCAACGAATATCTTGCCTTCGGATCTGTGATAGAAGGTGTACCCAACAGTCTCCTTTGGGTATCCTATGAAGACACATTTCTCCGATTTGGGTTCGAGCTTATCAGGTTGAAACTTTTTCACATAAGCATCGCAGCCCCAAACTTTAAGAAACGACAACTTGGGTTTCTTGCCAAACCATAGTTCATAAGGTGTCGTCTCAACGGATTTAGATGGTGCCCTATTTAACGTGAATGCAGCCATCTCTAAAGCATAACCCCAAAACGATAGCGGTAAATCAGTAAGAGACATCATAGATCGCACCATATCTAATAAAGTGCGGTTACGATGTTCGGACACACCATTACGCTGTGGTGTTCCGGGTGGCGTGAGTTGCGAAACTATTCCGCATTGTTTCAAATGAAGACCAAACTCGTAACTCAAATATTCTCCTCCATGATCAGATCGCAGAAACTTTATTTTCTTGTTACGATGATTTTCCACTTCACTCTGAAATTCTTTGAACTTTTCAAATGTTTCAGACTTATGTTTCATCAAGTAGATATACCCATATCTGCTCAAATCATCTGTGAAGGTCAGAAAATAACGATACCCGTCGCGAGCCTCAATATTCATCGGACCGCATACATCAGTATGTATTATTTCCAATAAATCTGTTGCTCGCTCCATTGTTCCGGAGAACGGAGTTTTAGTCATCTTGCCCATGAGGCATGTTCGCAAGTACCAAGTGATTCATAATCAAGTGATTCCAAAAGTCCATCAGTATGGAGTTTCTTCATGCGCTTTACACCAATATGACCCAAACGGCAGTGCCACAAATTAGTTGCACTATCATTATCAACTCTGCATCTTTTGGCTTCAATATTATGAATATGTGTATCACTACTATCGAGATTCAATAAAAATAGACCACTCTTTAAGGGTGCATGACCATAAAAGATATTACTCATATAAATAGAACAACCATTATTCTCAGATTTAAATGAATAACCGTCTCGCATCAAACAAGATCCAGATATAATGTTCATGCTTAACGCTGGCACCAAATAACAATTATTCAGGTCTAAAACTAATCCCGAAGGTAGATGTAGAGGTAGCGTGCCGACGGCGATCACATCGACTTTGGAACCATTTCCCACGCGCATCGTCACCTCGTCCTTAGCCAATCTTCGCTTAATCCGTAGTCCCTGTTTCGAGTTGCAAATATTAGCAACAGAACCAGTATCAAATACCCAGGCACTACTGCGAGCATTAGTAAGGTACACATTAATAACATGTATATCACATATACCTTTGTTCACTTTGCCATCCTTCTTATCCGCCAAATACTTGGGGCAGTTCTGCTTCCAGTGACCAGTCCCTTTGCAGTAGAAGCACTCAGTCTCAGGCTTAGGTCCAGACTTGGGCTTCTTCACTTGAGCAGCAACTTGCTTGCCGTTCTTCTTGAAGTTCCCCTTCTTCCCTTTACCCTTCTTCTTGAAACTGGTGGTCTTGTTGACCATCAACACTTGATGCTCCTTCTTGATTTCTACCTCCGCAGCCTTTAGCATTGCGAAGAGCTTGGGAATTGTCTTATCCATCCCTTGCATATTATAGTTCATCACGAAGCTTTTGTAGCTTGGTGGCAGTGATTGAAGAACTCTGTCAATGACACTATCAACCGGAAGATTAACTCCCAACTGAGTCAAGTGATTATGATACGCAGATATTTTGAGTATATGTTCACTAACAGAACTATTCTCCTCCATTTTACAGCTGTAGAACTTATTGGAGACTTCATATCTCTCAATCCGGGCATTTGCTTGAAATATTAACTTCAACTCCTGGAACATCTCATATGCTCCATGACGTTCAAAACGTTGTTGAAGTCCCGGTTTTAAGCCGTAAAGCATGGCACACTGAACTATCGAGTAGTCATCAGCTTTGCTCTGCCAGGCGTTCACAACGTCCGGCGTTGCTCCTGCAGTGGGTCTTGCACCTAGCGGTGCTTCCAGGACGTAATTCTTCTGTGCAGCAATGAGGATAATCCTCAAGTTACGGACCCAGTCCGTGTAGTTGCTACCATCATCTTTCAACTTAGCTTTCTCTAGGAACGCATTAAAATTCAAAGGAACAGTAGCACGGGCCATTGATCTACAACAACATAGACATGCAAAATACTATCAGGTACTAAGTTCATGATAAATTAAAGTTTAATTAATCATATTACTTAAGAACTCTCACTTAGATAGACATTCCTCTAATCATCTAAGTGATCACGTGATCCAAATCAACTAAACCATGTCCGATCATCACGTGAGATGGAGTAGTTTTCAATGGTGAACATCACTATGTTGATCATATCTACTATATGATTCACGCTCGACCTTTCGGTCTCAGTGTTCCGAAGCCATATCTGCATATGCTAGGCTCATCAAGTTTAATCCGAGTATTCTGCGTGTGCAAAACTGGCTTGCACCCATTGTATGTGAACATAGAGCTTATCACACCCGATCATCACGTGGTGTCTCGGCACGACGAACTTTCGCAACGGTGCATACTCAGGGAGAACACTTGTACCTTGAAATTTAGTGAGAGATCATCTTATAATGCTACCGTCGAACTAAGCAAAATAAAATGCATAAAGGATAAACATCACATGCAATCAATATAAGTGATATGATATGGCCATCATCATCTTGTGCCTTTGATCTCCATCTCCAAAGCACCGTCATGATCACCATCGTCACCGGCGCGACACCTTGATCTCCATCGTAGCATCGTTGTCGTCTCGCCAACTATTGCTTCTACGACTATCGCTACCGCTTAGTGATAAAGTAAAAACAATTACATGACGATTGCATTGCATACAATAAAGCGACAACCATATGGCTCCTGCCAGTTGCCGATAACTCTGTTACAAAACATGATCATCTCATACAATAAAATATAGCATCATGTCTTGACCATATCATATCACAGCATGCCCTGCAAAAATAAGTTAGACGTCCTCTACTTTGTTGTTGCAAGTTTTACGTGGCTGCTATGGGCTGAGCAATAACCGTTCTTACCTACGCATCAAAACCACAACGATTTTTCGTCAAGTGTGCTGTTTTAACATTCAACAAGGACCGGGCGTAGTCACACTTGATTCAACTAAAGTTGGAGAAACTGACACCCACTAGCCACCTGTGTGCGAAGCACGTCGGTAGAACCAGTCTCGCGTAAGCGTACGCGTAATGTCGGTCTGAGCCGCTTCATCCAACAATACCGCCAAATCAAAGTATGACATGCTGGTAAGCAGTATGACTATTATCGCCCACAACTCTTTGTGTTCTACTCATGCATATAACATCTACGCATAGACCTGGCTCGGATGCCACTGTTGGGGAACGCAGTAATTTCAAAAAATTTCCTACGAACACACAAGATCTATCTAGGTGATGCATAGCAACGAGCAGGAGAGTGTGCCCACGTACCCTCGTAGACCGAAAGCGGAAGCGTTTAGTAACGCGGTTGATGTAGTCGAACGTCTTCGCGATCCAACCGATCAAGTACCGAACACACGGCACCTCCGCGATCTGCACACGTTCAGCTCGGTGACGTCCCTCGAACTCTTGATCCAGCTAAGGCCGAGGGAGAGTTCTGTTAGCACGACGGCGTGGTGACGGTGTTGATGAAGTTACCGATGCAGGGCTTCGCCTAAGCACTACAACGATATGATCGAGGTGGAAATCTTGGAGGGGGGCACCGCACACGGCTAAACAATCAACTTGTGTGTCTATGGGGTGCCCCCTCCCCCGTATATAAAGGAGTGGAGGAGGGGTGGGCCGGCCCTCTCTATGGTGCGCCCAAGGGGGGCAGTCCTACTCCCAGTAGGAGTAGGTTTCCCCTTTTCCCTAGTTGGAGTAGGAGAAGAAGGAAGAGGGAGAGAGGGAGAAGGAAAGGGGGGGGGGGGCCCACCCCAATTCGGATTGGGCTTGGGGGGGGGGGGGGGGGCGCCCTCCACCTGGCCGCCTCCTCCTCTCTTCCACTAAGGCCCAATAAGGCCCATTGACTCCCCGGGGGGTTCCGGTAACCCCCCGGTACTCCGGAAAATGCCCGAACCTATCCGAATCATTTCCGGTGTCCAAACATAGCCTTCCAATATATCAATCTTTATGTCTCGACCATTTCGAGACTCCTCGTCATGTCCGTGATCACATCCGGGACTCCGAACAACCTTCGGTACATCAAAACACTTAAACTCATAATACCGATCATCATCGGACGTTAAGCGTGCGGACCCTACGGGTTCGAGAACTATGTAGACATGACCGAGACTCATCTCCGGTCAATAACCAATAGCGGAACCTGGATGCTCATATTGGCTCCCACATATTCTACGAAGATCTTTATCGGTCAAACCGCATAACAACATACGTTGTTCCCTTTGTCATCGGTATGTTACTTGCCCGAGATTCGATCGTCGGTATCTCAATACCTAGTTCAATCTCGTTACCGGCAAGTCTCTTTACTCGTTCCGTAATGCATCATCCCGTAACTAACTCATTAGTCACATTGCTTGCAAGGCTTATAGTGATGTGCATTACCGAGAGGGCCCAGAGATACCTCTCCGACAATCGGAGTGACAAATCCTAATCTCGATCTATGCCAACTCAACAAACACCATCGGAGACACCTGTAGAGCATCTTTATAATCACTCAGTTACGTTGTGATGTTTGATAGCACACTAAGTGTTCCTCCGATATTCGGGAGTTGCATAATCTCATAGTCATAGGAACATGTATAAGTCATGAAGAAAGTAATAACAATAAACTAAACGATCATAGTGCTAAGCTAACGGATGGGTCTTGTCAATCACATCATTCTCTAATGATGTGATTCCGTTCATCAAATGACAACTCATGTCTATGGCTAGGAAACTTAACCATCTTTGATCAACGAGCTAGTCAAGTAGAGGCATATTAGTGACACTCTGTTTGTCTATGTATTCACACATGTAATAAGTTTCCGGTTAATACAATTCTAGCATGAATAATAAACATTTGTCATGATATAAGAAAATATAAATAACAACTTTATTATTGCCTCTAGGGCATATTTCCTTCAAATGTACACAAACCCTCGCTCGTTTTCCACCTCTAGTCATTTTGTATGTGTTGCCTACACAGACAATACAGATGGGCCTCGCAAGTATATATGCCATCACTAACTGCACATTAGTTCGAAGTACGGACCCTGCATCGAATGCGCGAGTTAGTTTTTAAATATTAATCCTAATGGAAAGCAAAGAAATGCAATTTCACAATAAATAGCGAACCGAGCATGGTGTAGATGATTAAATTCCTCATGGTGAAACCTGTCCACCTAGGTTTAAGTCCTAGATTTGATATGGACAGTCACGTTTACTATATTTCTTTTAGTCTTCTCGGAGCCGGCTCAGTTTCTCGTACGTAGGTGCTACTAGGGATAGGATGTGCATGCTTGTTTATGAGCATCTGCGTCTGTAATGTGTTTAAAATAAATAAATTCATATACACTCTTGCATTGCATCGTACAAGAAATAGCGTGCCCAAAGCGTACATAGAACACACACACATATTCTTTACTTAGCCTTCGTACTAGGTCGAGCCCTTCCCTTATTGAGTCTGCATTTTTCATAGGCGTCCGCGGACATGTGCTAGCTTTACTGTATCCGGAAGCATGTGCTTTGTGCTACATTCTTTGCTCTCAAAGTCTTTCTTAATGGCTGGAGGTTCCTTGTTTCAATCTGTTAGCAGCATGTCACGCCATCCCTTGCTCATCGTATTGGGATGCTTTGTCCCATGCAAGGCTGGCTTGTTCTTGCTTCTTAATTCCAACCATTCTTTACTCTTCTTCCTCGTACCATATAAATACATGGATGGCGGATGGCCGGAGTAGAGCAGCCGTTGATCTTGCTCACCCCAGCCCAAATGGCTAGCCTACTACCCCGAAATTAGCCGCCGACACCACAACCCAAGCATTGGCCATTGTACTACGTACTCAAATAAATTTGCATCCTTGTCAATAGCACATCTACTCCATTCCAAGACCCATTTCTATATATCGTAGCCTGACTTGCACTTGCATCCATCCATATATCTATCGCCATCCACCGGATAGGGAAGAGAGAGATGGCTGACCTGACCCAAGGTGCGGTGGACTCACTGGTGGGCCTGCTGTCGACGGTGATCACAAAGGAGGTGAGGCTGCAGAGGGGCGTGGAGCGTGACGTGCAGTTCATTAAGGACGAGATGGAGAGCATGAACGGCTTCCTCCTCCACATCACCAAGACGGACCGCGTGCACGACAACCAGCTCCGCGCTTGGATGAAGCAGGTCCGCGATTTTTCTATTTTAAGAAAAGGGGAGTCTGCTATTATAAAACTCCTCAACTCCTCTTTAACCCTGGGGGACCAAATATAGAACTCAACTAAAGAAATCGTATACTCCCTCCGTTCCCAAATATTTGTCTTTCTAGACATTTCAAATGAACTACAACATACGGATGTATGTAGACATATTTTAGAGTGTAGATTCACTCATTTTGCTTCGTATGTAGTCACTTGTTGAAATCTCTAGAAAGACAAATATTTGGGAACTGGAGTAGTATCCCACTACCATTAGGCACTAAGGAACACGCTAGTCATAACCAAGTTTGAATTTATGATGAAATATACGTTTACAGAAGGAGCGCAAAAGGCATGCATCGACAGCCATAGAACATGTAGTTAAACCAAGAACAGCTCACACGTCACCAAGCAGTTTCAGGGGAATGCCAGACTTATTAACAGAGACTCCTGATTGGTGCCCTGCTGTGTTGGCATCCATAAATCTCCTGAGCCACCGTGTAAGTCGCTTAGCAACCAGCTGAGGAAGCTTTTGCACCCCGCTTTTTACCAACGCCGACCAGAAATCGAATATGCATCATAGAAAGAAGATAACATTAATACCATCACTAGGAAGAATTATTTGGAAAACATATTTGTTTCTTCTTTTCCATACAGACCACAACAGAGCGACACATCCCACTACCACTGCTGTCCTATCTTTGCCAGTAGTACACGCTTTCAACCAATTCTGGCGGAAAGCAATCAAGGAGCAGGGTCTCGAATTTAAAACAAGTGAACAACACACTACATTCCATAAGTATTTGGCCAAAGGACTAGTAAAGAGGAGATGAGTGAGAGTCTTCTCATATACATAACTCACATTCCTTTGCCCCTTTCCACCCTCTCATTTTAAGATTAGATTTAGTAAGATTTTATTCTTAATCGAGCTAAATAAGTCATTTGATCTTAAGAGGCATTTTCAAGCTCCAGATATTTTGATATGGAAACACCACCTGCCTAGTAATCAAATAGGAATATAGAGATTTAACTGAGAACTCCCCAAATTGTCTAAGCATCCATCTAATTTTGTGAAGTTCCTCCGTTAGAGCTACCTGACTGCAAAGATGTTAGATCTCAACCCACATATCTAAGGTTTAATCTGTAAGGACCCTACAGGATTTAGCACATTCAGAATTTTGATTGATCACCATAGATACAATAAAGTTCTTGCTAAAGGTGAGATTATAGTGTAGGAAACATATGTTACCGCGGGTTCAGACCCAACCATGCATGCATCTTCCCAGAACCTAGTCCTACACCCATCTACCACCATTTGTTAAGACTTGTAAAAGTATCTTTCACTTCCATCAGTCTAGGCCAAAAATGAGAATTACCAGGAGTGGTTGTACATTGAGCAATATTTTTTCTTAGCAAGTATTTTAGCTCTAAGCATGTCCTTCCAGTATTTACACAACATAGTTGTATTCTAGTGTCTAAATTAGTTACCCCTAGACCCCCTTGATCTCTAGGTTGGCAAAAAGCACCCATCGAACCAAGTGATATATGCCCTCCCCCAACCAATACACACATGCACACACACATTTCTCTTGCCGAATCAAACAAGCTCTGGTAAAATTCCATATGCTTGACAACACCTTTTGGAACCCTAAAGAAGGAAAGCATGAAACTAGAACCATTAGTACTAGTCTACCAGTAAGAGAGAGAAGGTTGCCATACCAACTGGCGGTCTTCTGCTCAACTTTCTCTTCTGATGAGGAATCCCTAAGTATCAAAAAGGAAAAGTTCCAACTTTGCAGGTGAAGATATGAGGATATTCGTCCTGCCTTAATTATGCTTCACCAAAACAATACACCTCACTTTAGAAATAATTTTCTTAAGACCAGTCAAATGTTCAGAAATGCAGATAATATCCTTCAACATTTGGCATTAATAAATTCATTTTTCTCCTATTTTACGTTTATTATTATCATCATTATTGTTATTGTGGTTCACCGGATCAAACTTTGTTCAATTGGCACATATAGGTTCATTTTTTAAGTACACCTAAACATGATCATGCCATTAATTTAGTAGATCCCACTGAATTATCGATCACAATAAAGACATTTCTAATTGTTTGTAGAAATATCACAAAAAGATACATCTGCACAACTTACATAAGCATACCACATATGGTATAGTTCATAAATATCTTAAATAATTATATTTAGGTCTCTGTAACTATATCTACGATAAAAATAATTATTATAAATGTATCTAAGGATATCACATTTAATAGATAATGACAAATGTATGGATCAGTTTAGGATATGAGTCCAAATATGTATTTCTGTGTTTAGTCTCTTTCATATTCTCTGGAATGTTTGTGCGTACCTTGCTTTGAACATATAGCCAATACAACAAAGAGTCCATGCCTGGAGTTTGTCATGGAATACAAATTATCTTTCACGTTACTTTAACATGTGATGGTACTATGCTTTATGCCTTTGTTCTCACTATAAACGACTAAGCTAACCAACTTGCGATATTATTGCACATGATATAATATTATTTACATCAACCTACCAGTTCACTACAAATGACCATGCAACCAACTCACTCGCGAGATGAACATTAATTCAGTGTATCGGTCTAACAATATGCGTAAATCCAATAATATGTGCAATAAATCTGATGGATCAATCAATAGGAATAATATCAAGTGTCCGATTGTTCATTCTGCGACCTAAATTTTATTCCACCTAATGGTTTGCAAGTCCACGTCCTATTCAAACATCAGTCACAAGTAGATTAGCAAATTAGTGTACAAACGCCAACATGCAGACTCATAGTTTGAGTTATAAAATTTCACCGAATTTGTTTACATGTAAGATGTAATAAAATACTCGAGATGAATCTGATGGCTAAGCTTGGTTGACCAAGACTTCAGAAAATTGAAAGCCCCAATTGCTGGTAATAAAAAACACATTTTTAATTGTATAGCGAGGTGGGTCAACCAACTATACTTTGATACAAATTGAGCATTAGTCTGTAAAACCACAAAAATCTAGCAATTATTAACCTGGCAATCAAAGCTGACATGGGCATGTACCACTCATCTTATATGTCACATTAATTCTTTTATTTTCATTAAAAGTCAGTCAGGCACGACAATTATTGGATACAAAAACATATGCAAACCGTTAACTGGCCAATATGATATAAAAAATTGATAGGTGCAGATTAAGAAATATGTATATTTGAGGAGAAACATATGCCTTATTAGAAAAAAAAGCGAGAGAGTTTCTAGATTTCTTTAAGGCCATGGTTATCGCCCAATTGGCAGAAGTTAAACAAAATGTCTGCATTATGGTTCTGTATCACACAGTCCTGAAACAAAGATCAAAAAAGAAAAACACATTTAAGATGGGATAAAAACACTCTAGATGAATCTGATGCCTAAGCTGTGTCAAAAAGACTTGAAGGCGAACTTAGCCGTTGATCAAACATAAATATGTTAACTTAATGTATAGATTGGGCCAGCTAGAAAATTGATTTTCAAGAAAAGAAATACAAGTTAGTCTATAATACCATAACAGTTTAACCAGTGCTACCTACAAAACAGGGCGAATATGAACATGTATTACTAAACTTATGTGTTTAACTTATTTTATTGCTCTGAAAGTAAGGCACGGTAATTCTTAAATATGGATACCAAATTGATACAAATTGTTCTGTAACAAAAAATAGTGCACATATAATACTATTATTCATCAGCATTGAAATCATTTATAATGGATTATTTAATCAACAAATTATATGCACTTTTATATTACTATAAATACCTCAGTGGGTATGTACCTTTTGTTCTAACATGGATCTTTGGTAAAGAATATTAGACATGTTATGATGTTGCCTGCGCAATTGCGCAGGTCACTATGCTAGTATACATAGAAGATGAAAAGTTCCACTGATCCCTTGCAACCATGAGTGGGTAAAGTAATCCTGTTTAGTTTCCTATATACACACAAAATTGACCTAAAAAGTCTGAGATGGATTCTTGTAGATCCGTGATATCTCCTACATCGCCCAAGACTGCGTCGAGCTCTACAAGCGTGATTTCCCTGGCCCGGCCGGCAGGGGCCTTTGGGCCCACCTCGAGTACCTCCCCATGCTCCTCGGGAGGTGTCGTGAACGCCACCTCTTGGCCAAGAGGATCAGTGAGCTCAAGGCCCGCGTCCATGACGTTGGCCAGAGGCGGAAGCGCCACGGCGTCCTCATCCCCACGGTTGAGGAGCCCCCGCTGACACTGGCCGAGGTCCAACGTAGCCAGGACGAGATCGACGAGGCCAGAGAAGAATTTGTACGTGCGCTAGCACGTGACAAGAAGAAAAAGAAGAAGCAAGAACTCCCATGTTTTAAAGAGGCCATCCTCCTCATTAATAAGGATCTTCAATCGGCAGCCACTGATGTACGTAAGTGCCTCCTTAATAATTTGTCCCAAGATCGGAGTGCGGCCGTCTGCATGGAGATGCTTCTCCGTGCTCTTCGGGATCATAGCAATGTCTACCGGGCGGTTGAGAAGACCAAGGGAGAACTGAAGAAATTAGTCAAGGATGCGGGCATGGATATCAAAGATTTTCCCACTCAAGTGATGATCTTCTGCTACAGCAAGTTGTCCAGGAGTTACAAGAGCTGCTTGCAGTATCTCTATGCCTTCCACGACGAAGCCACCATCAGCAGGACGAGCTTGGTCCGGCGATGGCTCGCTGAAGGCCGTGTGGAGAAGCAAGTTGATGATTCCCTCAAGGAGGTGGAGAAGCAAGTTGCTGCTTCCCTCGAGGAGGCGGCGGATATCTGCTTCAAGGATCTCCTCTTCCGGGGGTTCCTTCTTCCTGCCGACGACCCAACCACTGCCACCGTCAAGGTCAAGAGCTGCACAATTGATGACATCATCTGGAAGTTCCTTCTTCGTATGTCCACAACTGAGAACTTTGTGGACAACCTGCCGACTCACCTTGACTACCAGCTTCGCATCCGACGCTATGTGAAACGGCAAGCAGAGCAACTACAGAAGAATCATCCACGACCACGACACCCTTGGAGCATCTGCGGCCGCGGGATGCCACCGCCGGATGACAACACGGCGGTGGATCCCAATCCCATGGTTGACATGCTCAACTTCCTCTATTCTCTTCACAAAGCCTACCGGCTGAACGTGCTGGATCTTGGGGGCTGCAAGGGTCTACAAAAGAGCCACCTCAAGAGCATCTGCAAGGTGGTCTCGCTCAAGTACCTTAGCCTCGGGAACACGGATGTCTCCCACCTGCCCTGGGAGATCAACAATCTCATAATGCTGGAGACACTCGACATCCGCGAAACTAAGGTACAGGGCCGACACATGAACTACCTTTACCTCCGAAAGCTAAAGCACCTGCTTACCAGCCTGAAGACGACGATGGAGGGGGAGACACTCCGATGGGCGGGGATGCCTGCCAGCATCGGGAAGATGGTAGACATGGAGATACTGTCCCGGGTCCAGGTTTGGTACGGCAAGAAGGAATTCGAAGAAGTTGGACGTCTGCTGAAGCTTAGGAAGCTGGGCGTGGTTCTCGTTGGTAGCCAAGGCCAAGCTCAATACAGCATGAACAATCTGCTCCGAGCAATCACCAAGCTGAGAGAGTGCTTACGCTCTCTCTCAATTTGGGCCACTCCTCCACCCACCAATGTCGACCCCAGTGCCACTCTGAATATGGAGATGACATCGGAGCAAAGTGCACCCAAGTTACTCAAGAGACTGAATATCAAGGGTGTGCGCTTTCCCAACTCCAGGCTGCCTCGCTGGATCTGCGAGCTGGAATAACTCTATGAGGTTACAATGTGGAACACTTCTCTATCTAAAGATTCTTTGCAGGACCTTGGCAACAATCTCCATCACTTGCGCTGCCTTCGGCTCCGTCGCAACTCATACAATGAGCACAAGCTCACCTTCAGAAAGAATGGATTCCAAGACCTCAGGTTCCTCATCATCGAGGGCGACAACGTAACCACCGTCGTCTTTGAAGAAGACATCAAGAAGATCCTTTGGCGCAACATGGCCATCAAGAAGGAAGCCCCTTGCCCTCAGCTCAAGAAGATCGTTTGGCGCAACATGGCCATCAATCAGGCGGGCACACTTTCTGGAATCCGCCACCTTGACATGTTGAAAGAGGTGGAGCTCAAGGGCCATTTCACTGACTCGAGCTTCATTTCACACATCAACGGGTGCAAACTGAGGCATGAGCCATGAGCTATGTGTTGTGTGACTAATTCTCTCTCAATCTATTTGTGTGTCGTGCCTCAATATGTATGTGTGCATGCAAATGTATGTGTGAATGCTTGTGTGTACGTAATTGGTTGCGATTTACTTTGATATGTGCATTTGTGTGTGTTTATTAAATCAATATTCATTTAACATAATCCCTACCTCCGGTTGGTTTGTATACGATGTTTGTGCCAATATTACTTGTAGTACCCTAAAAAATAAATAAAACTTATACTAATGTAACTAGTCCAGTCTTCTCTGTCTTTATTAAATGAGACTAAAAAGTTATAATCTCATTTTTATGTTTACTTTATTTCTGCTGTAACCTGTAGTAGCCCATGTATCATCATGCATGTATTGTAGACAACCTAAGTCCACAAGAACTAATTAATACATAAATAATGTTAGAGATAACCCTTTTTAATGAGTCTTTTTAGGGTGCATCCAGTGAATATGGACTGTCCGTCGGACCGGATTGGACGATCCAGATCGAAAGCAATACACTGACCTCATGTCTATTATATGGACGCACGAGGGGCATTTTCGAAAGAATTTTTTCTCAAACAAATCATGCGTTCCCTCTCAAACTTTTCAAGGGTATTCTCGGTACAAATTTCAGGGGTATTTTCGGTAGGATTTTATCCATTTTATTCCCGCCACTGCAGGGCCCTTCTATGCCGCGGGCGTCGCTAGGGTTTAACCCCTCGCCAGCGAAAATACATAGACCATGTTACAGATGAATATCATACACAATAATTATACACTACTCTGCTTAAATAACTTAAATTGTTTTTCAATTCGGATTCATGTACCTAACCCAGTCCTTCAAAATCTCTAAGTAAGTGAATCCCGATAGATCAAATATCTCCTCCTTAAATCCTAAATTTTTTGATTGCTTCTATTGGCTGTAACTAAACATTTGATTGCTTCTGTGTGTGATGTAAGGAGATCACATAATACTTCGCATTGCTAGTTTTGTACAAACACTTATGGATTGATTAGGTAAATGAACATGACTGGTCTAGAATTCATTTATGTGTCATGTAGGAGTTAGTTGTAGCACATCAGTTGTGCTGTGGCTAGTTTGTACATGACTAGTAATGTGTTGTCTTTGATTTGGTCTCTTTTGTACTTGTGTGTTATATATTTGGGCCCATTGTCTTGCAATGAAGATGTATGTGTCGTCTTTTATCAACTCTAACATGGTATCAGCTTCCTAGCCTGGACTAGGAGTCTAATACCATCTGAGAGTTGATGAGGACGGCAAATATGTTACATTGCTTGATAGTATCACTACAAAAAAAAATCACTTCCGTGATAATACGTGTTTGTCACAGTAGGTCACGTTTTCTGTCATGCATGTACATCCATGACGATTTTATGACAGAATCAAGATAGTCATACCTGTGCTGTCGTAGAAGTGTTCCATGACAATACCAAAATTATCATCACGAAAGTGTCCACTTCCATGACGATAAATAGCGCGTCATGGAAGTGCTTTCGTCAAGGGTAACCGACACGTGGCATCCATCATAACGGGTCGCCGTTAAGCTATCGGGTTCCGGTTTGGATCCGATAACCCGTTAACCGCCCAGACCAATGGGGATTTTCCACGTGTAAAATTCTGATTCGCCCTAGTATATCCACGTGTCGGCTCCGGGTTGGGACAGGTGTCATCAAGCGAGTGGACGGGACGAGCCTATTGTACGTCGACACGTGGCTCGTCCCAACAGTGGCCCTTTTAGGTTAAAAGGCCGGGCCTGTCAAAATAAGCGGGCCGGCCAATTAGCGGCCTACTTGAGTCAGGTCCATACACAAGCACGGCCCATACAAGTTACACAGAATCGGCCCATCAAAGGCCCATTCTAGATTTGACAATTTCCAGCCCATTGTCAGTTCCAGCCCGTTTACGGCCCGCTACATCTTTGGGCCCAATTATGGCCTGACCTTCTTTCGGCCTGTTAGCAGCCCATCGTCAGTTCCAGCCCGTGAACGGCCCGGTACGTCTTTCGGCCTTTTCTCGGCCCATTCCTCAGTTGGGCCAACTTCTAGCCCGTTGTGACTTTCAGCCTTTCCTCGGCCCATTAGGTAAACGGGCCAATTTCAAGCCCATTTTGTCTTTCGGCCTGTTAACGGCCCACACAACAGTTGGGTCTATGACAGTGCAACCTGATTTTGGGTCCATTAGCAGCCCACGTTCAGCAGATCACAATTTCAGCCCGATGCGACTTTCGGCCTGTTAGAAGCCTAGTTTGTAAATTGGGCCTGTTCTGGCCCAGAACACTTTTGGCCTCTTACTAGCCCGTCATGTAAAAGGGCCAAGACAAAATTGACATTTATTTCGGCCTGCTAGGGCCCACGGGCCATTTCTATTTATATGACCCTATCGAGATTTCGGCCTGTTAACGGCCTGCTAAGAGCCGTTGTTACGGTGGACCCTATCGTTTGGGATCCACTAAATATTAAGTTGACCAGCCCAATTAAGGCCCGATTTGACTTACATGTTTGTTCGTCCGGATGGAGTCCAGGTAACGTTTGGGCGTGTTGGCCCCTGTTTCAACGATATACCATGTACAAAGAATTATCCTACTCTATACTATCGCCTCTAAAAAACCTGCACTTATACAATAAAGAGACTAAGGCATAGAAACGAAGAATAATCCTACACTATACAATAAAGAAATTACAGCAGATTATACCCATTGGGCATTATAGTTCTGCGTTCGGCACCAGTGATAATAAAGCGTACACAAACATCAAATTACATACACTGGGCAAATAAAGCTCATACATCATGGACACGCATCAACAGAACTTACCATTTGAACTATAATCTCTTCAGAAAATAGGATTGGCCGGATTCAGATATCACAAATTTCAGTATGCAAAATCTCTAATTCCTTTGTGGTTACCTCAGTGTCTTGTTTCATTTTTTTGACTCCTGCATCCAGTACCTGCAAGTCCAGTTTCAACATGTTGATTGCATGTTGAGAATCATGTACACGTTGTCTTGCCACCTCTAGTTGATGCTCGAGAACATCAGCACATTCCAATTCCAATCCATAATCATTTGGTAATGGTCATGCCGCACTGCTCTTAGATCTTTGTGTTGATGTCACTTCATCCTGAAATATTTCTGTAAGTACACATGACTATGGCAAAAATATAGTTACAACACTGAAGCGAGCAAGACAGACAATTTTGTACATGGCAAAACAGGACAAACAATAATGTTACACGTCATGAAGCATAAGCAGGTGATATTTTAAAAATTATAAAAATGGTAGTCTGTGCAGCCCGCATACAGAAATCTCTCTTAGCTCACCAGAGGAGCATTATGTTGGGGCCAAATCCAAAACACAGACAGGTTACAAATTTAGACCACACACAGCTACTGAACATTATATATATACTAGCAAGATGCCCGTGCAATTGCACGGAACATCAAGACACATTTGTATGAGTAGTTTATCTTGTGAGAGAAAATGATGAATGAGGGAAGACCTTATTTGCAAATGTGGAGAGGGGTGTGGGCATCTTTTTGCAAAATTGACATAGTTTCCTTCCTATCCGTCAGATATAAATCGGACGGCCTATAATGCAGGATGGCAGACACACCATCGTCACCAACTCTATTTTTTGTAAGAGTAGAGAGTAGAGATAGAGATAGAGATAGAGATATATATATATCTTGCGTATAAGTAAGCAAGCAGTTGGCCATTCTGTGGCTCAATTAAAGTCTTAGTGAGCATAATGAACAGCAGAGGGATTCATACAAACCTACTACAACAAGCAGAACTATGCAATCATTAGCCTCGTATAAACTAGATTGTGAGCCTCATGGAGTAATAGTTGGTTAATAGACTTCAAAGCTTCAGGCACACTTCGCCAGAGTAATTAAATGGTAAGGCCTTTAATTATGTAAACTAATAGTTATACAAGTACCCAACATTAGGCATCATTGTTTGGGCATCTCATTAACCGAGGACAAATAAAGCAATTTAACTATGCCTGAAACAAACAAGCAATTGAACTGTTGAGTTGGCAGTATGCATACATGCACGCCTCAATAGCATTCATGGGCTAGCTACATTTCTCTACTCTTATAAAAAACAGAGTTGGTGATGATGGTGTGCCTGCCATCCTGCAATATAGGCCGTCCGATCTATATCTGACGGATAGGAAGGAAACTATGACAATTTTGCAAAAAGATACCCGCACTCCTCTCCACATTTGCAGATAATGCCTTCCCTCGTTCATCCTTATCTCCCACAGGATAAACTACTCATATAAATGCATCTTGATGTTCCGTGCAATGCACGTGCATCTTGCTAGTACTATATAAAGGAACAAGTAATGTAATATTGTTTGCCCCCTATGAATTATCTCGACTAGTATGTAATCAAGATCCTAGTAATAATAGGGAGGCTAATGATGTGAATATGCGTTTGGTTATGACATTTATGACATCGACAACTCTAACATTGCAGGAAGCAGTTTCACACTGTTCACTACTATAAGATGTTTTAGATATTTAAAAGTAGACTACATCCGTAATGAGTGAACAGACACATTAAAATGTGCTTACATACATCTGATTTACAAAAAAGTTAGAACATCATATAGTAGTGAGCGGAGGGGTTTCTAATCAATGGCCAAATGACTGGGTTACAGGTGAAGAACCCTACGCAAGCACAATGTCAAACAAATAGGATGTCCTGGTAATTGTAATACAGTGATTTACCATAACTGGTTGAACAGGCTCAGCACTGCTCCTCCTTCTCTTGCAAGGCTCCTTCCTAACATCTTGTACATGGAAATCCTCAATCTTATCTTCATTGCACCCCCTCTGCAAGGTGACACAAACTAGTTACTGGTCTCCTTGGAAGATAAATATGCATACTTTTCAGTCTGTGAACAACACAAAAGGACGAGTTTATACAAAACGACACCACATAATGAAACATGCCACATCTCTTGCACACAATGAAATGAGCATTTACTATGTGTGCACTGTGTAAAAACTAGGCATACCTTCGAACTGGATCTCCAGGTACTCTTGGAGAGCCTACTTTAGTGTACAGCCAAACCTTTATGTCACCTATGAGTTATACAAGCCCCCACTACAGCAGGCCTTAGTGTTTAAATCGTTGACAAGCTCTGTTAGGTCAAGAACAGCAAGTAATCAAAGCAAACAGTCCTAGTATGGCTGGTTGATACAAACAAGCAATTGAACAGATGTGTGAGCAAATCTTGCACAACACTGAATTACATATCAAGAAAAGAAGCATAGAAGGAGGCTTAAAGACCATCAATTGACTGACCGGATTTAAGGGGCATTTAAACATCATGTGCAACGTATGAACTAACATAAACATTGCATATTTCAGATTCTATAATGAAATGCACATGTATTAGGTTATGCCATGTATGATGCCTAAATGCACACTATAGCAGGCAGGAGTGATTCATCATTGCACGCACAATTGAATTGCAGGTTAAGGGCCAGTTCTATTCTGACTTTTTAGAGCTTATTGTCAAAATAAGCCATAAAAGATGTAAAGAAGTCGTTTATGAGTTATGGGCTTGGGCTTAACTTATTTCGCTTTTGGGGGTGGGGGGTGCTTCTGGTCGAAGCTCACTAAAAATTGAAGGGAAGGGGAATAGCGAAATGATTCGGTTGTCTGCCTATATTACACTCAGAATGCCACTGCTCACGCCCGCGTCACACCTGATCCTCAAGTAAAAACAAACACGCAAAGCGTTCATTGCCCTGCCCGCTTGCATTTCCTCTCCCCTTTCCCTCTACCTCGATCCCCTGCCTGCAGCGCTAGGGTTCCTGCTGCTGCTATACAATGAATTGCTATGAGCTGCTCCTGCTATATGATGAATTGCTATGAGCTGCTGCTGCTATATGATGAGTTGCTATAAGGTGCTCCTGCTGCTGCTATATGATGAATTGCTATGAGCTGCCATAGCACACTTTCAAAGGTGCTTACTTTCTTAGGATAACTCGAAATAACTGTCCCTAAGAAACTTGGCCAACAACACTGACATACAAATAACATGTCACGATGATTGCAATGGGAGTGACCTACCATAGCACACTGTATAGGCTCACCGCTGCCTCTCCTTTTTTTGTGATGTTCCATGAAATTGCCACATACATCTTGTACTAAGAAATCTTGTACTTTTTCATTGCGTAACCCTATCTGCAAGTTGACACGGCTAATTTCAGATATCTCTACATGATAATACATTGCATATCCCTTGCGCATATTTAAACCACCAATTAACGATTGTGTGCATAGCATAAACTAGCCATGACTCTGTGTACTGGACTAGCAGGCACTCTAAGGGAGCCTAACGTAGTGCACTGGAATTCCTACATGCCACCTACGATTTTGTGTAATGTACTACCTCTGTTCCTAAATACATGTCTTTGTAGAGATTCCAGTATGGACCACATACAGATGTATATAGATGCATTTTCGAGTGTAAATTCACTCATTTTGCTCTCTATGTAGTCTATAGTGGAATCTCTAGAAAGACTTGTATTTAGGAACAGAGGGAGTATCATGTATGACATCTACATCTCTAATTTAGCAGCCAATAATGGAAATCATTGTCTGCACAAAGGGATTACTAGTCAAAAATCCTAGCAAAGCACGCTGGCAGGTACACAACAATACGAGAGAGAGACGCACTTACAAGATCATTGCAATGCCTCAGTCCAGGATCTTGGTTGGCCAAGCTGTTAGATCCAGAAGAAACATCGTCCTTGTAGTTTTTGCCAGCTGCATAACATGTAACAACGACCTGTTAGTATATTTGAAGTACATCGGGCAGGTGATGCTGGACGGGTTTAAAGGTGACAAGTACCTAGGCCGCGGCGGGTGCTTGGCATCTTGCCAGCCGGTGGGAATCAGGTTAGAAACGTCAAGGGTGATGACACTGCGCTAGCTGTCGGGGTCCGGTAAGGAGATCTAGAACCGTGGAGTAGGGTGTTTGTGGAGCGGCTCCGGTAGGGTGGACTACGGTGTGGGCGAAGCGGATCTGAGGCCGTGGATGAGGGCGTCGGTGAAGCTGCTCCGGTGGTTGGGTTCAGGATGGTGTCGATGATGCGGATCTGCGGCCGTGGACGGGGCGTCAGAAGCTGCTCCGGTAGGTTGGACGAGGGTGCGACGAAGCGGATCTGAGGCCGTGGACTTGGGCGTTGGCAGAGCGGCCCCGGTAGGGTTGAGAATGGTATAGGCGAAGCTACTCCGGTTGGGTTGAGGATGGTGTCAACGAAGCGGCTCCGGTAGGGTTGAGGATGGTGTCGGTGAAGTGGCTCCGGTAGGGTTGAGGAAGGTGTCGGCGAAGAGGATCAGAGGCCGTCGATGGGGGCGTCGGTGGGGCGGCTCCGGGGGTGTGGACGAAGCGTCTCCGGTGGGGAGTACGAAGGAGCCGCTGCAGATGCGCTGCGGTTGATGAGAGTACCGGCGAAGCAGATCCGGTGCCGTGGACAAGGCCGGCACTGAATGGGCTGTGGTATAGTGGTGGATGAGCAGTCTACTTGTTTCTAGGGGAGGTGGGAGGGGTAGATGCGGCCGCCGAAGCAGATCCGGTGAGGTGGACGCCGCTGGCAGTGAATGGGCGCTGGTACGCCGGTGGTTGAGCAGTCTAGGGTTTCGAGAGGGGAGGGGTAGAAAGGCCGATGAAGTACGGACGGCGTGATGTAAGATGCTCTGGTGCTGTGGAGTAGTCGTTTTTGTGGGAGGGGGAGAGGAAATGGGGGTGCCGTGTGGTGGGGGGAACCGGAAGTTACCAAAGCAGCCCCGACCTATTATGTAAATGAGGGCCGTATTGTAATTATTGTTCTCCGTGCACCAATGACAGAAGGGGAATTTCGCATGCTAAAGACTAGGTGGTGGAAATTTTAGACGGAGGCGGGAGATTTTGCCGCTCGCGGGGATCGTTCGTATCCAGTTTCAACTAATTTTGGACAGTGCTAGAGGGAAGGTCATGCGAGACTGTGTACACGGGGCACACGTCAGCACTTAATGAAGTCCACCCTAGAAAAAAAGAAAATAACTCAGGATGATGCACCGATAACTTGAACGTTCACATGGGCGCGGCCAATCGTATGGGTGTAGAGGCGCGTTCACAAAAAAAGGATCAAACGCTCAGCCAATGTATTTCTCGTGTAAATATATAATTTAGTGCCATTGGTTATTTATTTTAAACATAATGCTTTTTTTGCGGGGGATAAACATAATGCATTGACGTGTTAATTTTAATATAGAGGCACAAAAAGAAATGGATATTGTAGTCCCACAAAAGAAATGGATATTGTAGTCTGCTACTTAAAAGTGTTACCTCATATGATTACATGGCCTCCATTTCATAAATTGCGTACCCGTTGAATTCATATATGAATATTACATATATTACCTCATAATAGAACCTTAAATCATCCAAGACTAATGAGTTTGAATGCAAAACTAACAATGGTGCATGTACATGATAACTACAGTGGTTGTTTGAAGAAACATCACTCTAACTTTGGCATGCACAATTGAAAAGGACTATTTGGAAAGAAAAAAATGCGATATGTGAGTGTCCAATCTTTATAGCGTTGAATCGATATTGTATGTTTAGCCACGATACGAAGTAGATATTGATTTATGTTCAAGCGATGCACGTCCACGGTCGCTAGATAGTGATACGTGAATGAATTGTGCAATCTCTCTCACACGCATACATATATCATTTCTCCGTGGGCATCGGAATCACACACGCGCACTTCATGTATTTCTCTCCCTCCGTCAGGGTTAGAATTCGTCTTTCTACCCCGTCCTACAAGTCTCTCACACAAAAACACAAACGCTCTCTCGGTCGAACACGCCCACCCCTTTAATTCCGCCCACCCACCACCACTAATGTCTCAAAGTATATCTATGTCTCGCACACATATGCGTAAGGTTAACTCCAGTCCCGGAACCATGTGAAAATATACAATGGGATTCCAGCAGAGCACCTTTTGTTTTGAGATTTCGCTCACACACACACACACACAAACACATACGCGCGCGCAGACATTGTTTCTCTCTTCATTTTTTTCTGGCACTTGCATGCACACCGCTTGTT